>JBBCBC010000019.1:28336067-28936067 GCA_037126765.1 Stenogyne calaminthoides
TATGTATTTAATGAGTTTTTTAATTAATTCAATCTCTACATTTATATGTATTCCATATTTTTATCTCATTTAATTAATTAAATTAAATATCTTAAAGCTTTTATTTTTTCTATTAAAATAATTGACATGCGTTTTTTTTTTTCTTAATTTTTTAATTAAAATAATACATTTGTTCCATTTATTTTTATTATTTTTTTACTTTATATTTTTCTCTATTTTTTTTTTCAAATATTCATTTTCATCTTATATTTATTTTTTTCTTCTTGCAGATTTATATATATATATATTTTTTTCACATCGCTAATGAACCCTATTCATCTAAAAAATTAATTTTGTAGCCGATAAACCCTGTACGTCTAAATTTATCTTTACATTAAAAAAAAAATCATGTACACTTATATTAATTCTGCAGTCAATCACATACAGATGTTACTGTAAAAAAATCACATATATTATTGATTATAATAATAATTATTAATATTAATTAATTAATTATAAAAAAAGAATATCTGAAATCATATTAATTGGTATTCGTTTTTGGTCATACTATATACAATCATTGCTGAACAAAATATATAGTTGAAAAATAAAAAAGAAAAAAAAAATTAAAAATACAAAAAAAAGCATATAAGACGATCTAAAGTATATGAGATTTTACATTCTAGTACAAAAATTGACACTCTCTCCTCCAAAGTGTTAAAGTTGGTCGATCTTTAAATTATCTGCGCGTCTCACGTGAGACTTTCTCAGCGCAAAGGTGCCTCATTTAAAAAACATATGAAAAGATAAACCTCAAGAAGAAAAAATAAATAGAAGATGAAATGAAATATTTAAAAAAAATAAGTAAAATAAAATTAATAAAATAAATAGGATAAAATATAGTATTATTTTAATTAAAAATGGAGTATTTAAAAAAACGTAGGTCAATTACTTTGGAATATATATTTGATCTAACATAGAAAAACTAAGATTTAAGATAATTAATCTAATTAATGAAATAGGATAAATATGAAATAAAAATAAATATAGAGATTGAATTAATTAAAAAAATTAATTAATTAATGATAGACACATTGTATATATGGAGCGCCACATAAATAGTAGGTATATAAATTTGTGTCCTCTGCACGCATATAATTAAATATAACAATGGTATAAATTACATAATATAAAAAACTTTCGTTCCAAACTTACTCTCATTCTATTTCTGTTGCCCGTTAATTTCTGTAAACTTTCATGTAGTTTCATTCACAAACAGATACTGTTCGACTGTTGTATGCTTGTAGCTCTTTATCTGTTGGATTTAAATGCTTATACCTTATAGTTTGCGATTGATTGCTTTTACCTTTTCAACCTAAAATCTAAGAAACTCTGTTCCAAGGGCTTTTCTGGGAAAATGGAGAACACTGTTCAAATCGTTGTTGAAACAGCAATTTGGGTAAGGCCGTGATTAATGGAATGTGATTTTCTTAGGTTATGAGAAAAGATGATGCATGCTTAATGTATCTGCTTGTGTACTTCTGTAATTGAAATTTTTTGTATGGATTGGATGTGTTAATGATGCTCCCCAATTTTTTCCCCAAATTGATTGAGAAATTACTTGATCATCTGCAAGCTAGGTCAAAGATGGTGTTCTTTTTACAAATTTAAAAAGCCTTTCGCCCAAAAAATATAGTTTGATTTAGTGCTTGTATTCTATGTTGCTTGAGGTAGTATAAGATTATTTTGAAATTTGTTTGCTTAAGCAATCTTTGTTGGGATTTTTTTTCGTAGAAAAGTTTTATGCTGAATTTGGAATGTTTTTGTGTAAATGCAGCCATAATGTGAAAGTTACCAAAAATAGTTGGTCATCCATCTTTAGATTAAAAAGGTAAGCTTACTTAGAGGTGACTGTCATACATCAGCAATCAAGATTCATCTCAAATTATGTAATTAGTTGGTTTTTTACTTAATAAAGTGAAGATGCATCTTATGCCTTTGATGCCATTCTGCTCACTCGATGCTTGTCTTATCACTATCATCTGTCTAACCATACATTGAACCCATGCACCTCATGGCGTAGATAGTGATCTTTTAAATAATTTTATTTATTTATTTTGTCGTAATCCTAAACCATTGATAGCAGCTTCATCTTTATGTTTTTTAATTGACATTGTGTACTTATGTGGCCTCTCACCGATTGCAATATCCGGTCGTGAGTTTGGGTTAGTGGGTCAGTACAGCCCGTAAAAAAGAAAAGATGTTGGCCTTATGACTAGGTAATCTCCTTATAATGTGCAGGGTAAAATAGTATTTTTAAACCGTTATACACATTGCAGTTTTGACTAATTGTTTTTTACCCAACTATTCATGTGATGAAAATATTAGTTGTGTATTGAAAAAGTACTACTATTCAACCTACAAACTAATATTTTTATTTTATATTTGTTAATACTCCTCATTATATATTTAAATGAATTTAAATTGAATGAGTCAAAATTATACAGGTTAAACGTATCGAAGTTTTTGCCAATCAAATATGTGTATTGAGACCATTTTTATGAGTACTTTTAGCTGCATAATGTTGTGTCAACAACTATTCTAAATTGGAAATAAAAAATCCATACAAGCCTAACCCCACCACTTATAAGTCATCTCACATTGAGTTAAAGTGGAGAAATATCTCCCACTCAGACTCTGCTTGGCCATATATACAACAAACAGTAAAAGCACACAACTTAACTTCAACATCAAAATAACATACATGGCTACTTCACATACAAATGGAAACAATACCTCTTTCTCCGAAGACGGAGAACCACCACCACCTGCCTGCCGCCCACAACAAAAGGCGGCTGGACCACCGCTCCCTTCATCATAGGTCTCTCCTCTCTATTTTCCACACACACACACACATATATATATATATATATATGATTGTAAATATTAATTTGTTGGATTCTGTTTTGAATTGGAAACAGCAACTATGTTCTAGTTGACGCTCGCAGCAAGCGGGCTGTTTGAATAACCTAATAGTATTCTTGATCAACGAATTCAACATAAAAACATCAATGCTGCTAAAATCAACAGTGTCATCAGTGGCTGCGCCAATTTTTCCCTCTCGTAGGAGCCATTGTTGCTGATTCTGTTCTCGGCTGTTACTCCGTCATTTGGATTTCTTCTCTCATCTCTCTCTGGTAAATAAAATCTACGTAAATACTTATATTCACCAGTTGCACAGTGAAAAAACTCAAGTGCATTTTTGAATGGTATTAGTTGCTTTACTAAAGGTATTAGTTGCTTTCACTGAACAGTATTACCATATTTTGATGCAGGGGTTGATACTTCTGGTGCTTACTGTGATAGTAGATGGCTTGGAGGCCCCTCCATGTGAACCAGGCTCGAAATTCTGCACACTTCCATCACAATTTCAATATATAATATTATATTCAGCTTTGGGTCTGGTTTGCATAGGAGTAGGGGGGCACAAGATTCACTCTAGCAACAATGGGAGCCCAACAGTTCACTAAACTCAACCACCAATCTTCTTATTTCAATTGGTATTTCTGCAGCTTGTATACTGCTTCTTTTATAGCAATCACAGGCATTGTGTATGTTGAAGATAAGCTTGAGCTGGGGTTGGGGTTCGAATATGCATAGCGGCTAATGCTCTGGGACTAGCCCTGTTCTTGATTGGGACTAAACTTCTATAATCGCGATAAGCCAGAGAACGAGCCGTTTACAGCTTTTCGCATTAGTAGTTGTTGCTAGTGTTAGGAAAAGGAAGGCAGTGATTTCTTCAGGAAGTTACAGTTTATTACTATGGAGAGAAAAGAGTTATTGCAGAGAGACCCACAAAAGAGATTCAGGTAAAATAAATTAATTTGTTTTTTTTTAATATTAAATTTAGTTGTTGTGTTCTTAACTCTTAAGTCATCTCATTACTTGTATCACCATACTGCTGCATGCTTTGCTTGTAATACTGTGATAGTTTTGCTCTGCAACAGAACAATTACTTGAACTTTAAGCATCTAAAAATTTATCTACTTTATTGTAATTTTATATTTACAAGAGGTCAAAAAGGCAAAGGCATGTCTTTCTTAATATAGTACAAGTTGATCTTAACAGCTTAAAAAAGAATCTTGCTACTTTTGGAAACAGCAAAGAGAAGAAAATACATGCAGTGAAAGAATAAACAAAAATTTTTAGAAAAAAAAACAGTTTTTTATGTCCTGAAATCTGGTAGGCATTTGTTTTAATATCCTCAAGTCCATCTTCTAGTCAAATCTTAAGCATTTAAATTTTTGCAAGTAATTAGATATCCATTCTTATTTGTTGAATTAATAAATTTGCGATGATATTAAAATTATCATTATTTTTGTGGCTATTTAAAGGATTTGTCTTTAGATGCACATTAATTAATTAGACTGGTGGTCCATTGAGTCTGATACATATTTTAATAACATAAAAAAGTTTAATTGTGTTCAAATAAGCCGGTTGTATCAAATGAGAGGTCTCATGTAAACTAGGTTTGCATGAGCTCTTTGTTTCAAAAATAATACTGTTTAATATACTAAGTGATACTGTTAAATGTACTAACTATCACGTTTATAAAAAAATACTTGACTTTATATGTCATTCTTCTAAATTTTTTACTAAACCATGATATTTTGCATGTTGAACAGCATTACTTTGTATACTAAATAGTAGTTTATCAAATAACTTTTTTTTGTGGAGCAAGTTCATGTAGTTTCTGAACTTTCGGCACAGGTCTCTAAATCATTAAGCACTCAAAACTGAAGGTGACATCCAATCAGACAGCACAATCACTTTAGTCCCTGGAAAAATCTGCACCGTCCAACAAGTGGAAGACCTGAAATCTCTCATCAGAATCCTCCCCCCTCTGGTCCTCCAGCATCTTCTTAGGCACTCCCATCGGCACGTCCAGCTCAGCCTCACCGTTCTCCAGGCCCCAACCACCAACTGCTGCGTCTCCACCATCATTTTCAGTTCCGGCCGGCTCCATCATAGTCTTCTCATTCATCTCCACCGTGATCGGCGTAGCCCCTGATCGACCACTGTCTCTGGCCCCTGTGGAAGAAGCTCTCGGCAAGGCCCCTTTCCTTTTGCAACAAATAGGCGTCGGCCCGCGTGTTGACCGTCGCCAGCATGGCAGTTTCCGCCCTGGTCACAAAGCTCAAAAGGCGGGCGCCCAACACCAGATCTCGGTGCGTTGTTGGTGCCTCAAATGGTGGTGGTGGGGGCTCGGGGAGGCGTTTCATTTTCCGGGCAAGTGGGGTTGTACTATCGGGGAGTTTCCGTCTTCTTTGAAGAGCCTTGCTACTGCAATGGTGGCTATGTTGATTGGTGTGGCGTTTTATTTGAGTAGTGGTGTGATTGGTTTTATGAAAAGGGTTACCGATTGGTTGCCGGATGATATTAATGATGGGAGGGGTGGATTATGTGTATTGGGTGATGGTGGTGATTGGGGTGATCAACTTTGGATATTTTCTTGTTATTTCTTGGTTGTATAAGTATAGGAATGTGGAAGTTATGAAGGAAGATATAAGTGGGTGATCAACGTTATGTGTTTTTATGGGGTTGATAGTTGATATGACTAAGAGCTTTATGGATGGATAAATTTGAGCATTGTCTTGGCTAATAAAGTTGGATACGATGGTAATTTAGTTGAATTACATCATTTTAGTAAAAAATAGGAGTTTTATCAATTCAGGGGCTGAAAGATGGTAAAACTATCAATTCTAACTAAAGATTTTTCCTTATCGATTCAAAAGCGAAGATAAAAGCTATCAATCAAGGCTGAAAAAATAAAGCTATCGGTTTTAAAACTATAAAATTTAAAGGCAAACACTAAACCCCTAAACCTGTGATGAAATCTAAAACCCTGAGCCTGGAACCGCAAACACTTCAACGCAGCTAAACTCAATCAGTAAACTCTAAAATGAAAAAAAATAAGAACACGTAAAAAAAGGATATGAAATATAAGTGTCAAACAAAGGCGGCCGTGTGTGAGCCGAATTGATAGTTTTTATTTTTCACTCCCTGATCGATAGTTTTAATCTTTCCAGGGCGGCGAATTGATAGAAAAAAAATCTTTTTAGGCGCCTTTAAATTGATAATTTTATCAATCTTTTTGGTCTAAATTGATATTTTTTCCCTAAAAATAATAATGAAAATCATTACAGATAATGAGATAAAGCAGGTGATATATACTATGGGGATAAATTCGCGTAGGATGATATATTATTTGGAATTTTGGATACATCTCATATTTATTGTATGGGATCTAAAAAGTAAAATAACTCGTGATACGTATCTACATATATCAAAAGGGTATGCAAGTGCATACTCTCCTTTTTACAAATAATTCTTGCTTCCATTATTGGTAGTATTATGTAATATTAGTAATTGAATCCGTGCAAAAGCTACGATTACATAATTAATTTGTATCATTTTTTATAAGTATCCATATTAAGTATTTTTTTTTTATAAGGGAGGCGATATTTTTTTTTATTGATAATATTTTTTTAATAAAAGAAAGTATTAATCTCTTGAAATATTTAAAGTTAATATAAAATGAAAATATTGATTGTTATTGGAAAATCATATAAAATTTTATATGTTGGTAGTGAAGCATGATAAAAAGAAATAAATTCTTATTCAATTAATTTTTCTCAATCTTGATTTTGGTCATCCTCTTTAATTTAAAACTTTTTATATTAGTTGTGAAAATTAGAGATAAATTTTTACATAGCACAAATTTTAATAGATCATAAAAGGTCTCCCTCCGTCCTGATTTTGATTGAGTTAGCTACTTTAAATAAATAGCGTCTTAATTTTATTTGGTCATTTTTCTAATAAGGTAATAAAAGAAACTTTCAATACTATTTAATACTATTATTTCTCTCCACCAAAACCACTTTACACCATTTAATACTATTATTTTCCTCTACCAAACCCACTTTACTTCATTTTACACCATTTAATACTATTATCTCTCACTTTTTCTTAATCTCCGGTTTACTATAGCATTTGGCGAATCAATATTAGAGCGGAGGAGTATATAAAAAGAAGAGAGTGTAATAATACTTATAAAATTGAAATTCATGAAACTTAGAATTTAACATATAAGGTTGAGATTCTTTAAAAAGAAAAAAAAAAAAAATGGATGTAGGGTTGAGATTAAATTTAAAATGATGTGGAAATATTTTACATATTTTTTCTAAGATTTTCTCCATCCATTATAATTTTGTTAGACAAAATCTTATATAGACACACTTATACTATGCACTTGTTTTTAATTAAAAGCACTTTGACCTACCCAGAGAAGATAATCACGGCCAAGTTTAATAGATTAATCTAAATGTATTAAAAATGAGTGTAAACCCGTCCGAATAACCAAGTTCATAGCGTAGATCCTGGTTCATGTGAGACAACTCAATTTTGTTAATATTTATTCCATACATATTTATTTAAAAAAAAAATCCAATCTATTATAATTTATTAATATTTATTCAAAAAGTTTTGTTTTTCATTTAACACTAAAATTTGTGGAAATATACTATATATTTTTTGCAAAGATTTTTTTTCAATCCATTAAAATGTGTTAGTATTTGTTACAAAAAAAAATTTTTCAATTTGGCAATAATTTTTGGTAAGAAAATTCAATATAGGAATTAAAATGCTAATTCCAGGCCAATCTTACCTTCCACATGGGATAGGCATATCCATTCATATAGGAATTAAACATATTTTATATCGATTTGGTGTATCATGAACCATCATTTCACAAACCAAACAATTAATTATGTAGCATTAAAAATACTATTCACAACCTATCATTGTTAATCCCATGAAACCAAAAGTATTTATGCCACAAGAACTTCATTAAACAAAAGAGAAAACATGTGAAATATTGCTACACCAGTGTTATGTGCAATACAACAAAAAGAAAAAAAAGGACTAAATTTGGCAGGGGTCGGGAATCAAGGGTCCCGAAGTGGTCGCATGCGGTGGGCAAGTTGTGGATTAGGCGAACAAGGTGGATATATATTAATAGATGCATGTCATTATTGATTGTGTGTTGTAGTCGATGGTTTAGTGCCCTTTCTTAATGTGTTTAGGTTCTGAGTTCGATTCCTCTTGAACACATAATTTTATTTTTTCTAAAATTTTTAGTGTGTTCTTATATCTATATAAGGTGTTACTACATTATTATATTGAAAAAAATATTTTTTTGTCAAATTTTTGTTTATTAATTATATTCATAACGTAACATGGGTTACATGTTAATACATTATTGTTCATATATGAACACATAAAGTATTCACATAAAGTATTCTTCGATATATGAACAATGTTACATATTAAAAAAAAAACATGTGTTACCACATGAACAAAAAAAGTGTTACCACATGAAGAAAAATGTGTTCTGGCATGAAGAAAAAGCGTGTTACCACATGAATAAAAACCAACAAAGCGCAAAAATAAATTCCCAGAAAAATTACAGTTTAAAAACAAACTTGTGTGTTACTACGTAGAAATAAAAAAGAGTGTTACCATATGAGAAAAAGTGTTACTACATGACAAAAAACAGTCAGACGCGCGAAAAAAAACATGGATCCAAAATTACAGATTCTGAGCGAGTGAAAAGAGTGCGAAGGATCTCGATTTCATCACACACTCTCATCGAATGATGGGAGCGAAAAGAAAATTAGGGCCACGAACAAAAGAAGAAGAAAGTCCATGAGATCCACTAGAAAAGAGGAATAAGAGAAATCTAAAATCCGGAGATCCATTTAGAAGAGGAATAAGAGAAATCGGAAATCAAACCGCGTCATGGCTGCGAGGAAAAAGAAGATGAAAAAAGAAAATTTCGTTAGTAATAATTTGTCCTCAACCCGTGTTCACCATTACCATGAGAAAAAAAATAGTCACATTCATCAGATATCGACATATATGATAATATCTGATATTTAAATCTTTTTTATCAAACAAAAATATCCAATTTGATATTTAGAAGGCAGGGAAATAATTTAAAAAGAGTGCAATGGCCATATCCATCCATTATCCATATGTATGTAATTGAAGCATAAACATAGCAATAGCATCAAAATTCAATACTAGAAAATGATAGGCAATTACTATCCCCTCCCTTTTTGCACAGCACACACTCTCTCAAGCAAATCTGCAAATAATGTCAAAAAGGCGGTGAAAAATTAGCTAATATTTAGTTAGTAATGAAATTGTATATAGGTAGCATTGAGTAATGAATATGGATGTTAAAATCATGAAGATTCAAATCCAAACAAGCTGTTACAACAATGCAGCAGGGCAGCAAATTCAGATTTGATCGTGCTATTGTTGATTTCAAAGCAAGACTTTGATTCAGAATAAGACTTGCAGCAAAAAAAAGAACGCACACCACATGTTTGAGAGAAATTGCACACACACAGAAATTGGAAAACTGGAATGGAGGAGGAACACAAAATTACAAGCTTCGGTCGAACTGATTGCGAGTATCTTCACTAAGAATCAAGATGAGTACAGATTACAATCAACATCAGAAATCCAAAAGGTATCCACTAATTCCTCAATCCCAGAATTTGATAAATCGAATATTTTTGCAATTCTCAATTTGTGTGTAGTCTGTTGGTTGACTAGGAATTCTGTGAATATGCTGATGCTCATCTATAACTTCTTGGATAACTAACTTTTGTGAATCTTGAGCTCAACTGGTAAATATCAGTTGCAGTATCAGTTGATCCCGGTTTATTATGTAGTTCAGATTAGTTAGGCATTGTTTGGCTAGGCATGTAGCAATCATCATTGAATCCTTACAGCTATTAACGTTAATTAGAGGTGTTGTGTTCTTATTTTAAATAGGAGTTGTCAAAGATGAGGGGTTTGCAATCCATGGTCCCCCAAACTACAGATAGTTCTATGTGGCATTTTCCTACAACAAACCACAGAATCATCATATAAATACCACCCTCCTTGTCTTTAACTTCGGAAAGGGAAAGCGTGGTAGGGTGTGGATTTTCCTAGATAGCTAATTATCTAATTGCTAGTTAGGTGTGAGATCTTACACAGAACAGATGGCGATGATGATGAGCTCAAGTCATTTCCCATGTCCACGTTGTTCTTTTTAATTCTTTATTGAGACTCCACCACTGATTTTTTAATGACCCCATTTCACCTCAATCAAACCAAGTGTTGTTATTTCACGATTTCACTAGGAATCTCTCGCCCGATTCTTGCGTCGGCCAAGATCAATTGTTGAAGTTTTTTGGGAAGTGCTGGTTGGAGGCGACATTCCATTCGGTGAGAAAGTATAAACCGTCCAAAATCAAGCGAGAACCTCGACTGAATTCATCATCTCTTGTATCCCCGTCTTTTTTCCCTCAACACATCTCTACCTAACTTGAACCTCGAGATTTTTGCAATCTCCCCAACTTTTGACATCGTCTCCCAAGGCAACTCATGAATGAAGTGTCAACTTTCTAAGGTTTGGGGAATTCAAAATCCTCTTTCATCAACATTCGGATAAGGAGAGTGAGCGAGTTGAGTGAGGAAGGAGATCAAAATGTGGATGTGCCCTCTTCTATTCCTTTCAGTCATAGTCATATATACATTTTGAGTTTGCGAAGATGGGGCGAACATTTTAACAACTCTTCATCCTTCAACTTTTTTAATGGTAACACTTGAAAGATACTCGAGATTGTTGGTTTGGTATCTCAAGTTTTTAATTTCCCAATCATCACCATACTACTTGATTAGCATGCGAAAGTATCTCAACTTCTTTTCATTTTCACAATTGTTGGGGTAGATATCTTGTCTCCGACATCTCGACAACGTAGGTATTCTAGATTTACAAGTTTGTCTATCCATGTAGGTAAATATGGATAACCAAGAATCTCAAGTTAACTAGATACTCAATTCCAAATGTAAAGTTTTTTTAAAGGCGATAACATTCTTAAATCACCAAGACTCTCAATAATCTCATGTCCCCAACATAGAATGATGAAGCATGATGATCGCCAAAAAAAGAGCGAACACATTAGCAATAGCTCAAAGTCATGATCTCTCCAAATGCTGGTGTCACGATGGCTTTTCTCATAAATATTATGCGGGTAATCAAAAGCAAAAAAAAAAAACATAGAGACAATCGTAACTATATATGAATGTCCACCACAAATTCAAAGTCTTTTACTTATATATGGTATGTACAACTTACTTTTCGTTGTTCAGTGTTTGGGGAAGCTTTCTTCTTTAGATTTTTTCAAGCACAAATCACGATAAATCATGAACAACCTGACTTTTGGCTCTTCTCCCATCTATTCTTCTTTTTGGCAATCATTACCAAACTTTTATCAATTAGCTCCGTCAAATATTCTCCTGCTATATTTTACGCACTCTTGTCCTTTTAACTTTTCACGAATGAATCATTCAGATGACTTGATCTCTTCAAGTTTCCAACAGATTGTCTAAATCTTCCTCAAATTAAGCCAAAATAAAAAAGCGCGACTTCAAATGGTCCTGTAAGTGCTTGTAACTTTCATTTCAAAAATTTGCATCACCAATTGCCTTTCTCGTCAATATCTCTGAGGCTAGCCTTATCCCCCACTTCATCTCGTGTACTTTTCTCCCCATCCAAGAATTGAAAGAATGTCTGTGATAACAATTCTGTGGAGGTAGTCCATAACATCTTGCAAAGATTTTTTCTTTCAATCCTGCGGCTTAGGAGGGCAGTTTGATTACTGAATGCCTTATTCTTTAATAGCTCCCAACATTGCTCATCCGACAAAAAATGGCGCAAACATGTATTATACTATTAGGTGGAGCCCACATATCTATTCCTTTAGTGAGCAAAATCTGCTCCCATTTCCATCATCCTGGAAAACATCTAAGCAATTCATCTAATACATTTGAATCCCATATATCATCTAATAAACGAGGTATCTTCTTCCCATCAAAGTTTTGTGAATGTATTCTACTAAGATTATTTCTTCCATATCAAAGATGATGTCTTTACTTAGCTCTATTTATATGAATCAAAATGTTTGCCCGAATACTTTCTGTCTCTTATATGTTTGTGAAACTACACACCATGAGAGTTTCTCAAGCGTATTATTGATCAAGGGATGATTGTACAATTTATTGGCTAAAGTGGTCTTCACAAGAGTCCGCATCCCATGATTGAAATAATTTGCAGACCTCATTTCACCGGACCTCAACAACCGATCCAAAATATGTCATTGTTTTTTCTTCAAAACCAATTGTTACTTCATTGACCTCAGTATTTCTCTTATCATTTAATGCCACTCTGCATTGAAATACTCTCGCCACTTTTAAGCCTCCAAATTGATATTTATGTGTAATCCGTTGGAGCTCTGTTCTCATATGCTCAATCTGTGGTCAAATTTGGCTCTATTGACGACGCATTGCAGAGGTGCGACCTTTGGCCAAAAAGCGAGGTTATAAGATATTCAACTTGGATACTGAATACCTCCAATGCGCATTAGAGGTTCCTTTATTCTCCGTTAGAAGGTTGTGGCGATCTCGTATCTTTGATTGAAGAATGAATGCGGCAAATAATCTGAAGGAAAAGAAACTTGATCCTTAATATCGGCAATGCAATCATCCTCCTGTTTCAACAGGTTAAGTCCGGATCATCAATTAGAGAATAAGACAATGAAGATAGAGTCGACAACGTAAGTCGTTGAGTTTCATAAGCCGATGGTATCTTCGACCAGAGATATTTGAAGACTTGCTTTCAAGACGTTGGTGTGCCTTAAAATCAGCAAAAGCCCTCGTCCCGTTCTCTTAGATTAAACTCGATGATCATCCTGAAAAAACAAATAATGGACTATCTTCGGCTTGGTTTCTTGATCGCTTCAATTTTGGCAACACATTAAAATTGACATTATGCTCGTACGGTATCCCTAGAATGGTTACAAGAAATCTGAGCTCGCTTTTCAAGATTGTCGATCCAATCATGGAGTGGATCAACAATCAAACTTGTTTTGTGAATGCGATGGTGAAAAAGGAGACCGAAAGAAAAGACTCAATGAAAATGAAACTTGCTAATCAGGTTTTCGGTTGAACAAAACTTGTTCAACCTCGCATCACTAACAACTCCCCTAAGTTCTTGTTTGAAAGAATTCAATATCCGGGGATTCAAATCTCGACGATGAAGGAGGAATTTTGCGTATGAAATTGAGAAAGTGGCGAGATCATGAAAAGGTTTGAGAAGTAGCCTCCAACTATTGAAATAGATTTCCACCTCTTCCTCGAGTTATCTGTTCAAAAAGGTTTAACATGATGTATGATTGGATGATGACATTGTGTTGAGGAAATTAAATAAATGGATTATTCTTTAACCCTCTCACAAAGCTCGAGCTTTTTAGATGAGACAAATTCTCACAGATCGTAGCTTAGGCTCGCCTGCATCCCTGGTTCAATTCGTGACGCCCTCCACCCATTTAAATTGTCCACTGTTGGCCTCCCTCCCCCCCGGATGAGGCGATGATTCGCCCACGAGTGAGAAGTGTTAAGGAAATCAAATAAATGGATTATTCCCCACCCTCTCTACAAGTTCGGACTTTTTAGACGAGGCGAATTCTCTCACATTGGTTACGGGATTGTGATGAATCGGAAGAAGAGATTATTGAGAAAGCGAGTGTCGTTAGAGGTTGCACACCAAAATCATAAGAAGAGTTAACAATTATCAGCGGAAACCACGGGGCAATCACTCACATAAGGAGATTAAGCAAGGATACTTTTGGCCCACTTTACGGTGATTTAACTTCGTGTTTGTAAGATTTATGTCACAAGTGCCAAATCCACGCTCCTTCGATCAAAGTCGCTCCGGAGGAACTTTCCGGCATTCTCGTACAGCCGTTTGCGGAGTGGGGATAGATATCATTGGGCCCTTCCTACGACCCGGGCGCTCGATCAAGACGCTTTTAGTGGCGGTGGATTACTTCACAAAATGGGCCGAGGCCGGAAATTTAGCAAACATAGATCAAGATCACGTCATTAAATTTATATGGCGAACATTATTTTCAGATTTGCTTTACCCACAATCATATCAAATAATGGGAAAACAATTTGGGAGTTCAAGGTCAGCAGATTTTGAAATGGAAAATCACTAAGTCACGGAGGATAACTTGCCTTGTTCTGCGTAACGCACGGAGCAATGGTATGTTGAAACCCGCTTGTATAGCTACTTACCATCACCGACGGTATACCCGGCGATGGGAGTTATGGTTAAACGCCTTTGAAGTCGATCCACCGGTAATGTCTCGGACATCAAGTAGTCGATGATAGGGGTCATCCATTTCGAAGGGCGGGCATCGAGTGTAACGACCCGTGGTGTTTTAGTGGAAGGGTAGGGGAGCATAGTGAGGGTGACATCCTTCATCTCGCTGCCCTCCGAAGTCAAAGGCGTCTTAATGCGTCGGTACCATGGTCAGGCTCTTTGGACCAACTTGATGTGAATTTGATCAAACTTGAGCCTGAGTTTTGACGACCTCTTGGTAGGTGGCGTCTTGTCATCCCAACCGTGTTCTCCGATGCCGAATGCTCTGAGCCGAGAATCGGTAAATACTTGAGCTTTTTATACCCACGGCTATGACCATTTCGGGGCCGCTAATGGCGCCTCATATTCAACCGTTGTTGGTAGCATGAAATTTGAAAGTGATGGCGTTACGAAAAAGAGCGTGCCATCTGGGCTATCGATTACCACGCGCTGCCGATTTGTTGGCGTTCGCGGAACCATCGCGTATAACTCTCACGGGCGGGGTGCCGCTTATCTCCCCGATGGGAAGGTAAGTTCGACAAGGAAAATCATTAACGCCAGGCTTTAATCGCCGGGTCGTAGTGCGTATGTTACACCATAACGCCCGACTTAAATTGTTTCATTTTGACACATCACTGCTGTATCGTGGTCGATGGAGTATGTTGGGCGTCGAGGCAAAGAGGCGAGAACTTCGACACGATGATCTAAAAAATACGCGCTTAATTTTCGCACTTCATGACTGTGGCGAGGGCTAATTTCTCCATACGGGGATATTGTTGCTCAGACGCTCAATTTTGACTTCACGGGTAAATGGGAAGATGATCGACCTTCCGCCGCACGAAAACTGCGGCGCTCGAGTAGTTCCGTATATAGAAAAAAAAAAAGTTTTTCTCCGGGACCCGGTTTAGGTAGTATTCCGACATCGCCGTAACTCGATCTCTCGCCGATGACTTCCCGGCTCTCCGTGGTCCATTTGAACTTTGATTTCCTCCGGATTGTGCCGAACACGGGCTTACATTTATCCCCCATCCCGAGATGAACCTGCTCAAAAGCAAAATAGGCATCCTTAATTTTGGACCTCTCGACCGTTCTTGGTGCTCCATGTCTAGGATAGCTTGTATTTTGGCAGATTCACCTATCCCCGCCATAAAACCGTATGACCCAAGAATTTGTTTAACTTCGACTCAAAGTTGCATTTCTTCGGATTAGCCTCATGTTGTACCTTTCAAGGATCTCAAAGGTCTCGGGCAAGGCGCATCGATGATCTTCCTTCAGAACTTCTTACGGCGATGTCGACGATACCTCCACCTCTTTCCGATATCTTTCGTGAACATGTGGTTGGATTAGTCTCTCGATATGTGGCTCCAAAGATTTTTCAGTTTCTAAAGGCATCCTTTTCCAAAGAATACATGTTCTTTTTTGTTAGGGAAGGGACGTGTGTTGGTGGTCGAGTTCATGCATGGCTATATGATGGTATCCTCGATGAAGCATCCATGAAAGAACGTCATTTCATGCCCCATTTGGTTGTCTCGATCAAATGATCGATTTGCGGCATCGAAAGAAATCTTTCGGGCAAGCCTCGTTAAGGCTCGGTGAAGTCGATGCACGAAGCGCCATGTCCCATTTGAAACTTCTGCAGTACAAAGATGGCCCGCCCATCGGTTGTTAGAACGATGATTAGATCATTATCGATTTTTAACCCCCTCCATAAAGGGCACATACTTCTCGGGCGAACTTCCTCGCTTTCTCGAGCTATAGGTCGCCGCGTTGGATCAATGTGAAGACGGTGACACGCTACCCGAGGATGGATTCGACCATGTCCTGTGGTGACCAAGCCCAAACGTCCGGTTGTTCTTCAAAAATCGATCACCTCGATTCGTAGACCGGGGTAAGTGGATCGATAATCACTTCCGGCTTCGTAGAGTTGGATCTCATCAATTCTTCGAGCTCTCTCCGGAATTATCGCTCTGGGCCGCTTCCACTCTTAGATCATCTATTTCGGCCTTCAAGTATGAATTCTACGGTTGGACCCAACTAGGATCGATATCTTCGTGCTTTCTCTTGTTTATCTTTTCATTGGTTAATTCATTGTTTAGCATCATTACTTGATGGCGGTGCATGTATTGAATTAAAATAAGGCGGAGAGTAAAGCAAACATCCTCTAACATCCACTTGGTGCCAACAATCCCACCCTTAGTGAGAATTTTACACAAAAAGTAATATGTGGAGGACGTTGACCTCAAATTGGTGTTCAAAGCGGCCTCCGAAACCATTGTAGGTGTTCGGGGAGGTCGACAAAGAAATCTAAAAGCCTAGTGTTCCTAACGTTTTTCATCTATAGTGGACACCACTCCCTGATAATAACCGAATCATACCCAGAGGGTTGACAATCGCGTTCCCAAAGCCTTTCAATCAAGGTCCTTACGGGGTGATATATCGCTCCGAATCGCGAGTTGGTCCAAGGTCTTTTGAATAGAATGTTGCAAAACCCCACTCGATCCGACCCAATGATCGACGCACGGTGGTCCCCATGATGTTGGCTTTGATACAAAATGCGGTCGATGTTGGGGTATACGATCCCTATCTTATCGACCTCCAAACTTCGATCTGTGAGAGCTTGGTGGCGACTAAGATAGGCAAAACCATTTTTAAAGCGTTTCCAATTTCCACGATCTTAGCCTTCGTTAAATGCGTTTTTACGTTTGATGAGGAGGTGGGAGAGGCCCCTATTGTGGCGAAAATGGTGTGGATACGCGTCTTTCCGCGACTTCCGGGCATTGGAGGCACATGTAGCTTCGCCTCGGGCTCTTAGTGGATAGGATCTCCCGGGCTTGTTCTCCCGACGAGGTGGATGATCTTGAGGTCGTTCCCGCCTCGTCACGACCATTAGCGCGAGGGTTAAGTGACAAATTCGTTCGTGTGCCCATCTTCGTAAAACTGTACCGCTTCAAGAGATCCTTGATCCATGGGTGTAATGCCCTTGCATGCGTGATAAGTGGCGATTTTGTTGGGGTTACGCTTCTTTTTGTCCTTGATGGGGAGGAGCATACGGCATGTCCCTCCGCGGATTTAGTATATATATGCAGTGTAATACCTAACGCCTTTCGATTTGGGGTATATATGCCCCAGGTATCATACCTAATGCCTCCATCCCGCTTCACCGGAATGGACTCTTCAAATGGCTTAAAGTTGCCGGGTGCCTTATCTTGACCCCGGTTTTCTTGGGAGTTCTTCTTGGGTTCTGCGACTTCTTTTCTCAGGTAGCCGGGACTCTAATAACTCCGTGGTGTGGATGAGATCGCTAGCAAGCTTCCGAAAGAGATACCGGAAGGGTAATCTCGGTCATAAAAAAGCGCGAGCTTGGTCCCTGCCGAGGTCGGGAGATCGGCTCCCAAAGAACTTAACCCATCCCCATGGGATCACCCCCTCGATAAAAAGCTGGCCGATCCTTTTGACATAAGAACGATCCGACTCGTTTTCCTCTTAAGGGTGTTCATGAGTATTTCCCCGATTCTTGGTGGTATTAAGGATAATGACTCGGGAACAATCGGGCGATTGTTCAAAAGATTCCACCGAAAGCGGTGGGGAAGTGTACCACGTACGGGCTCGGGTCGCTTCGATTCGTGGAAAAACAACACGCACTTTGCCGTCTCGACGCCCCCATCGAGGCCATGTCTGGTGTATTTGGTCACACGGACTTTGGGATCCATACTCCCGCTAGCGATCTAGAGCCGCCATATCTTTGCCGATCCTTTGGTAGGGGCGAGTAACTATCGCCCCATGCAGTGTCTGAGGATGGTGAGGCCATCGTCTCGCTTTAAATGGAACCACCGGTCTCCGAATTCCTTTCCAACAATTGTTGACAAATCGCCGCCGATCTTGGCGACTTCTGCGCATCGCCGCGGGTTGTTAATCGCGTTCATCACGTGCCCGGCTCACGGTTGATTCTTGGGCGCGGGGAATACCACCATAGTGCATGTTCGAGGCCATTATCAGTCTGCTCCACTTGTTTCACAAGGGCGTGGATGGGAATGGGCCTTGTCACCATCTTCCACGGAGCTTTTTAGACGTCGGCTTCGGCGGGTGAACACATTGTTCGGCGCCGCCGGTCTTTCCAGAGTCCGATTAGTCTCGATGATGGCATGTTTGGCAAAGATTGTAGGCTAATTGACCTGCGGATCGCCGCTTTTCGATCATGGGGCCTTTACCCCAAAGATTGCGGAATGGGTCTTCTTGCCAAAGGGTCGATACCCTCGCCCTCCATGAAATGCGCGCTTGTTGAGGAGACAACAATGACCGCCCGCATCCGCGGAGTCTGAACGTTCCCCACCATCGGGCGAGCAACCGAGTCGCTCATGGGCGCGGGGGAACTCGTGATGCTTCAATGCCATCACGCAAGGGCCCACTTCATTGGGTAGGGATTGTTTCCTTGGTTGGCCGCCATTGCCATTTCTTTTTTTCGAAAAGATGGGCTTTTTCTAGAATCGGATTAGTTCCTCAAGAAAATGAATTAAATCGTTCCCACTTTTCACGGGTAAAGCCAATTGTTGTAACTAGCTAAATCAACTTTAGCTAACAATGAATTTAATCAAGTAAAAATAGCTAAAAAACGATAAAAAAATAATAAAGGTTAACACACGAAATTGGTGACCCGGTTCGTCCTTTGAATCGATCACGTCCCATGGCGTCCAAGCCGAGTATAAGTGTATAATATATTTGCTTAGAATACTAAGGTGTTCAACCTTACAAATGTGACCTTGTTGGTCTATTCATACAACATATCCCTCCTTTAAGACGGTGGATTATACAAGGAAAGATGCCCTTTGGTGCCTTCAATCCATAAGTCGTACGCATTCTCAATCGATTTGAGATCGCCTTTAATGAGCCGATTGGGGAAATGGAGTACCCTGACACGGATTGGTTGGCTTGTTGTATACTTTCCTTATTTGGTCATGATTGTCCGTTACATGCTATAGGCCTGGTTCCGACCTAGATGTCTAAGTGGATCTTCGCGTTGTGATCGATTTTCACTTAAGTCGCTATCCCTCCTGTTTATGCGATTTGGTAACTTTTTTAAAAGCGACCTCCTTGTCGACGTCACCTCAAGTGTAAGACTCTTTGACTTGTATCTGTAGGGTTAAATTGATGCCGGTTTATTCCATGCTACAACAAGTACAAGCGATGTAATTGAGAGAGGAAAAAATTATCATAAAATGAATAAAAAATGAAGTTTGAATATAATTAAGTGAGAATTGATATAAATAAAATTAATTGTAGAGGTAAATATTTAGGAGCAATTTACCAAAAATAGAATGAGAAGTTCTCTTTGGAGCATAAAAAAATGAAAAACGAGAAGCTTTCTCTAGGACGGAAAGAGTATTTTTTTTTAATCTTCGAAGTCATAATATGATAATCTTTTTTATTCAAGAAACAGTTTTCGTGAGACATTATTACACTTTGCTTGTCCATTATTATTTCTACGAGGAAGATTACTATAAATGCTGGCCCTAAGGCCGCACAAGCCACAACTCTGGTAATTTTTTTGTAATTTGCTGCATATTTTTCATTTAACTCGCCTAACGAAGTTGGTTTCAACGCAGCCTAGATGTCTTGTCAGTTGCCGATTTGAACGTTGGCCCCTCCATTTTTCAACTTTTTTTTTCATACTTCTATATTTTTCCAATTCTTTTACCAAACTAAAATATGTTATTGACACCTATTTTTTTTTTCATACTTCATTATATTTTTCCAATTCTATACTTCTATATTTTTTCAATTATTTTACCAAATCCATTTCATACTTCTATATTTTTTCACTTTTTTTACCAAACCCAAATATATTATTGCCACCTAATTCTTCTTTTCATACTTCGTTATATTTTTCCAATTCTATATTTCTATATTTTTTCAACTCTTTTACCAAACCCAAATATATTATTGCTTGCCACTTAATTCTTCTTTTCATAAATTATTATATTTTTTCAATTCTTTTATCAAATTCAAATATATTGTTGCCACATAATTCTAAAGTTATATGTTTGCGATTCCTTTATCAATTCGAATATGTATTCGTAATTTTCTTAAAAATTCAAATCCTTCCTAATCTTTCTTAATTTTTTTCCAATTTTTTAATTTACTAAACCCAAATATGTTATTGTCACATAATTCTTTTTTTAATACTTCATTGTATTTTTTCAATTATTTTTTTTCATAATTTATTATATTTTTTTCAATTTTTTTAGCAAACACTAATATGTTATTGTCATCAAATTCTTTTTTTCATACTTTATTATATATATTTTTCTAATTCTTTTACCAAACTCAAATATATTATTTCCACCTAATTCTAAAGTTATATGTTTGCAATTCCTTTACCAATTCAAATATGCATTCTAAATTTTCTTAATATTTCAAATAACGCCTCCTAATCTATTCTTTAAAAAGTTATCTAAGTTCTTTTTTGATTTTTATGCAATCCACTATTTTTAATCTCTAACTCCTCAATCCATAAAAAAAGAATTTCTTAATTATTTTCTAATCACCTATCATTTTTGTTTTGCAGTATTATTTTTATGCATCTTATATCAATTGACGAGAAATTTTGACGGACATCCTTGAAAAAAATAGTGTCTTTTAATAAAGTATTTTTTTTAATTTTAGATCTTTGTATATTTTTTGCTTAGATCATCTTATAATATATTATTTATTAGTGTAATTTTTTTTTGCTATATGAAGGGTCCAAATTATTATTTTTCTGCACGGGGCCCTTTATGTCATTGGACCGACCCTGATTACTATAATATATTTCACAGAAATAAGCAAAGATAAATAGTGTGATCAGGTTTTACGGTGGCGGTTAAGGTGTGACTTATATTACTAAAGAGTGACTTTTCTTTAGTAAGTGTGTGACTTTTTACTATAAAAAGTATTATTCATAAAAGTGAAGGGTGTGACTTTATATTACTAAAGGGTGTGACTTATATATTACTAAAGTGTATGTATTAAAAAAAAAACCAGTTTTACGGTGAACAAATTTCACAAAGATACCAACCTGTGAAATATTATCACATATAAAGGGCTGAAAACTTACGGATTATTCATGCAAGTTGATTTGGGTCAAATGAATTTTTCAAAAAACATCGTGCAAAAATAAAATAGAAAAATTAGCTCTCAAGTCTATAAGGACAAACACGTGTTACTGTAAGAATAAGTATGTCTTATTGTAAAAAAGAATAACATAATTTTTTTTGAAAATTATATTATTATATAAACACAAAAATATTATTATAAATAGAAATATGTGTTATTATATAACAAAAAGGACACACTATCTGTTTTTCCTTTTTTCTCCCTATGCCTTCTTCTGTTTCTCCATTTGTTTGAACTTTGAACTAGATTTCATGAATCTTTATTCCATGAAATATTTTATGAGTGTGTTTATCAATATATTCTCTAAATTTATGTTGAGTCAATCTAGAATACTTTTTTTTAAGGATAAATTAAAAAAAAATGACTTATCTTTACCACTCATTTCACTTTAAGGACTCCGATTTTAACTTTTGCAGAACAATTACTAAATTATCAATCTTTTTGCAAAAAAAAAAAAGACCTGGACAATTTTAAGACAAAACAATGATTTTTTTTTTTTTTTGGTCAATTTGCATCTAACTTTTTTCATCTCAACCCTAAATTAAAAAAATAAGGTATTACAACAATAAAATTATATCGATTCTCAATATTTGTGTTCTTTTCTACATTCATGGTTAGGGGTCAAAATTATTGAAAATTTTCAGATACCACACTTTATTGAATCGAAAAATACCAAAAATGTCAATTTTTTACAATATACTGTAACCTGTGAAGTGCGGTATGGTAGTATGTTGTTGGATATGGGTTCAGTAGGTTCGGTGAAAGTCGTGTGCCTTATGATGCGAGTTTTGAATTAAGGTCTGATCGTAGCACGGCTAGGCATTCAACACAAGGCACGTTAAAAGAAATTGATTAGTACTACTCATACCAACAAGGTGCATCTTCTTTTCTGGTGTCCATTATGAAAGAACTCTAAAGTTAAGTGTGCTTGGCTTGGAGCAATTTCATGATGGGTGACCTTGGGAAGTTTTTCAGGTCGTGCAAGGAGGACAAAGCATTCTAAAAAGACATTCTTTGCGAAAAGACATCAATTACGTTGGTTTGCTTTGATGTTACATCAATTCTGATTGTGCTCCCGGTCCAACGTATTCATATTCCAAAATTTTGATATTTCATTAACAAAAATTTGTTCTTTTATACCGATATTTCTGATATGAAATAGAATATCAAAATTTTGGTATGGGACGATATATACGATACCATTCCGAAATTCGTGAGATACCAAAATTTTTGGTACTAAACTAAATATTTCTTATTTATCATAAACTTTTGGTATGTCGAGTATATATACATAAAATTTTGTCACGACATCGATATGAATTTTAAAATACCAAAAATTTTGGTACGGTGTATGATATGCGTCATTATTTTTTGTACGGTATGTCACCCCTATTCATGGTCAAATGAGTTGGAAAACATAAGGTCCGGATAATGCGATGAAGGTCTCGACAATGAAATTTCGTAATATGATGATGTGTTTATTCTCGTTTCAAGTTGATTTAAGTATGTGATTAATTTATCATTATTATTATATAAGCATATTATTACTATAAATTAGTAGAGAATATTTTTTTTTATTGAAACCTATTCAGTATGGTGATATTGTTTATTATTTTTATAATAGTATTTTTTTAAAATTGAATTGAGTTTACTGGTGAAACATAGCGAGTATAGAGCATCTACCTTTGTCTTGCTTGCCTCCTTCTATTACTAAGTTGTACTTTAATTTTTTTTATACAAATTATATTTCTTGATTTCTCTCTGTTTTTAAACGTGTGAAGTAATTGCACCTGATAATAATTTTAGTTTGCCTCCATTTGATCAGCCCAAAGTCACTTAATATTTAATTAGCAAATCTTTTTTGTAATTCTTCGAACTGCTTATTAACTCATTATTAGTATTTGTTATTAAAAAAAAATCAGAAGTCATTAACTCATTATTAGTATTTGTTAAAAAATTTATTTTTTGGAAAACAATCATATAAAGTGATATATAAAATAGTCATTTTTTGCAACAAATTGATAGTTCGGTACCTACCCTGCAAACATCTAAAGTTGAGTCCATAAAATGCATTTAGAGCGTGTTTTGAAACACTTAAAAAACTTCCAGAAACACTTATTTTCAAAGCTCCCTCTCACAGCTTTTGAAAATAAGTGCTTCTGGAAGCTGTTTTAAATGTTTCAAAACACACCTTAAGTAATAAAGATAAGTTATTTTTTTGCAATTTGTCCTTTCATGAATGTCTGCTTACAAATAATTATTACTCCCTCCATTGCAATAATATAAATTTGTTTTCTTTTTATGAATATTCCAATTATATAGATTTATTTTTATATAAAGTGATATTTTTTAATTCAATTACTAATATAACTCAATGCATTAATTGCATTATAAAATATAACACTAATTAAATAAGATTATAATAAAAAAAATTATAAGTCACATTTGTGTGTACCATTTACACCGTACAATTAGCGTAATTTTAATTAAATTTTAACTAATTACGCGCTATTTATAAAATGTTGTTCAACAGAGGCTTAAGTAGCCTAGTGCCATGCGTTACTCCGCTACAGTTGTCCAAGGATCGAACTCTTTAACGAATTTTAAGGCGTGTGGAGTTGTTTTTTTACTAGTATTTTCGCTTTGCCATGATGCACGCGATTTATAAAATTATAATAGAATTTATTAAAATATATTATCATCCGTAGATTATATATATATATATATATATTTTATATATATATATATATATATATTAAATTTTAAGTATTGTTTAAAATTAAGAATAATTTTTATTTTTCAGTACATGTTTAATTTCTCTACATCAATGTTTTATAATTTATCATTAAGATTACTGGGTCACTTAAAATTTGGCATATAACACATTGAGAAAAAATAAAATTGGGCGGTGGATGCATGCGCCGAGAGAGGAGCACATGCTAATGACAAATTGGGATCCCAGCCTAACCAATGCAATATTAAATTTACAGCCTCATTCTTTTTCCTCAATTTACGTGTGTCATCCATTAGCCCTCAACTCATTACTTCGTCTGGGGTTTCATATTTTTGGCCGACGATCTGAACCATGGAACGGTCCTCTATTTTCTGTATTACTTTCTCTCATTTTGATTTTCAATTTTTCTATTAGTAAACAAACCAACTAAATAAATGGAGCATTCGACCCCCAAAATTCTAAAATACGCTATGGTTCCCTCCCTTCCCTACTTTTTTAGGATTCCTTAACTAAATCCACTCCATCTGGTTTTCAATCCTCCTCCAAATTCACACCCTTCAAACACCAAAAAATGAATTCTTATTTACTTTCAGAAGGGAAACACCAAATAATCACAATTTTATTCATAATATTTACAGAACTGGAATCTTACCTGAGAGTAGAAATAAAATAAAAATATATTTTGCTGTTAACCAAGTAAAAGATCATCTTTACATTTGCTCATACAAAAATAACAGCTAAAGTCGTTTACATATAGATATGAATAGTGAATACTCACCTCTAAATTATTGAAAATGCAAAATGTGATAACTCACCTCTGAATTATTGAAAAGTGCACTCCGCAGTCTAAGCAATTCTTTATTTCCATGGGAAGGTAGTTGATATGACAGATTCACTGAACTGAAGATCTTAGCTAATATCTGCAAATCTTAAAAGAAAAATCAAATAATTAATTTGGGTTAAAGGAGTAGAAATTTGAACAGAGATTGAAATCTCTATTAATTTGTAATGTGTTTTCGCTCGCTTAAAATCCAATGCATTGCGAGCTGAAAAAAAAATTCTCTGTTTTGACAGTAGGGTTTTCGATATTTATGCTATTCACAGGGAAAATGAAAGGTTGAGTCTACAGTTCAAATTTAAATTTTGAAAATGTCACAGCTATCAAAGCAGTTTAATTTTTGAGTCAGTGAGAGGTGATCATTTGGACAGACACATAAAATATTATTTTGAAATATTAGACGGCGCATTGATTTGATGATACCTTCAAAACTTCCGATGACAAAAGATTCGGGCGTGCTTTGCACTATTTTTTGATAAAAAAATAAGAAAATGTGTCGTTCAAAATTTAAAACAGATTATTATATTAGGATTTGTGTTAATGCACTTTTACAGCATGTGTAAACCACGATTTTACTATTGGACGTGTTCCTTTCACTCACCCCAAAAATTCATCTTCCATTTTTTCAGTTATTTCTATTTTTATATATTTATAAATTTCTATTTCTTAAATATTTTGCTTAAAAAATTAAAATTGCCTTGGCAAATGTGTTGAATAATTTTTTAATTGATCAAGACTATACCAAGAATTTACATTGAATCGTCAAATGTGGATAACACAAATGGTTAGAGAGCTCTACTACCTAAGATCCTGAAGTTTTGGTTTCTAGACATGGTGGTCCTTCAATATTAGAGGTTGCGGTTCCGATTTCTAATGCGATTGCAGTTCCGGGTAATCCCCTCTTGTGGTGGTTGCGATTCTGATCTAGAACCAGACGAAAAGATGTGCAATAGTTGCAAAATGAACTATTGTAATTAATTATCTTAGGGAACTATTGTAATTGATTACCTTAAAAAAACAAAAAAATTATATTGAATCGAAAATTTATCACATGTAAGTACCTAAACAGAGTTAACAAAAGAAATTTGACAAAAGTGAAATAAAAATTATAATAACCAAAAAAAAAAAACAAAAAATAAAAAAAAAAATTCCTCCCTCATTTTCATTTTATCCTTAGAAATAAGTACTATTAGGTCCAAAAAATAGTCCATTAAATACTTTCTAGATCCAAAATCAAAATTAAAGTACTATAGGTCCAAAAGTGTGTTTTTGAAAAGCCAATTATACCCCCACTTCCCCCAATATCACGCCCCCCATCTCATTTCTTTTTATACTTTTCTCTCTCTCTAATTTCTCTCATCTCTCTCTCTCTAAAAAAAAAAATCGCCCAAACCTAATTCCTACTCAAACCAAATTTCTGCAGGCCGCCACCCTCCCAAACCAAACTCACCCCTCTCAAACACAAACTCAAATGCACTCAATAGCTTAATGAAATACGACGATGGAGAGCCCGGCCAAAAGCGGCAACCGGAAAAAAGATGATTTATTGTTCTATGATTTTGGGTAGTCGGCGGCGATCTAAGCGGATCTAGCGGCAGCGGCGGTGATCGAGAGGTTGGTAGATCTTTTTTGTACGATTATTGTTTTCGATTTTTTCTAGATCTTTGTGCGATTTATGTAGATCTTTCCTACATTTTGTTTTAGATTTTGATTTCATGGGCATTAATTCCATTTTTTCGTTATAGATCGTGGGTGATTTTTTTTTTGATCGGGGCGGGCGGCGCAGAGAGCCGTTGAAAAATGAAGGAATCGATAGCAAAATGGGTGCAACAACACAACCGATGATGACGGCGTCGCTTGAGTCGCTCGTGAAGGACGCGATTATTGAGTGTTTTAGAAACAGTAGTCTTTATTAAAAAATTGGACTTATTTGAGGCGCGGTGTTGGTGAGGGTCTTAGTCTCAGCCGGTTGCAATCTGTAAATTGATTTTTGATGAATTTTGTTTGGAATTATTTTGAATTTGTTTGAATCTTTCTCCGGCGAAGCATGCAAATTTATTTATTTATTTTTTATTTTTTAATTTGAGTTGTAGATGGAGGATCTGAATCTGTTTGTATATATTTTTTTAATTTCTGGTTTGTGGATGGAGAAGCATAGTTTCATTAAAAAATGAACCTATGCATCTTGAATTGAGACTAAAAATATTTAATTTTTTAGATTTTGGACAAAGATATGTAATTTTTTTTGTTTTTAGATATGTAAATTTATGTAATTTTCAATTTTGATATGAAAATTTCAAGATTCTAATGTTTTTTAAGATTAAATTAGTTGTGTGGATTTATTAAATTGTAATTGAAATGCTTGTTTTTTCGTATGATTTTTGGATCTCATAGTACTAAAAAAAATCTTGCACCTTATTAAGACTTGGACTCCTATTTTTTGGAATGGAAAGTCATTCACTCTTATCCTTATTCCTCAATTTTTTGACATTCAAACAAAAGATCAATTCATAAAAATAATAATTAGTAGGAAAAATGTCAATTCGGGGCACGAAAGATTTACAAAAAACTATCAATTTAAGGCCTTTTAAAGATTTTTCCTCCATCGATTCAAGGCCCGAAAGATAGAAAACTATCGATCCAGGGGCCTAAAAGATAAAAAAAAAATCCATTTGAGGCTCACACATTTTAAGGTCATGTTTGACATTTATATTTCATATCCTTATTTCATGTTCTTATTTTTTAAATTTTTTAGGGTTTACTGATTCAAGGTTTACGGTTCAAGGGTTTAGGGTTCATGGTTCAAGGTTTGGGGTTTAGTACCAAACATGACCTTAAAATTTATAAGCCTCTAATTGATAGTTTCTATCTTTTCGGGCCCTTGATTGATAATTTTCTATCTTTCGGGCCTCGAATCGATAGGAAAAATCTTTCGACACCTTAAATTGATAGTTTTACTATCTTTCGGAGGCCTTGAATGGATAAAACTCCTAATTAGTAATACCATAAGTTTCAATTAATAAATAATAATATTAAAAATTGCAAACAATAATCATCAATACCACAAATAATTATCACCAATACCACTAACAATGATCAACAATAGTATAAATAATAATCAGTAATATCATATGCATTACTACCACTAGCTTTAATTAGAAATACCACAAGCAACTGTGTGGCTTAACCCACCTGGTCAATTGAGCCCTCATTTGAGGGGAGACTCGAGGTTCGATTCCTTTGGGAACGAATTTGGAGTTATGGGAGTTATAAGGTGGATTGACGATTTCAGGAGTATTTGGGTGCTTGGTGTACTAACTACTAACAACTAACTTTGCTGCCCGAAAAAAAAAAATACCCAAAGCCAGGACCGATCCTAGAAATTTAGAGCCTAAAGTCGATTTTAAAATTTTGTCCCTTGGGATTATATTAGAAAGTATGCTTTTTACTTTGTATAATAAAACCTAATTTTCGGACTTATTTATTGAAATAAATTGTTTACAATCGATGCTTTAAATATTATCAATGTTACATATATTTACCGCATAACTGCTCAATAAGTCGATGCGTGTTACATTGTAGTTAATTTAGTGATACCGATCACGTAAGATTAAATTAATCTCTCTTGTAACTAAAAAAGTACGCTATTCACGACCTAGATGGAAATGAACAACCCATCGTGAAAAGGTTGAGGTAAGGCTCAGATTGGCTTGTCTTGACCAAGAGATTACACTAGTGCATGACCGATGCCTTTGAATAGGACCCACTGGAGGATAAATTCTTGACCCGAACAAGGAAGAATTAGACCTCAGTGTTCGTTATTTCTTAATCTTCGCCCCTTAAATAGGATCACGGGATTGATAACTATTGCTTTGACTTATCATGGGAAGTGAATCAGTGAGATTCAATACTTTTATCTTGGGCAATATTATTAGTCACATGTGATTGCTAAGATTTATCTGAAGAATCGTGTGCAAAATCACGCTTTTGTTCGATTTGGTTCTTGGGAGGTTCATAAGCTTTATCATACCAAATTTTGCAAGTGGAATTAGTTTCCAGATGGATAATAATGTTGAACTGTTCCTTGACCAAGGACAAAAGATATTAATTAACGGAAAGCTATTTCAGTGGCTTGAATTAATTAATGGGCTAGATAATCTTAAACAAGGGAAATAATGACCGGGAGCCATATTGACTGTAATATGGGTTAAGATGGATAGTGCAATATTAATTATGTAGTGGGATTAATTAATATTTATGGGCTTGAATTATATTGTGGCTCAATATTAGATATTCAAGGTCAATTAGAAGGTTCAATCTTAATTCTCCTAAAGGCCCCCTGAGTAGCCCAACATATAGTCCATTAACTGAAAATGTGATTAAAATAAAATAAATAAATGTTGCTTATTTTTCCAATAATATTTCGAAAATTATGGATAAAGTTGGGAGAAAGATTTTCTTTGAATTTTGTTATGAAATGAAGGTATGTATTCTTGGAATAAAATATTATCTCATTAAATTCAAGAAATCTCTCACTTGGTTATTCATAATGATATTTTTGAAAATTTTGAAATATAGTGGGCAAGAAAGATTTTCTTGATTTTCTTGAAAAGATATTATGGAAGATATGTATTTCTTGAAATACAAGAATATCTCATAAATTCAAGAAGATCCAAATCTTGGTTTCTTGCAAGCCTATATTTTCGAAAATAATCCACACAAATAGAGTGGGTGGAATTTTGTGGAATATTATAATTATGGGAAAAAAGAATATAAGAGATATATTCAAGATTTCTTGGAGATCAAGAAAAAGATTTTCCCACATTGTTTTTTTGCCACAATTTTCGCCCACCCAAAGATCTATAACTAGGGGATGATTCTTTCATTCCCAAGTACAATTCCATATCTTTGGAAAAATTAGTAAATCCACAAAAGGTGGTGCAACATATTTTATTTTCCTTTTTGTTAAATCGTTCACAAGAATCCTTCCAATTCGGATAGTCGAATCGAGGGCTAAGGGAATACTTGGAAGTCCTTACGGTTAGTCTATTCACCCACACCGCTGCCATCCCAAGAGGTACGTTCAACGTAAACTCATAGAATTCCATTTATAATGAGGTTTTACGTGAATTATTATATGCATGATATGTTGTTGGATTATTATTTGAATTAATATAGGATTAATTCATGCTAGCAATAATTAAAGAATTAAATTTGTATTTAAATATTCACCCCAATAGATCTCATGCAACTTATTCCCCAAACAAATCCCTCATAATCTTTTTTATATATGAACTAACATATTATGCAAATTGATTGTGTTTCACAATTAAAAAATTAAATAATAACTAATGACAACTTAATATGAAATGAAAGATTTGCAAAAAATTAATTATGTGTATGCAATATATTCTCTCGCTTCACATTAATTGTTTGTCACTTTTTTGAGGTTTGTACTTTTGATAAATTTTTATAACAATGAAAATAAAAAAGAGGGAGAGATTCGTTTGTGAAGGAAATGTATTTTTCCATAATAATTGAATTTTAGGGTAAAATTAATTGTGAGAATTGCAAAATGATAATTATTTCAAAACAAAATTTATTTGGCCAAATTTTGTACCAAGAAAATTAGGATAGATTTAATTATGTATATGTCATATATTTAAAGAGTTAAATTAAAATAGAATAAAATGACTTGTACTTTCCACTAGAATATTTCACAATATATCAATAATTTTACAAGTATAAATATTGTTGGAATTTAGAGGCAAGTAAACACGTAATACATGAGCAAATGAAATAAAATAGTTCACCAACAACTAACAATAAATTTTCGAGACGAATCTATGAAGGCAAAAAAGAAGAGACAATTTCTCAAGATCAAGATATGGAATTTAAACCATGACAATTGGATATATGTGTCCAACTTGATTTATTTTATCTTGATGCTTGTTTTAAATTCGCTATTTTATTTGTTAAATGTGTTTTGCATGATTTAAAATTGTCTAAAGAAAATCTCACATTCAAAAAATTACTAAGTATGTTTTAATTGACAAATTTTATTCGATAATAAAATTACGCCAATATTGACCTCCATGATTTATTTATTTGTGAATTATTTTGGAGAAATTTCCCAACGGAACGTGCAAAAAGATGGTTTTCACATGAATAAATTCCCAAAAGGATGATTGTGAATTATTATTAGTGGCGGCGATGGCCCTCCCAATGAAGCTCGCTCAAAGCGTAAGTAATAATTCTCAGATTTAATCATGATTATTACTTAGGTATAAAATTGATATGCATATACTTCTCCAAGTCCCCGCCAATTTTATATTGGTCAAGGGAGCCAAACTATTAATTTTGAATTAAAGGTTTGTAATTGTTCTTGTTTGTAACCTTTCTGAATGTGTTTAAATAGACAAGATCACCCAACGTGACCTATTTAAACTGCTTTTTTTGATGTTTACGATGCATATTCATATTATTTTTGAGATTTTGATATGAATAATGTGATCGAATTGAGTGATAAATTTGTACTTATACAAATTGTTATTTATTTCGATTCAAAGATGTCAAAACCTTTTAATCCATCATAATATACTTAAATTCAATAAATTGTATAGGAAAACTATGTTGATTGGAAACGAAAAATTATGATTGTCCTAATCGAACAAAAGCACAAGACACACCAAAAATCGGATAAGCCAAACCGACGAGTCAAAAAACGCTGGCTCGTCGAGATCACCTTAAGTAGAGATGTCGCTAAAAATGGTGGAGGGCAACCCCAGTAAGGGATTACGCCCTCAAATTTGATGGATCATCTCAACAAACTTGAGGTTCTCGATCGCAGATTATGATCCCGGAGACCCATATCAATTTGGTACTCACTCTCTCGCCTAGAAGTTTTGAGCAATTTGGCCTCACAAACCGATTTGTTGTAAGCTTTGGTCTCGCGAACGCTTGATGGGGCACCAAACTCAAGTTTTGATTTTGGAAGTGGTCCATCTTCATCTTCTAGGCCAAGGAAGGCAAAAAAAAGAAGAAGGGACAAAAGGCCATAAGCAATCAAACTCAATCTGTTGCCAAGGGCAATGGTAAGATGAGGGATCTTTGGTGGAGTCAAGGAAAATCCAAAGAGGAAGTGTTTCAACCAAAGTGAGAAAGGACATTGGAGGTCTGCCTGTCCCAAGCCTAAGAGGAATGGGAAGAAAGGTAATTCTCATGCACTAGTTGTTGAAACTTGTTTAGCGGCGTATGCTACCCACTCGTGGGTAATGGAATAGGATCCATCGAGCATGTTTGTTTCACGTTATGGGGTTCAAGTTGACCCAAACTTAGTGGAAGTGAGATCCTCATCACACCGAAAGCGATGCTACGAGAGTAAATAAGAAAAGGGGAGACGCGTGCACTGTCTTTTTAAAGACAATACTTTAGTTTTAAGAGATGTTCTTTACGTTTCTGTTTTTCGTAAAAAAAAACCTTATTTCAGTTTCAAAACTATACAATGATGGATATTTTGTTCGTTTTTCTAAACAAGTTACTATTTTTCGTAATGATGTGTTTATCTGTCATGGAACTTTAAGGAACAATCTCTATACTATTTACTGTGCACACCACTCACAAATGCATCTTTTAACACATTGACTGTTTCAAGCAATAAGAGAAAACTTTCTGAAAGGTGAACGAGACACTTCTTTGGCATCTAATATTGGGTCATATTAATCTAAATAGGATCCAAAGGTTGGTGAAACATGGTCCATTGTCGGACCTACAGATGGAACCATTTCCAACTTGCGAATCATGTTTGGAAGGTAAAATGACCAAGAGGTCATTTGGAGCCAAGGGGAATAGAGCCACAGAAGTGTTGCAAATCGTTCACACTGACGTGTGTGGTCTAATGTCAACCAAAGCTAGAGGTGGATATGAGTATTTCGTGACGTTCACTGATGATTACTCAAGGTTCGGGTACATTTTCCTGATGAAACACAAATCGGAAACCTTTGATAAATTCAAAGAGTTCAAAGCCGAAGTGGAGAATCATATGGAAAAGAGTATCAAGTTTCTACAATCTGATCGTGGAGGGGAATACCACAGCGATAAGTTTTTGAACTACCTGTCAGACGGGAGAAAGGTTTCCCAGTTAACTGCACCCGGAACCCCTCAACAAAATGGGGTTGCAGAACGAAGAAACATAACACTCCTAGAAATGGTCAGATCCATGATGAGTTATTCAGATCTTCCCAAGTCGTTTTGGGGTTATGCCTTGGAAAAAACGGCTTATGTTCTGAACTTGGTGCCATCCAAATCGGTTCTCAAAACCCCTAAAGAGTTGTGGACTGGGCGCAAACCCAGTCTGAGACATCTTAGAATTTGGGGGTATCCGGCATACGTGCTAGACAAGGAAGCCAGTAAGTTAGATGCACGTTCGGAACTAAGGTTGTTTATAGGATATCCCATGGGAACGAAAGGGTGTATGTTCTATGGTCCCGAAGATCAAAAGGTGGTAATAAGTACACACTTTAGATTTTTGGAAGAAGACTTTATGAACAATAGAAAGCCCAAAAGTGAGATTACCTTAGACGAAATAAGAGGGCAAACTCCTATACCAACTGCATAAGTTGATATACCAAAACTACAATCGACACAAACCGGAACCTCATCAGAAGTGGGAGGGTTGTTCGACAACCCGAGAGATTCATGGGATAGGAGAATCTTCGGATTTGGTCCCCGGGGATAGTGAATCGCACTTCGGTCCTACAAGGAGGTGGTCCAAGATAAGGATTCTCAATCTCGCAAATCGCGATGGAAGCCGAGATGGGCTCAATGGATCATAATCAAGTGTGGAGCTAGTGGAACCACCCAAACGGGGTAAAACCCATTGGATGCAAAGTGGGTCTACAAGAGAAAAAGAGGACCGGACGGGAAGGTCGAAAACCTTTAAAGCTAGACTTGTGGCAAAGGGATACACTCAAAAAGGAGGGTATTGATTATGAAGAAACCTTTTACTTTAGCCATGCTTAAGTCCATTCAGATTCTGTTGGCAATAGTCACAAGATCTAGATTTTGAGATCCGAAAATGGATGTCAAGACGACTTTTCCTTAATCTTGAGTCTTAACGAGGAAATCTATATGCAACCCCGAAAGGTTTCATCGTGAAAGTCCAAGAACACCTTGTTTGCAAGTCGAGGGTTCTATTTACTGAACTAAAGCAAGCATCTCGGCTTGGAACCAATGTTTTGATCATGTAATCAAGTCTTATGGGTTTGATCAAAACGAGTTTGAAAGTTGTGTGTATAAGAAGTGTGCTTTAATCGCTTTTGGTATTCTTAGTACTATACGTAGATTTATATCCTCGCTCATCGGAAACGATGTAAAGGTTTTGTCGACGTAGGGTATGGTCACAAAAACAGTTTGATATGAAGGACTTAGGGAAAGCCGGTCATATTCTTGGGATCAAGATCACTTCGAGATCGAAAAAAAAGAATGATCGCTTATCGCAAGCTTCATACATAGACAACTGTTTGAAGTTTATTCAAAGATGCAAGATTCCAAGAAGGGTTTTGTACCCTTTTAGTACACGGAATCCATCTATCGAAAGACATGTGTCCCAAGACTCAAGGGGAGATAGATGACATGAAAGACATTCATTATGCGTCTGCAGTAGGGAGTCTTATGTATGCAATGCTGTGCACGAGACAGAATATTTGCTACTCCATTGGCATGGTGGCAAGATATCAAAGTAATCTCGAAAATCAACATCGATCGCCAGAAAAGAACATTCTAAAGTATCTGAAAAGAACTCGAGATAGAATGTTGGTTTACCAGTCGGACAGTTTGTTTCCAGTTGGATACACGGACTCGAATTTCCAATCGGACATAGATTCCAGAAAATCTACCTCGGGTAGTGTGTTTTGTCTGGGGGGAAGAGCTGTAACATGGAGAAGCGTTAAGAAGAAATGCATCGCGATTCTACCATGGAAGCCGAATATGTAGCTGCTTGTGAAGCAGCGAAAGAAGCGATGTGGCTCAAGAACTTCCTAGTGGACTTGGACGTTGTTCCGAATTTGCCCAGCACCATCACGGTTTTCTGTGATAATGTCGGAGCAGTTGCAAATTCAAGGGAACCGAGAGCTCACAAGGCCAACAAACACATTGAAAAGAAATACCATCTTATACGAGAAATCGTTAAGAGATGAGATATAGAGGTGGCAAAGATCGCGTCGGAAGACAACCTAGCTGATCCATTCATAAAGGGTTTGCCTCTGTTAACATTTGAGAGACATGTGGATGGAATGGGTGTCAAGAGCGTTGCCAATCTGCTTTGAGTATAAGTGGGAGATATATTATTAGGTTGATGTAGGTGACATTAGATGTCATTGTATAATACATTAGACGTGTTGTGGTATATTTAAAAGCAGACTTTGAGTATAAGTGGGAGATTGTTGAGGTTATACGTGAAAGTATGTTTTTACTTTGTATAACCTATGTATTAAACACTTATTTACTGAAATAAATTATTTATCACTGTTGCTTTAAATATGATTGAATGTTATATATTATCGCGAGTCGTTTTATATGAAGAGTATTATGTGGCTAATTTGATAACAACTCGCAAACAAAACATGCACGTGTACGATAAGCTGTAAATAAGAAGAATTTGTTGACCCAGTTCATCGGGAAACGACTACTCTGGGGGCATACCAAGCCAGGATGTGGTATTGCGAGCTTTACACGTACAATACTTGATACACCTTATGAAGATGAATCATTACAGATGAAGATAATTTGGAGAACTCGCCTCTGGGTGCTAGGGTTTCTAGTAGGGATAAATGATCACTCGAATTCTTTTTTGTTCCTCACCTCTCATGTGTGGGTATAACTTTTTTGGGAGATTTTTTCTGAACCTTTCTCTTCTTTTTTTTTTCCTTTTATAGCACCCCAAGAAGCATGAGCCGGGGGGCAAGCATGAATTTGAGACTTGGTCATGCAAGAACTCACGAATGCCGCCACATTTTCAACTTCGTCTTCTGGTTGATCTTGGAACTTGCTTGTCCTCAGAAAGCACTCTTTTTGGTCGCCCTAAATTAACCTTTTGTTCGGTTGATGCTTTGTTCGCCCCTTTTAACCATGTCGGTTTTATCTTTGAATATTGTCCTCCTCGAGCACACCGAGCCCTCGGATGTTTGGGTCTTGATATATCGAGTGTCGGGCACTCGACCCTTCGATACCCGAGGTCTGGGGGACATACCGATCCTCGTGATATCCGAGGTCTTGAACATCTTGACCCTCAGGATATCTGAGGTGCGAACATACTGACCCTCAGGATATCTGAGGTCTTCGAACATACTGACCCTCAGGATATCTGAGGTCTTCGAACATACTGACCCTCAGGATATCTGAGGTGCGAACATACTGACCCTCAGGATATCTGAGGTCTTTGGCCGCCTGAGTCCTCAGATTTGCTTATGGTCTTCTTGACTTAGCTCATCTAATTTTTTTTTCTGACCGAGTGGCGAATATTTGTCCTTTGGGCATGTAATATTTAAATAATACACGTCGCTTTTTACGTGTTCAATTAAGCTCGAAGTTACTATATCGAACACAACAATACCCCCAAATGTCGCTTTTGTATTCATACATGCCCTACCGTTAAAATCTTATTGGGCCATAGTTGATGTCGTTTAAGATTCTCAGGTCGGATTTTCAAATCGAATCCAACATTTATATATACCTTGTTTCTCCGCCTTTAAACCCTTTTTTTTCTCCTCGTCTTTTTCAATCTTTTTCTCGTGTCCGAAAATTTCCTATGAGGGTTTCATCATTCCAGCGAAGAATTTTACTAAGGTAACCATTGCATTCTTTCTCTAATTGTGATTATGGCCTCTTGCTCGAACTCTTCTGTTCCCCTAGAATCAGACCACCATAGTTCCTCTTCCTCCCCCTCTATTAGTAGAATCCCCGGGCGACAAGAATGCGCCTTGAGACGAATGTCTCCGGGTTCAGAATTGTTAACAAATTCGCAACCGCTTTTCGTTTCTTTTCCTCTCGATTCCAAAGCGAAGCCCTACATGAATTTGATAGGGACTTGGTCCGTAATGATTCTTCGGACAATTCAGGTGACAATTTTTTGCCCCAAATTCAAATTGGGTCTAGGGCTGTCGACAATGTTAGTATAGATATGAATGACAATGTTGTGAGGGGGGAAATTTTGGCGGCTATAAATATAACCGAATCGAACATAGGGGTAGTTGGCGAGCAAAATTCTGAGCTTGATATACCTGTTGGTATCCCTCATAGTCCAACATATAACGAGTATGGCGCTCGTTATAGTTTTGATTGGCCCGAGCAACCTTATAGGATTGGGGTTGAGAACGAGTACCCAGCGAGCAAGATAACGAGCATAATTTATGCTGATAGGCTCACTCGGCTGCATTGGATTTATGAAACTCCAAAGATGTCTTTTTTCTCGGGCACCGTGTTCCGATGAGCGGGCGATCAACCCCCGAGGGTTGTGTTCTTTCAGAATTTAGACACAATGGAAGCCGGCCTTCGATTCCCCGCTCCATCCGCCATTACCCGCTTTGCTCGTGGAGGAACATCACCATTACGCAATTTAAAAAGCGAACGGGTGGCATATGATCATGAGTTTTCGACTTTGTTCGGCAAGATGAAGCCAAGATACTATCCTCCGCAAATGAGCTTGCTTCTTGGTGCACTTGACCGTCCCGGGGGTGAACGGGTGGTTGTTCATGCAAGCTAATGCCAAGTGCAAAATCATTGAGGACGTGCCGAACAAAATCAGTGATTGGAAGGAAAAGTTTTGGTTCGTTGGGGGCGATTGGAAAAGCCCGGCCTCTGGAAGCGAACCAAATGCTCGTTTAGACATCCTCCGACTTCGGATGTCACCAAGTAAGTGGTTTTGTGTCTTTCGTTCTTCGATTTGAACCGATTTTTAACTCGCTTTTTATTTCGGGGATCCTTGCTGCGGATCGATAAGGAGACAAACGACGCTATTTCAAAGAACGTTTGGCAAATTGATCTGAGTCTCATTCGAGCGATCTGTGAGAACTCGAATCTTCGATCGAGAAAGAAAGGAGGTTTGTTCGTGCCCCCTCATCATCTTGTTGCTGTTAATCCTACTGGTAAGGATTGCCTCTTGTATTTGTATAAATTTTGTGCCATTTTGCTCGCTATTATCCTTCTGTTCGTACTAAATTATTTTGTTTATAGCTTTCCCTGCTGTGACCATTGCTGTGAGTACATCTGAACATACTGAGATGGCTCGAAGAAAAAGGCCACAGAGCTTGTTTTGATTCAGCCGAGGGGAGGCTCGTGGAACAGTAGAGGGAGACGAAAGCGGTGGCTAACCGATCCGCTTCCGGTCCCGGGGAATCAAGCCAAGTGCAAAGGAGCACTCGTTCGGCCGAGCAAGGGGTTGGCGAACAAGCTCCGTCGCCGAAGAGACCGAGGGTGGAGATCGGCGAGCAGGGGCCGAGCGAACAAACTCGGATGAGCATATGCCGAAAAAACAGCTCGATTTAGTCTTCGATACTGCGTCGGGTGACTCGGACCCCTACAGTCGAGGCGATCAGAGCGGCCGCCTCCGTGGTCGGTCCAATTTCACAGATTGTTGAAATGGAGGTTGGCACATCTTCTCCACCTCCCGCCGGACCCCGATCATGGACTCCGTTAGATCCTGAGCTCCGATCCCCGAGGATAGATCATTCTTGGGATGGGATCCACTCGTGTAAAGCAGTACATTTTGTTCGTCCGCTACGCTTTTGATTATTTTTTGTTCGCCCTTTTTTTATATTCATTTGTTCAATATATATGTAGGTTGAGCAGGTTATTGTCGCCTTTGATGCCCAATCAAGAATTACTTCCTCACGAAAGTGTTCGCAAGGTTCCGCATTCCCGAAAGACGCTCGTAAGGCTTACCATACTCTTGTTCGGCATGGACTACCGATCCGAAGAGTCCACTACGTCCCACTCCTCTGAAAATTTACGCCCTGGTCTCGTGCTTCAGGCCAATCCATGGTCGTTTGAGAAAGCTTATGGTCAATCACGCTAACCTCCATGCCAACTACTTGGCTTTTGATCAGAACTTCAAGAAAAGGTGGGCGAAATGAACAGACTCGAGATGAAAATGAGGTTGGCTCGGGGACAATCTTCTTCGCACTGTTGATGCTCACCGGCTCGTAGGAGGATGCCCTCAAGGCTCGTGGAAAATGCTCGCCGATTTCAGAAGATGCACGCTCGCCTGTGAAGATGCTCGCCCGACAAAGGGGAATTGATTCACTCTGAGGAGGAGGTGGCCAGTATACGAAGAGCACAAGAGGATATGAATGTTGAGCTTCGTAGACTTCGAGCTGGTGTCGAGGCCATGGAAAATGAGAGGGATGCGCTCGGCCAACAACTCATCATTGCTGAGGAGACCAACACTCGTTTGGGTCTCGAAAATTCAAAACTGCACGATGATGAGTATGTTGATTCTATGTCCAACTTCTCGTACATTTGTGCCTTTCGCCCGATGCTATCCTCGGTTCGTTTCCGCCATGCCTCGGCCCGAAATAACAAATTGCCCCTCTTGTAACTAGTTTTTTCAAAGATGCACTGACGACAACCCACCGGACCGCAACCTTACAATGTCGACTTAAATGATCCGTGTGATTTCTCCGTTTTTCCCCGGGCGGGATCAAAGTTGATGATCCGACATGGATGAGGAAGAGGGCTCAGACATGAATACCGGCCGAGGTTCTTGGCCAAAATCTTCGACCGAAGTCTGGGACCGACAAAAGTGCAGTGCCGAGCAAAGGGGACCTCCCCGTGATCGAAAGCAGATCAGTACCTTTCTGGCGAGCATTTGGTACCACCATACCACATCAAGGAGTTATTCTTTGAGGGGGCCGAGCACAATTTGTTCGACATCTCTCCCCCGCTACCCCCAATTATGAATTTGCTCCTTGATGTTATTTTTTGTTTTGTAGAACATGTGTTGTGTAATTTTTGTCTTTCTTTCACTTTCATTCGAACAATGTCTTTAATACTTGTATTTTTTTTGCTGACTTCTTGTCTTTTGTTCGAACATATTTACAACTGAATGGATGGGTTACATATCGAACCAACTCTTCTAACCTGATTGTTTGATAATTGTCGAGGATGAAAATTGATACTTGTGTTGCTTGATGTTTGCTTGGTTGCTTTGTGTTCGCTTTGTTGCTTTCCAGTTTTTGCCCCTTTTCTTCTGAATGAATTCGAACATTGGGTTTGCCTATGCCCACTCCTGACTTTTTTCGGTTTTGATTGTCTTATTGTCGTTGCAATCGGTTGATTGTCTTATTTAGGTGCGACCAGATGGGTTACTTTATGAACCCCCATTTCTTGGTCTGCGCGATATCGCCTTATATTTAGGTGCAATCACTTCGCATTTGTAGGGTCGTCTTATTTAGTCATGCGACCCGCACTCATCACCCGCTTTTTGCTACTGGTATCCGTAAAGACGAGTCGTCTTTTTACATCGCGTACCCATTACTCGCTTTTTGTCATGGAATCGTAGAGTACGAACTCGTTAAATCAGTGAACATAGACTTGGGCTCGTTCATCTTTGTTCGGGCCGTCCGGCTTAGGTGCGACCTCAAATGGGCTTGAACTAGAAAATCTTAGCGAACAAAAGTACACATATCTTTTTTTTTCTTTTTGCAACACTTTGTATTCTATTACATCCTTCATGTCTGAAGAAGACTATCTATTACACAACTATTGTTATTAGACTAGGGTTTTGAATTTAAACCTTGTCTTGAGTAGACACGAACTGGCCTCACCTTGTCCGCAGAATTGATGTTGACAAGGATGTGGCACATCATCCTGTCTACCCTTCTTTCTTCGTAACATGCTCAAGCAGCAGCAGCATAAACTTTTGTCCCTCCTGGACAAGCTGTGATTATGCGGGCGGCTGAGGGCATGAGCATGTGGTACGCATTCCTGCTTGCCTAAAGTAGGTGCGAGCAAAATTTTTCAGCTCGCACCATTCTGTCCCCTTCAATAGATGCCTAAGCATCGGCCCGTGATCTTGCTTTGAGGACACTATGACATCCCTCCCGGAGGAGATTTTGGGATGCATAGGATTAATGACTTACTACCGCCCTAGCAGCCGAGTAACATGGAGTGGCAACCATGACTCATAGAGCATCTTGAGTCCGCAAACGAAGCTTCAACTCCGTGCTTCGCCAAGTCATACGGGTAAAAAACTCGATTGTCGAGGATGCTCGATTCAAATTAATGATTGGCCAATCGAGAGTCAATTCTTTCTTCGCCTGGGGGCATACTAAACCGACTTTCTTCTGAGAATCGCAGTTTTTTTTCTTTTTTCTTCTTCATATGTTTCTTTTTCTCTGCTTTTTTCAGCTATCAGTATGCCCCTATTTATAGAACTATCCCAAGCTAGTGCTGGCATAGCTAGCTGGTGCTAGCTCTCTTACTCTTGCTCCCCCTTTTGACATCTGTTCAGCTTTTTGACAGCTCTTGCTCAAAGATTGACTCATCCCTGCATGGTTGCCACCACTTGTCAATTCGTTCCGATACGATCTTCTTACGTTGACAAATTTCGCTCGACACGTATCTTCCGTCTTTCGATAGTGCTGGCCAGCATTTCTTTCCTTAAGATATGTGTCGAACATAATGTACTCTTCTTTCAAGATTGTCCTACTAGTTTGAACTGAATGGCTGATTATGTTCGGCCCTTTGTGTTTGTTTCAGCTATGTGGATGATTTTGTTCGGCCAACACTATGCTCGCTAAAGCTGTGTGGACGATTTTGTTCGGCCAACACTATGCTCGCTAAAGCTGTGTTGACGATTTTGTTCGGCCAGCTCTATGCTCGCTATTATTGATAGTATTTTTTCAAATTTGACGCATTCCACGAGTAGGACAATGGGATTCCATTCAAGTCTTCCAAATCATAGGCCCCGTTTAGCAAACGTTCTGAAACTCTGAACGGACCTTCCCATGCTCGGCCGAACACACCACTTGAAACCCCCGTTGCTCGCCTTTTAAACCAAATTCGCCCACATTGAACTCGTGTTTTCGACTTTGGAGTTGTAAAACTTCTCTCGATCTCTTTTTGTACATGGCATTCTTGAAATCACCTCCCGTCCTTTTTCTTTCTTCCAACAGTTCAGACTGTATGCGGCGCCGGTCATTAATGTGCTCTCCGAAAGTCATTGTTCGATGACTTGGAATCTTGATTTTTGCGGGTATAATAGCTTCCGCACCAAATGCCAAGGCAAACGGGGTCTCCGCAGTTGATGTTCTGAAAGTTGTTCGATAAGCCAATAATATTTCAGGCAACTCTTCAGCCCATACACCCCCCTTGAAATTATCAAGTCTGGCCTTGAGGGTATGCTTGATGATTTTATTAACGGCCTCAACTTGTCCGTTTGACTGGGGATAGTACGGAGTTGAGTAGTGCTTTTTTATCCCCCAGCGAGCACAATTTTGTCTGAATTCACTTCCATCGAACTGTTTGCCGTTATCAGTTACTAATGATTGGGGAAGCCCAAATCGACAAATGATATTCTTCCAAACAAAGTTCCACATTCTTTGTTCGGTAATCTTGACAATGGCCTCGGCTTCTGCCCATTTAGTATAGTAATCCACGGCAACCACAGCATATCTTACTCCCGACGTGCCAGTAGGAAATGGGCCGATCAAATCGATCCCCCATTTAGCAAATGGCCATGGGCTATAAACTGACACTAATTCTTCAGGTGGACTATGAATAAGTGGAGCATGTACCTGGCATCTATGGCAAGCGCGAGCATATGCGAGCGAATCCTTTTTTAGGGTTAGCCAATAATAACCTTGTCTGATTATTTTGTGTGCCAGAACGAGCCCACCTGTATGATTTCCGCATACTCCTTCGTGGATTTGTTCCAGAAGTATACGACCTTCTTCAGGAGTAATACACTTCAAAAGTGGAAGTGAGTAGCTTCTTTTGTACAAATGCTCGTCTATGATAGTATACCGAGTAGATTGTAATCTGAGGCGAGTAGCTTGTGCCCTATTTTCAGGGAGAAGTCCCTTTTGTAGGTAACTCAGGATTGGGGTCATCCACGTTTCTTGTTCGCCTGTTATTTGGGCGAGCATAACTCTAGGAACTGATGGCGAACAAGTTGTGACGACCACAATGTCTGTTGTGTTTGTCACTCCTTCTACTGTTGCTAGGCGTGCCAAAGAATCAGCGAACGAATTACCCAATCGTGGTAATTATTTAATGAAAACTTGTTCAAAATGCTCGAGCAATTCTTTTGCTAGCTGTTGATACTGTGCCATCTGTTCGCCTCGGGCCTCGTACTCGTCTGTCACTTGATAAATGATAATCTGAGAATCGCTATAAATCATCAGCCTCTGGATTCCCATTATCATGGCCATCTGTAGTCCAGCGATCAAAGCTTCATATTCGGCTTCATTATTTGTAGCTGGGAAATCAAAACGGATGGCTGTTGTAAATGTTTGTCCTGTTGGGGTTTATGAGAACTACGCCGCTCCGGCTCTTGAACTTGTTGATGAACCATCAACATACATATGCCATGGTTGGTCGATAGCTTTTTTCGAGCATTTGAGGATATGTCAACTCGACCATGAAATCGCCCATAACAGGCCCTTCATTTCGCTCAGGAGAGAATGTAATGCCGAATTGTCCTAATTCCACCACCCACTTTAGTAATCTGCCGGCAGTATCGGGTCGGTGGAGGACTTGGCGCAATGGAAAAGTGGTCAGTACCTCGACTGAGTGGTCGAAAAAATATGGTCGTAATTTTCGAACTCTCATGACGAGGGCATATGCTAAATTTTTCCAATGAAGGGTACCGGAGCTTCGGCTTTTTAAGCACTTGGCTTACATAGTAAATGGGCAAGTGTATAGTCCCTTCGCTTTCAGACGAAAGAACACTAATCGCATGCTCGGATCGCGAAAGATATAGATAGAGTTGTTCACCCGAACAGGCTTAGACAAAGGTTCGAGTATCTGCAAGGTACTGCCTCAGTGATTCGAATGCATTTTGGCAATGCTCGGTCCATTGAATTTCCCTTTCTTCAACGTGTCGAAGAAAGGTTTGCATTTGTCTCCGCTTAAGTGATATAAACCGCTTTTTAAAGCTAAACGCTCGTTAACTTTTTGACCTCTTTTCACATTTCGAGAGCTTGCATATATCGAGCATGGCTTGAATCTTTGTTGGGTTCGCTTCAATCCCTCGTTGACTGACCATATGTCCGAGGAATTTTCCTGAGTGAACCCCAAAGCTACATTTTTTTGGATTTAGCTTCATATTGTACTTCCTGAGTATATCAAACGTTTGCGCGAGGTGGGTGATGTGGTCTTCCTTATATTCACTCTTAACCACAACATCATCAATATATACCTCGATTGTTCGGCCGATGTGTTCGTCGAACATTTTGTTCACCAAACGTTGATATGTTGCTCCGGCATTCTTTAATCCGAACGGCATGCGTTGCCAATAGTACATGTTCTTTTCACTGCAGAATGTCGTATTCTTTTGATCGTCTGGGTGCTTAGGTATTTGGTGATAACCAACAAATGCATCCATAAAAGTCATAAGTTCATGGCCTGCTGTATTATCGACCAAATAATCGATATGCGGCATCGGGAAGTTATCTTTTGGACACGCCTTGTTTAAATCCATGAAATCAATACATAACCTCCAAGATCCATTAAACTTGCGGACGAGCACAGGGTTCGCAAGCCATCTTGGGCATTTCACTTCTCAAATCAGTTTGTTGTCGAGCAACTTTTTGATTTAACCATTCATTGGCGCATATTTTTCCGGACTAAACTTTTCGCGCTCGGATAACCGGAGTTTGTATTGATCAAGGTTGAGGGAGTGGCATGCATGTTTTGGATCAATGCCAACCATGTCTTCGTGCGACCACGCGAACACATCCAAGTTTGCTTGAAGATAAGCAATAATTTCAGTTCGAATCGGTTCAGGTAATTCTGAACCAATGAACACTTCTAACTCAGGTTTGTTCGGGTCGATTTTGATGGACTCCAGTTGTTCGACAAAGTTGCTTTCGCTTTTTTTTGCTTCCACCGAGGATCTTGGATGGACCCCGTGCTCGCCATCAACCTCCATGGGTTCAAAACCTATCGCGAGGCTCTAGGTCCGCTTTTGTTCGCTCGGCCGATCAATATTCATTTGATCTAGGAGACCCGGGAATTAGTTATCACCCTCGAGTCTGTGGTTCACAAGATTCGTGGTTTCATGTGAACAATATGCTCGTCGAAACTTATGATCGCTTGAAGATCTTTAGGCGAGGTATTTGCTCGCCGCTTAGCTCACCAATCTCCCATGTTTGCTCCATCATATTGACGATGCTTTGTTTTTCTGGTGCACATGATAGCAAACAATCTAGAGCTTTCTTCTTATCTCCTTTTACGCTTCCTGTTCCATCTTGTGTCGGAAATTTAACACAATAGTAATACGTAGAACATGCCGCTTTTAAATTCTGAATAAATCCAAGGCGACCTAGGAACCCGTTATCGAGAACGAACGCATCAAGATTACAAAATCTAGCATTCTAGTTCGCTCGGATGTCCCATTCGAGTTGATTCTAACTCGACTCCTAACCTAATCATGCCATAGGGTCCAATTCTGATTCCCCAAAACCCATTATGGTATGATTACATGGTTCAATATAACTGCTCAAGTCTCCAACTTGTTTTTCCATCTGGCAAAGGGTATTGACGAACAAAATGTTCGCGTAAGCTCCAGTGTCAACTAGGAGGCGGTGCACCTTCAACCCGGCGAGACGAGCAATCGATGGTTAAGAGTCATTGTGGGGAGTTATGATTCCGCCGAGATCGCCCTCCGAAAACATGATTTGGTGTGAGGGTGGCGTCTTAGGCCGATGTGCTCACCACCTTCACTTGATGGATGTTTTGCATGGCACGATCTCCATCTTTTTTTTCGCCCTGCTCGATAATGTTGGTGCTGGTAACATCCACCCACCGGACCATGTTCGGGGACGTATCATGTGAATCTCTTGACTTTCTCGACCTCTTTCCACAAAGAGAGGAGGCCTCTTTTGGGTATTTAGTCCTTTTTCGTGATTCTTCGGGATCACCGTCGACGCGTTGTTCGGCTTTTAAACCCCTTCGATCTTCTTTTTTTTTCGGTTAAAGTCTCTCGCTCACCGGCTTTTTAAGAATTGGGTAAGACGATTATCTTCAAATATAGCTTCCAAAGTTGGCGAGTAAATCGCAACACTCTTCAGTGTTGTGCCCGATGTACTCGTGGTAGTTACAATATTTAGAAGCGTTGAGCCGATGTTTATCCATTATAATTCTTCTCGGCCTTTCCAACATGTCCCGATCTCTAATTTAGTTAAAGATTGTCTCCGCTGAAACGCCCAAAAGACTTCGTAGGGCTTTTGCTTCTGCTCTTTCTTCGAATGGTTTGAAAGAGCCTGGGGGTTTGTACCCCCCTTCATTCATCACTTTCTTCCCAAAAACTCTCCTAGTGGTTGGTTCCTGACCCAATTGTGATTGGACGAGCAAATCTTGCATGGTTATAATTTTGGCTGCTCGCTCTCGAAACTCTGAATATGTGTTCGGCCAGTCTTGATGCATGGTCTTCCACATATCAGTATTTAGAGTCAGGTCCCCCAACCACCGCGAGGATTTTGGCGTCCTCTTCAACTGGGGCCCCATCATACAGACATTTATCAAATCTTTCTATGTATGCTCGATCAGACTCACCTTTTAGTTGGGAGAAATGCGCCAACCTTTGTTTTTATTTTTGGCGTACACACGGACGAAAAAGTGGGACATAAATTGTTGTCCCAATTGAGCGAAAGATGTGATTGACGCAGCGGGTAGAGTAGAAAACCATCTATGTGCCCGATCACCCAGAGTCATGGGGAATGATCGGCACTACGTCGCGTCTGTGGCCCCCATCGCAATCATAAAGTCTGAATACTTGCTGAAATGGACATGGGTCGACTCAAAGATCAAATATGGAAATCGGGTGGGACTTCACCACTTTCTCTCAGATTTCAGCCCGTTATGATCGCCCGATGACAATGGCGGCAGGTATTGTGCTCGCCGAGGTCGAGGTTGGCCTTTGTTCGCGACGAGGTTGGCTCAGAAATCCTCGATGGCCTTTTCAGATTTCCGCAAATTTTGTGGGATTGACAGACTTAGATTGGGGTTGTTTCCCATCATGAGGACCCCATGGGTCATGCTCGTGATGGGGCAGTCCCCCTCTCCAAGCTCGTCCTTGACTACCCAATCGATGATGGATAGACAATTTTGTCCCCGCCGATTTTTGTTACGGCGTCACGATGATCATGAAAGATCCTGGTCGCGGGTATTTTTATTGGTTGTTCCTTTCACGGATCCTGCCGCCTATTATTGCCAATTCGGTCTTTGGCGGAGAGCCTCAAACGTCCAAACGTTGATGGTCTAGATCCTTGAGGTCGTTTCGTCATCGACGCGTGTCATCCGCTTTTTTTTTTACTTGCCCGCTTTCACAATTTTCTTTTTTAACTTGCTCACTATCGTGTATGTGAGTGTTGCTCTTCGTGATCTTGAGTCTCTAATTTGGCCAATTCTTTCTCGACCCTCTCTTTCTGCGCTCGCGAAAAAGAAAGTGATGGCCTTGCCAGGTCACGGATCATTCACAATATCCTCGAGATTGGTAATCTCAACTCCCTGATCTTTATGAGGTCAAGGCGCCGAGCCTCTTTCCGCTCATGTGGTTGGCTTTGTCCCGACCTCTCCGTTTGTGTGTTCCTAGATTGAGGCATTTTATTTATTTTTTTCGCCTCGGCTTTTTAATGGTTCGTGATATATGGGTTGGTTTTTGGGTGAAGCACCCTCCTTCTAAGCGCCGGTTATCATGAGTCATTTTATCTGAAAGAGTATTATGTGGCTAATTTGATAACAACTTCATAAAACAAAATATGCACGTGTACGATAAGTCAGAATAAGAAGAATTTGTTGACCCGGTTAAATTTTAAACGACTACTCTGGGGCATACCAAGCCGGATGTGGTATTGCGAGCTTTACACGTATAATACTTGATACACCTTATGAAGATGAATTATTACGGATGAAGATAATTTGGAGAACTCATTCTCCGGTGCTAGGGTTTCTAGTAGGGATAAATGATCACTCAATTCTTTTTTTTCGTTCCTCACCTCTCATGTGTGGGTATAACTTTTTTGGGAGATTTTTTTTACGAACCTTTCTCTTCTTCTTTTTTCTTCCTTTTATAAAGACTCCCAAGAAGCATGAGTCAATGGGCAAGCATGAAATTTGGAGACTTCGGGTCATGCAAGAACTCACGTAATGCCGCCACGTTTTCAACTTCGTCTTCCTGGTTGATCTTGGAACTTGCTTGTCTGTAAAGCACTCTTTTGGTCGTCCAAATTAACCTTTTGTTCGGTTGGATGCTTTGTTCGCCCTTTTAACCATGTCAGTTTTATGCTGGAATATTGTCCTCCTCGAGCACACTGAGCCCTCAGGATGTTTGGGTCTTCGGGATATCTGAGTGTCGGGCACTCTGACCCTTCGGGATACCTGAGGTCTGCGGACATACTGATCCTCAGGATATCTGAGGTGCGAACATACTGACCCTCAGGATATCTGAGGTCTTCGAACATACTGACCCTCAGGATATCTGAGGTGCGAACATACTGACCCTCAGGATATCTGAGGTCTTCGAACATACTGACCCTCAGGATATCTGAGGTGCGAACATACTGACCCTCAGGATATCTGAGGTCTTTGGCCGCCTGAGTCCTCAGATTTGCTTATGGCCTTCTTGACTTAGCTCATCTGATTCCTTTTTTCCTGACCTGAGTGGCGAATACTTGTCCTTTGGGCATGTAATATTTAAATAATACACGTGTCGCTCTTACGTGTTCGATTAAGCCTGAGTTACTATATCAAACACAACATATATATTTATTGCAAACTGTTCATATAATAGCACATGTTACATTGTAGTTAACGTGGTGATACCAGATCACAGAAGATCACGTTAATAGTCCCTTGTAAACTAGTGCGTGTTTCACAACCTAGATAGACCCGAACAGTCTATTGGTAGAAGTTGATGTGTAAGGCTCAGATTGGCTTGTCTTGACCAAGAGATTACACTAGTGCATTCGATGCGCTGAAGCGGACCTGTAGAGAGGATAAACTCATTCGCACTGACTTAAGGGATGAAGAGTTAGACCTCAGTGGTTGTTGATTTCTTAATCTCTGTCACTTAATAAGGACCGTGTGCGATTAATAATTATTGCTTTGACTTATAAATGGGAAGAGAATCATTGAGACTTCGATACCCTATATCTTGGGCAATAATATTAATTGTACGACAGTTGCTAAATTAATACATTTAATCGTGTGCTTGCAAAGTCTTGCGTGATTGGTCCCCTTGGTGGGCTCGGAACCTTTATCATACCAAATCTTGCAAGTGGAATTAATTTTCCGGTATGGATAATAAAGCTGACTTGTCCTTACTCCAAGGATAAAGATATTAATTAATATAAAGCTTTTCAGTGGCTTAATTAATTAATGGACTAAATAATCTTAAACACGGGAAATAATAATCGGGAGCCATATTACCGTTATATGGGTTAAGGTTGAATAGTGCAATATTAATTATATAGTGGTATTAATTAATATTAATGGGCTGAATTATATTGTGGTTCAATATTGGAATTCAGAAGTCCATTGGAAGGTCCATCTTAATTCTCCTAAAGGCCCCTCAAGTAGCCCAAATTAAAGTCCAATAAATGAAAGGTGCTTAAAATAAAATAAATTATTGTTGCATTATTTTTTCCTTAATTTTTCGAATTTATTAAAGAAAAGAGGGAGAATGATTTTCTTGAATAGATTTTATGGAAAGGAGATAAAGTATTCTTGGAATACAAGATTATCCCATAAATTCAAGAAATTTCCCACTTGGTCTCTTTAATGTGTAAATTTCGAAAATTATAGAGAGATAATAGGAAGAAAGATTTTCTTGATTTTCTTGAAAAGATTTTATGGAAAAAGATGTGTATTCTTGGAATACAAGAATATCTCATAAATTCAAGAAAGAGTCAATCTTGAGAATCTCCTATTTATTTGGAAATATTAGGCTAAACAAGGGTGTGAGATTTTTGTGAAAAAATACACATGGAAAGAAGAATATATGAGATATATTCAAGATTTCTTGGAGATCAAGAAAAGATCTTTCATAACCCTATTTTGAGCCCTAATTTTCGTCCCCCTCTCTATTATAAATAGGGGATGAATGTTTCATCCCCAAGACACAGGAATTAATCTTTTTTCGAAAAAATATCAGCGTCGATAAAATATCAAATATTTTGAAACGTCGACAATTTGTGTTTTTTCAAAAAATTTCAATTGTGTGCAGCAATTCCATGTGCTGGAAATATTAGAAATCCACAAAGGTAGTGCAACAATTTTATTTTTCCTTTGTTTTATAAATCGTTCATCGGAGAACCTCCCACCGGGTTATTGAGCGAGGACTTGGGAATACTTGAGAAGGACTTTTGGTTGGTAGTCAGATACTTGATCCTGTCCATCTCAGACTCTCTCCAACGAGTACGTTTACGTAAACTCCTAGAAATTCTGCATGCTAGGATCTTTTACGTTAATTTTATTTGCATGTCGTTGTTGGTGTAATTATTATTTGAATTCACTTAGGTAAATTCATGCTATTAATAATTGTTAATTTAAATTTGTGTTTATGAGGTCATCCCGATAGATCCTGGACAAATGTTATCCCAACAGAGCCCTGTACCGGTACGTGGCCGACCATCAAAAGGCGGACATCCACCCAAATACAGAAGGCAAGCATGACTCGCTCAATGCAAAGACAAGTCACCTGCTAAGCGTGATTGCTGACGATGACAGTCGGAGACTTGACCGCCTACTGGCGATGATGACTTTGTCGGCCTTCTCTGCATGATCCTCTTCTCAAGGCTGATTCGCTACTTCCCCATACAGTCAGTATCACCGCTTTCTACGATGATCACGCTACCCCTACATTGACTATCAACAATACTTTCTTTGGGCGATAATTTCGGCCACCGGCATTGATTCTCATTCCATTTTCAGATTGAGCACGCCGCACCTTTCGTCAGCATCATCACTTTCCCTACATAATTATGTTTCGCCATTTCCCCACGGCAAGACTTTACTACCTTTTTCGACGACGATTATGACCTTCCCTACTTATCCTGATTCCGGATTTCCTTGATTCCGCCCATTCTCAACAGGCACTATCACTTCCCTGCCACGATTATGTTCACCTCAACACAGCACTACCTTTTATCTACGACGACATAACCACGCAGACTGATCACCGGCGATGATTCCTCACTTTCTCGGCTGCACTTCGCCTTTTCGGGCGATGATTACAGAGACTACCGCCTATCCATGCTGATTATTGTCCTCCTCCTGCCTCATGTGACACTTCCGCCTTCTTAGCGATGATCATGCCCACCTCACCGACACGACACTACCGCTTCGGCGATGATTATACTTTCGCCTCTCCGACGCGATTTCTTCCCTTCCGGCGATGATTATGCCTTTCGCCTGGCCGGCACTTCCACCTTCGGCGGCGATTATGCCCCGCTCCCCTCGGCATAGGCACTACCACCTTCTGGCGATTATCATGCCTCCTCTTGGCGTTCGCCCGTTTGATCATCCCGTTCTCGGCGTTATTATGCCGCCTCTTCACCGATGATTATGCCTTCGCTGGCGAGGCACTCTAACCGGCGATGATTATACCGCCTCGCCGGTATTGTATGCCGCCTTCGGCTTTATGATGATGATACGCCTCCTCGGTCGGCCTTCTGCGCTTCGATGATTAATACGCTTGCCTCCTGTTGCCCGGCACTTACGCCTTCACCGATGATTACGCGCCTCCTTGGCGCGGCACTACCGTCTTCTCGGCAAAGATTTTGCCCGCCTCCTCAGCGCTAGCACTACCGCCTTCTCGGTGATGATTACTGCTGCGCCTCGCCGGCGTGCGCCGCCCGCTTCGATGATGATTATGCCCGCCTCCTCGACGCCGGCCCTACCGCCATCTCGGTGTTGATCATTCCCGCCTCCTCGGCACGGAACTTTCGCCTTCTCGACGATGATTCTTGCCGCCTCCTCGGCGCTGACAATACCGCCTTCTCGGTGTTGATTTTGCCCGTCTTCTCGGCTCACGGCACCCGCCTTTCTAAGCGGCGATTTTATCGCCTCTGGCGTCGATCAACTAGCCTCTTACGCGCCGGCTCTCGCCTTCACCGGCGATGAAGATCGTCGCCTTCTGGCGTCGACCAGCCCGCCTTTTCGGCGTCGACTTTCCGCCTACTCGGCGACGATTTTATCCTCCACCTCGGCGTCGACTAACCCACCTCTTCGGCGTCGGCTTTCCACTTTGTCCGCCACCTCGGCGTCGACCAGCCCGCCTCTTTGGCGTCGGCTTTCCGCCTACTCGGCGACGGTTTTTTCCGCCTCTATGGTGTCGACCAGTCCGCCTCTTTGGCGTTGGCTTTCCGCCTACTCGGCGATGATTTTATCCGCCACCTCGGCATCGACTAGCCCCCGCCTCTTGATTGTCGGCTTTACCTACTTCGGCGATGATTTTGTCCGCCACCTCGGCGACTAACGCCTCTTGGCGTCGGCTTTCCCTTTCTGGCGATGATTTTATCATACCTTTCGGCCGACTAGCCCGTATCTTGGCGTCGGCTTTTTGCCTACTCGGCGAGGATTTTTTTCGCCACCTCAGTGTCGACCAGCCCCTCTCTTCGGCGTCGGCTTTCCGTCTACTCGGCGATGATTTTATCCACCACCTCGGCGTAGACTAGCCCGCCTCTTTGGCGTTGTCTTTCCGCCTATACGACGTCGATCAACCCGCTTCTTCGGCGTTGGCTCTCCGCCTTCTCGGCAATGAGATCGTCCGCCTTTATAACGTCGACCAACCCGCCTCTTTGACATTAGCTTTCTGCCTACTCGGCGATGGTTTTGTTCACCTCTACAATGTCGACCAGCCCGCCTCATTGACGTCGGCTTTCCACCTACTCGGCGACGATTTTATCCGCCACCTCGGCGTCGACTAGCCCGCCTCTTTGGTGTTGGCTTTCCGCCTACTCGGTGATGATTTTGTCTGCTACCTCGGCGTCGACCAGCCCACCTCTTCGGTGTCGGTTTTCCGCCTACTCGACGACGGTTTTGTCTGCCTCTATGGCATCGACTAGCCCGCCTCTTCGGCGTCGGCTTTCTGCCTACTCGGTGACGGTTTTGTCTACCACCTCAGCATCGACCAGCCCATCTCTTTGGCGTCGGCTTTCCGCCTACTCGGCGACGGTTTTGTCTGTTCGGATTAAAGAAGAAATTATGGAGAAAATAATAGAAAACACGAATTAAGGAACACACAATTTGGTTACCCAGTTCGTCAGGAAAAGACTACGTCTGGGGGCACTACAAAGCCAGGAGATCTACTATTTTTTTATGTGATGTAGTGATACAATTACAATGAGTCAAAAGTGTTTAAATATGAGACATGGGCCAAAACCCTAAATCTGCCCACAGGCCTTCCGAATCGCCTTCGACCCGCCACTTGGTCGAAAGCGGCACGAAAACCTCAAAGTCGAAGCGCCCTTCGTCGAAGCCCTCTGGCGCTGGAAAGGGGGGGCGCTCGACCGAGCAGATGTGCTCGACCACGAGCACTGGTCGAGCACCTCCCATGCTCTGCAACACGTTTTCACTCAAGCTCCAACAATCCCAATAATCTCCCACCTGGAGACTGAATCCAAATGTAACTTGTCTCCTCGTTTCAACGGTCTCTCTCTCACTGGTAGTAGTGTCAGGCCTTCATCTCAGTTTCCAAGGCCAGTTGAAGTCATGCATAACTTCAACTTCTCTAAGGTCACAACCTTAGTCAACATGTCAGCAGGATTCTCACTTCCTCGGATCTTCATCAGCTGTAAGATCTTGTTCACTATGAGGTAACGTATGTAATGATACCTTAACTCAATATGCTTCGTCCTCGAGTGAAAGGCCAGATTTTTTGCCAAGTGAATAGAACTCTGACTGTCACTATACAAAATACTGTCCTTTTGCTCCTTCCCCAACTCATACGAAAGATTCTGCAACCAAACCATCTCCTTGCTAGCCTCAGTAACTACAACGTAATCTGCTTCTGCAGTGGACTGAGCTACGATCTTCTGCAACTTAGAAGCCCAAGAAATTGTTGTACCACCAAAAATAAACACATACCCGGTTGTACTCCTCCTTTTGTCGAGATCACTTGATGCCAAGTCTGCATCAACGTATCCTGCCAACTCAACGCTTTTGCCCTCAAAGCACAAAGCTTGATCAGTAGTACCTCTCAAGTACTTTAGGATCCACTTCACCGCCTCCCAATGCTGCTTGCCCGGATTACCCATAAACCGGTTAACCACTCCCACTGCATGTGCAATATTAGGTCTTGTACACACCATAGCATACATTAAACTGCCAATTGTCGAAGCATATGGGGTGTTTTGCATGTAGGCTCGCTCCTCATCGCTGCTAGGTGAGTCTTTGTTGGATAGCTTGAACTGACTTCCCAACGGGACACGAACTGGCTTTGCATCCTCCATACTAAATCTCTTCAAGACCTTTCTTTATGTATTCACTGAGAAAGATACAACTTTCCCCGCCACCCTATCACGATCGATTCGATACCTAAGATTTGCTTGGCCTCTCCAAGGTCCTTCATAGCAAACCTATCAGACAACTTCTTCTTCAACTTGCTCACTTCCCAAGCACTTGAGCCTACTATCAACATGTCATCAACATATAATAGCAAAATGATATAACCATCATCATACCTCTTGAAGTAATAAAGAATGGCCTGGTTCACACCCTATTGATCTCAATCTCGTGTATGAACCCATCAAACTTCTTGTACCCATCAGTAATGGAGCTTGTTTCAACCCATACAAGCTCTTTCTTCAATTTGCAAACAAGCTCACTATTCACCTTTGACAAGTACCATTCGGTTGCTTCATGTAGATGTCCTCATCTAAATCACCATGAAGAAAGGTCATTTTCACGCCAATATGTTCTAACACCAAATTTTCTACAGCCCACTGTGCTCGTAACCAACCGAATGGTAGTTAAGCTTCACCAATCGAGTAAAAGCATCAAGATAATCAATACCATGTTTTTACACTGAAACCCCTTCACAACCAGTCTTGCCTTTGTAAACGCTTGCTTCCATCACCTCCTCTTTGATTCTGTAAACCCATTTATTATGTAATGTCTTCTTGCCCTTAGGGAGCTCAACTAGTTCCCAGGTTCCGTTGGTCATCAACGAATTCATCTCATCATCCATTGCAAGTTTCCACTTGCTCACCTGTTCACTACGTGTAGCCTCTGCATAACATTCAGGTTCACCACCATCAGTTAACAATAAATAATGAAGAGAAGGTGAATACCTATCAGGAGATCTATGTTCTCTCGTAGATCTCCGCAGCGGAATTGGTGTTGGTGGTGTACGTGGTTCTTCCTCAACAATCTCCTCATCGTCTTGAACCTCATTGCTCCAACCCGAGTTCGAAATGTCTAACTCCACAACCTGAGTCTCCGAACCACCTTCTTTGGATGTCCCCAACCTGTCATTGTACAAAACCTGCTCATTGAATACGACATCTCGACTATGAATTATCTTTCAATTTTTCTCATCCCAAAACCGATAGCCAAATTCATCACCGCCATATCCAACAAACGTACACTCAACAGATTTAGCATCCAACTTACTTCTACTAGCAGCATCAATGTGAACATATGAAATACACCCAAATATACGAAGAAAAGACAGATTTACCTCCTTACCAGACCAGGCCTCCTCTGGTATGCCATATTCCAAGGGAGTTGAGGGTCCTCTGTTTATCAAGTAGGCCACAGTGTTAATTGCTTCTGCCCAAAACATCTTTGGCAGCCCACACTTCAATCTCATGCTTCTAGCACGTTCACATAACGTCTTGTTCATACATTCTACCACACCATTCTGCTGGGAGGGTTCCTCTCACGGTTTTCTCCATTCGAATTCCATTCGCCTCACAGAATCTTTTGAACTCACGGAGCTCGTACTCTCCACCATTATCCTATCTCAAACACTTCACTTTGAGACCTGTCTCAGTTTCTACAAGGATCTTCCACTTCCTGAAAGCATTAAAGGCATCAGACTTATTTTTCAGAAAATAAACCCATACCTTCCTCGTAGATTCGTCAATGAAAGTCATGTAATATGATGCTCCTCCAAGAGATGTCACAGGTGTTGGATCCCACAAGTTACTGTGGACTAACTCCAGCTTCTGCTTCTTCAAGGTTCTGCCTCCCTTCGAAAAACTCACCCTTTTCTGTTTTCCGAATACACAGTCCTCACATAACCCGGTGTCAATTGTCTTGAGGTCTGGCAGTTTACCCTTCGAACACATAACTTTCATCCCCTTTTCACTCATGTGGCCAAGATGACAATGCCACAAATCTGCATTCCCCTTTTCACCTGCAAGAGCAATGTTATCCCGGGTGTTGCCTGTCATGTACAACATTCCCTCCTTTTTGCCTCGTGCCACCAACATGGCACCTTTGGATATCTTCCACGTGTTGAATCCGAAGATCACATTATATCCCTCGTCATCAAGCTGCCCTACTGAGAGTAAATTCCTCTTCAAACCAGGAATATGTCTTACATCCTTCAACTGCAACACAGTTTCATTTGGTGTCTTGATCTGAACATCCCCTTCCCTTTGATTTCCAGAGGCTCATCATCAGCTAGATAAATCTTTCCAAAGTTCCCGGAAGTGTACTTCTCCATCACGTCAGCACTGCTGCACGAATGAAATGATGCTCCAGAATCTAACACTCACGATTTTAATGGACTGCTTACGCTCAAGATTAATGCATCTGAGCCCTCATCAGTAGTGGCGTTCGCTGAGTTGTCATCATTCTTTGGTGCATTAGCATGTGCCTTAGCTGGTGCCTTGCACTCCCTCCTGTAATGACCAAGTTCATGACAATTGTAGCACTCGACTTGACTCTTATCCTTCTTGGGCTTATCTTTGCCTCTTGACTTTGATCTACCCCGATTTGGCTTCCCTTTGGATTCAGATCTGCCTCTGTTTCCCGCACTCAAGGGTGATCATGTGGCCACACCCAACTCTTTCCTGTGAATTTCTTCGCTCATGATTAGATCTCTCACCTCATCAAATTTCAGTTTCACTTTACCTGCCGAAGCACTAACAGTCGTTACCGACCCACTCCAACTCTCTGGTAAAGAAGACAACAAAATTAGGGCTTGAATCTCATCATCAAAATCAATCTCAACCGAACTCAATTGGGCTATCGTCATATTGAATTCGTTGAGATGATTAACCACAAAGATATCCTCCGCCATCCTCGGGTTGAATAACCTCCGCATCAGATGAACCTTGTTCGCTGCAGACGATTTTTCACATCTCCATCAAAATCTCTAGCATCTCCTTTGTGGTTTTTGCTTTCACCGTATATAGGGCGACGTTCCTGGATAACGACAGATGAACCACACTCATCGCGTTCCTGACCAGCAACTTCCACTCATCGTCCTTCATACCTTCAGGCTTAGAGCTTAAAGGTTGGTACAGATCTTTACTGCATAAGTAATCCTCGATCCAGAATCTTCGAATCAAAATCCGTTCCATCAAACTTCTCAACAGGCAATTTCCCTTCAGCTATCATAATTGCTCCCACCAGATCCCTTGAAGCAATTATGGAGAAAATAATAGAAAACACTAATTAAGGAACACACAATTTGGTTACCCAGTTCGACAGGAATGACTACGTCTGGGGGCACTACCAAGCCATGAGATCTACTAACTTTTGATGTGATGTAGTGATACAATTACAATAAGTCAAAAGTGTTTAAATATGAGACATGGGCCAAAACCTAAAAATCCATCGCGAACTTCCGACACGCTCGACCCGTCAGCCTGGTCGGCCGGAAGTCTGACCAAAGCCTCTGGTTGGCGCCCTGCAGGGGCGGAAAGGTGGGCGCTCGGCCAAGCGGGATGTGCTTGACCCTGAGCGGTGGCGCCTCCGTTAACTTCTGCCTTTATTTCACTCAGGCTCCAACAATCCCAATATTTTCTGCCTCTATGGTGTCGCCCAGCCCGCCTCTTCGGCGTTAGCTTTTTGCCTACTCGGTGGAGATTTTATCCGCCACCTCGGCGTCGACTAGCCCGCCTCTTCGGCGTCGGCTTTCTGCCTACTAGGCGGTAATTTTATCCGCCACCTCGGTCGACCGGCCCGCCCTCTTTGGCATCGGCTTTACTTTACTTTCGGCGATGATTTATTCACCTCTATGGGCGTCGTCGGCCCACTCTTGAGTGAGGCTCTGCCGTCTCGGGGAAATGAGATAAATCCCACCTTTCTGGCGTCGACCAGCCCGCCTCTTCGGTGGTGATTTTATTCGCCTTTACGGTGTCAATTAGCCCGTCTCTTCGGCATCGGCTTTCCACCTACTCGGCAACGATTTTATCCGCCTCTACGGTGTCGACCAGCCCGCCTCTTCGGCATCGGCTTTCCGCCTACTCGGCGGTAATTTTATCCGCCACCTCGGAGTCGACCAGCCTGCCTCTTTGGCATCGGCTTTCTGCCTACTCGGCGATGATTTTATCCGCCTCTACGGCATCAATCAGCCCGCCTCTTTGGCGTCGACTCTTTGCCTTCTCGGTGATGAGATCGTCCGCCTTTACGGCATTGACCTGCCCGCCTTCTCAGCGTCGGCTCCCCGCTACCTCGGCGATGTGTATTCCGCCAATTTAGCAAATTATTCTCCGCCTTCTCGGCATCGGCTTCCCACTACCTCGGCGATGTGTATTCCGCCAATTTAGCGAATTATTCTCCGTCTTCTCGGCAATGAGATTGTCCACCTTTACGGCGTTGACCTTCCCGCCTTCTCGGCGTCGGTTTCCCGCTACCTCGACGACGTGTATTCCATCGATTTAGCGAAGTATTCTCCGCCTTCTCCGTGTGACATGACCAGCCCGCCTTATCTTCTGCTCCGGCAAAAATTGTCAATTCATAATCATTCTGACAAAGAAAATTTTACTCCTATAGATCGCACAGCTAGTAAGACGATCTGGACGGGGGAAAGTCACAAACTGCTCGGCCGAAAGTGGTCGACGACGAGCGAAAAATTAGCTATGTCTAGATCACACAGCTAATAAGACGATCTAGAGGGGGGAAAGTCGCAAACTGCTCGGCCATAAGTGGTCGACGATGAGCGCAAAAATAGAAAAGACTCGTATAAAGGGGCTCACCTAGAAGTACGAGCACAGAAAAGACTCGTACAACGGGGCTCACCTCGAAGTACGAGCACAGAAAAGACTCGTACAGAGAGGCTCGCCCCGAAGTACGAGCACAAACAAGATCGACGATGAGCAAAGGTAAGATCCTCTACGCGGGGGCTCCTTCTGAACGGTCAAGATCTCATAGGACATCCAAGCACACTCGGAGGCAAACAATATGACTACAGATGCAGCAAAAGATAAAGTCTTATCAAGACAAGAATCAAGATCGAACTCTGAACAAAGTCAAAGCCCGATCTTGGGGGCTATTGTTGTCACCAGAATTATCACACATCAGCAGGTCCCACCGAGACCACGTGATCTGTCGTGCTTTAAGCAAATGATTTGTTATGCTTAATGATGTGTCATACTGTATGATTTGTCATGCTTATGATTTGTCGTGCTATATGATTTGTCATGCTTATGATTTGTCATGCTGGTCCTCTTTATATAAAGGACCTCACCCCTCATTGTAAAAAAAACTCTGGAATGTTTCCCTCATTCCACTTATATACCAAAAACCATATTTTAGGGAAGAACTACGGTTCTTCCCACAGTGTTCTTGTTCGATTATTATTTTGTTTGTTAGTTGAAAGTCGAAGCCACATCAGCACAAATATTTTGACTAACAACAAACTGCACTCCAAAATGCGTCAGAAGTGCAGAAAACGTGTTAGAAGTGCAGAAAACGTGTCATAAGTGCAGAAAATGGACAGAAGGACAACTTAGACTTTTTAACCATATTTTTGTACCTTAGAATTAAAATAAAGTTACTTTGTACCTTAGAGTCACTTGGGGAGTGACTTTGTACCTTAGAGTCACTCCCCCCACTAAAACTTGTGTGAGACCATCTTATATGATGTGTTCTGTGTGAAGATAAAAAATACTATCTCCGTCCCATAATAACGTGCATACCACTTTTATTATTGAGTTTTAGTGAATAAATTGTTTATTAGTATTTTAAATGATAAAGTGATTTTTAAGGAGGGGTATTATAGATCTACCTCTCATCTTTTATATGCATCTTTAAAAATTACTTTATCATTTCAAATACTAATAAAAAGCTCGCTCGCAAAAACACGTGAAAACAGTACACGTGCAAGTTATCACGGGAGAGTATATAGTACTCCCTCCATCCCGGGACAACGTGCACCCCTATCCGGGCATAGAAACTAAGAAAACTTGCTTTATTGATATTATTTAAATCAATTATAATGATATTGTGAGTGTATAAGTTTTGAGTGTTTTGTCATTTTAGGAAATGTGCACGTCATTGCGGGACAGACCAAAAAGGAAATTGTGCACGTTATTGCGGGATTTTAATGAGTACTTTTTAATTTCTAATCATCTGTTTGATTTTAATAGTGCACATAAATCAATATTTTATTAATTAATTAAGGTATTAAAATACTATTAGACCCTTATTTATACTTATAATTACAAGAAGATGATTAGTACTTATTAAGGGTATTAGTGAAAAAAATGGCAAATTTATGTGATGATAGCAAAACGACAATTAGGAACATTATTTTACATAACATTAGCCAAATAATTAGAAACGGAGCAATATATAAGTTATAATAGAAAATTTATCATACTGAAAATGATACTTCATCTGTCCCAGATAAAGTTTCCATAACTTTTAGGCACATAGATAAGGATTATAAATAGAATAATAGATGTAGTACTGTTGTAACTAGCTAAATCAACCTAGTTTAACAATGAATTTAATCAAGTAAAATAGCTAAAAACGGCCAAAAACAATAAAGGTTAACACGCAAATTGGTGACCCGGTTCGTCCTTTGAATCAGACTACGTCCGGGGGCGTCCAAGCCAGGTATAAGTGTATAATATATTTACCTAGAATACTAAGGTGTTCAACCCTTACAAATGTGACCTTGTTGGTCTATTTATACAACATATCCCTCCTTTAAGACGGGGTATTATACAAGGAAAGATGCCCCTTTGGTGCCTTCAATCCCGCAAGTCGTCTGCATCCTCGGTCCGATTTGAGATCGCCCCTTTAATGAGCATCAATCGGGGAATGGAGTACCCGAACGGATTGGTTGGCTTGTTGTATGCTTTCCTTATTTGGTCATGATTGTCCGTTACATGCTATAGGTCGGGCTCCGACCTAGATGTCGCAAGTGGATGTCGCGTTGTGATATCTGATTTTCATTTAAGTCGTTACGCGACCTCCCTGTTTATGCAATTTGGGCGCTTCGCCTTTTAAGGCGACCTCCCTTTGCTGACGTCACCTCGAAGTGTAAGACTCTTTGACTTGTATCTGTAGGGTTCATGGGACAGTGGTTTATTCCATGCTACAACAATTGCCCCTCAAGTCGAGGTCGCATATTATGGAATGGGATATCAACTTGATCTTACGACTAGCACGGAACACGGCTCCTTGCCCCGAGCATACGAAAAGTCACCTCGATAACACGAATCAGTGCATTAGATTTCCTCAATTTTCGGAGATTTGAAATGATGGTTTGCCAGGCCGATGACGTGAGGCGCCGCAACAGGGTCCAATAGGATGCCGCAGTGGTTAACACGCGCGGATCCCGCAATTCTGATCGTCGGAGGGGCCTAAATTATGAGAATTTCATTTTGGCCCTCCCCTCCTTCTATAAATAGGTGGGGGAATTAGGTTTTTCAAAAAACCTTTCTTCCCCCTCTGAAAATTTGCCAATCATTTGCACTTTTCTTCCTTTTCAGTTCATCACCAGAATCCTCGGTTTCCTTCGCTTGGAATCAGGTAATTTTGCTTTTGATCTCTTTAATATCTTTATGGCCTCTGGGTTTTCTGGTTCTCTTTCGGCTCCTCATCCTATGGTGGTTTCTTCTTCCTCTGAGGATGATGTCCCGATTGCTCAGCGCCGCCATCTGAATTCTGGTTCCGCCGTGAGGACGGGTGGTGAAGGTTCTTTGGCCCAGCCGGTGGGTGATGGGCGGGAAGATGATGCGAATGATGAACCGGCGTCTGATCGGTTTCTGAAGGAATTGGGCGAGATCACTCATCTTCCTGCCTTGGATAGTAATCCCCAAACCTCTGCTCTCCAAAGGCAATCGGTGTCGGCTGGCTCCTCTGTCCATGCCCCAGATTTTGGGGCTTATGAGCGGATCTTTGATTATGAGCTATATCACCGGCGTGCTCCTTATAAGCGACCTGAGCGCCAGTACCGCAAGTCTGTCTCCTCGCAATTCGCTGCGTCTGAGAAGAGATACCGATCGGTACTTTCTGACTACTACGTGCGAGGGCTTCGCCGGTTGTATAAAGTGTCGCGGGATGTTCATTTCTATTGTGATAATGCCGGAGCAGTTGCAAATTCAAGGGAACCAAGAGCCCACAAGGCCAGCAAACACATTGAAAGGAAATACCATCTTATACGGGAAATCGTTAAGAGAGGAGATATAGAGGTGGCAAAGATCGCGTCAGAAGACAACCTAGCAGATCCATTCACAAAGGGTCTGCCTCAGAATACATTCGAGAGACATGTGGAAGGAATGGGTGTCAAGACCGTTGCCAATCTGCTTTGAGTATAAGTGGGAGACATTATTAGGTTCGTGTAGGTGACATTAGATGTCACGTATTAGGAACTACACGAGACATGTTATAGTATACTTAAAAGCAGACTTTGAGTATAAGTGGGAGATTGTTGGGATTATACTGGAAAGTGTGTTTTTACTTTGTATAATCAAAACTGAATTTCGGACTTATTTACTGAAATAAATTGTTTATCACTGATGCTTTAAATATCATCGAATGTTACATATATTTACTGCATAACTGTTCAATAAATAGTACGTGTTACATTGTAGTTAATTTAGTGATACCAGATCACAAAAGATTAAATTAACAGTCCCTTGTAACTAAAAGTACACCATTCATGACCTAGATGGAAATGAACAATCCATCGTGAAAGGTTGAAGTGTAAGGCTCAGATTGGTTTGTCTTGACCAAGAGATTACACTAGTGCATGACTGATGCACTGAAGAGGACCTACAGGAGGACAAATTCTTCAGAACTGAACTAGGAAGAATTAGACCTCAGTGGTTAGTTATTTCTTAATCTTCGTCCCTTAAATAGGATTGCGTGTGGTTAGTAACTATTGCTTTGACTTATTACGGGTAGAGAATCAAGGAGATTCAATACTTTATATCTTGGGCAATATTATTGGTCACGTGTGATTGCTAAGATTTAATACGGAGAATCGTGTGCAAGTACGCTTGTTCGATTTGCCCCCTTGGGAGGTTCATAAGATTTATCATACCAAATCTTGTAAGTGGAATTTGTTTCCGGTATGGATAATAATGTTGAACCGTTCCTTAACCAAGGATAAAAGATATTAATTAATGAAAAGTTATTTCAGTGGCTTGAATTAATTAATGGGCTAGATAATCTTAAACGCGGGAAATAATAACCGGGAGCCGTATTAACTGTAATATGGGTTAAGATGGATAGTGCAATATTAATTATGTAGTGGGATTAATTAATATTTATGGGCTTGAATAATATTGTGGCTCAATATTGATAATTCAAGGTCCATTGGAAGGTCAAATCTTAATTCTCCTAAAGGCCCCCCAAGTAGCCCAACATAAAGTCCAATAACTGTAAAAGGTGTTTAAAAATAAAATAAATATTTGTTGCTCATTTTTTCCTATTTTTCAAAAATCATAAATAAAAGAGGGAGAAAGATTTTCTTTGAATTTTGTTATGGAATGAAGATATGTAATCTTGGAATACAAGATTATCTCATTAAATTCAAGAAATCTCCCACTTGGTTATTTATGGTGAGATTTTCGAAATTTTCAAAGAATAAGGGAAAGAAAGATTTTCTTGATTTTCTTGAAATTATATTATGGAAGATATGTATTTCTTGAAATACAAGTATATCTCATAAATTCAAGAAGATCCAAATCTTGGTTTCTTGTTCCTATTATTTTCGAAAATTCCCATAACAAGAGGAGTTGGGATTTTATGGAATATTTTAATTATGGAGAAAAGAATATATGAGATATATTCAAGATTTCTTGGAGATCAAGAAAAAGATTTTCCCATATTATTTTATCACTAAAAAATCGACCAACACCCTCTATAAATAGGGGATGAGTGTTTCATTCCCAAGTACAATTCCATGTGCTGGAAAAAATAGTAAATCCACAAAGGTGGTGCAACAAATTTTTATTTTCCCTTTTGTTAATTGTTCGCGAGTTTCCTTCCACCGGATTGACGAGCAAGGACTAGGGAATATTTGGGTAAGCTTTTTGGTGTGTTCTTATCAACGAGACCATTGCCACTCCAAGAGGTTAGTTCACGTAAACCCGTAGCAATTCCGCATGCGTAGGATTTATGTGAATTGTTTATATGCATGATTTGTTGTTGAATTATCATTTGAATTAATATAGGATTAATTCATGCTAGTAATAATTGTTATAATTAAATTTGTATTTAAATATTCATCCCGAATAGATCCTTGCAAATAATTCCCCAACAACTGGTATCAAAGCCTCGGTTTCGGGCTCTGAATTTTAAATTGTAATTTAATTTGTTTTCATTAAATTTGAATTTGGATAGTAGAATTGCTAGATCTTTTTTGCAAGTATCCAATTGTTATGGAATTTAATGTGTTTATTTATACATGCATATAAATTGTGGTTTTTAATTCGATTCGTTTGAATTCATTTTGCCTCGTGAGAAAATCCACGAGTAGATTAGGATTTGTTTGATTTGATCAATGTAATAGACTAGTCTAGATCTAGGTTTATTTATTTTTATAAATAAATTGAAACCGGATCGTGAGCCAAGACGAAGACGATGAATTAAAGACGAATGGATCCGGAACCGGGCGAGGGCGCTCCCGGGCGTGGGCGGCCGAGGGGGCGAGAAAGCGGATCATGGATCGCGGCCGATCGCAGACACGGGCGCGCAAGACCGCGGTGCGACGGGCGGGCGATGCGGGCGGAGGCACGCTTAACGGATGCAAAGCGGAGGTGGGCGAGGTGGATCGGCATGGGCGGCACGAAATTCCGAAAGGAACACGCTATTGGAATGCACGGGCGCCGAGATCCGCCGAGGGCCGCCGAAAGCGTGACACGCCCCCGCCAGCGATACGCGCCGGGCGCTTTAGGCGCCGACGGACGCCACTCGACACGACACGGCCGGGAGCTAGGCGGGCACTCAGACCATGAAAGGGTCGATGACGACGGCGTGACAAAAAGCATTTTTTTAAGACGGTCAAGTGGGAGCTTTTTGAGACAAACGATGAAGGCTATGAAGACGATTTCTCAAGATCAAGACAATGCAAAAAATTAACCATGACAATTGGATATATGTGCCCAATATGATTATTTTTTTGTTTTGATGTTATGCATTATTTTATGCTTATTTAAATTGTGTTTAAATTTGCGATGCATGAGAAAACGTTTTGAAAAATCTCACTTTCGAAAATTACTAAGTATGCTTAAACAATTAATTGAAAATTTTATTCCGGATAATAAAATTGAATTAATTTTGACCTCCATGTTTTATTTATTTGTGAATTCTTTTGGAGAAATTCCCCCCACAGGACGGTCAAAAGATAGCTTTCACATGAATAAATTCCAAATGGATGATTATGGATTATTACTAGTGGCAACAATGATCCTCCCCACGAGGCTCATTCAAAGCGAAATAATAATTTTGTATTTAATCATGGTTATTACTTAGGTATAAAATTGATATGCATATACTTCCCCGAAGTCCCTGTCAATTTTATATTGGTCAAGTGGGAGCCAACTATTAATCTGGATATTAAAGGTTTGTAATTGTTCTTGTTTGTAACCTGCTTGAATGTGTTTAAATAATGACCCACTCCACGTGGCTTATTTAAACTGTTTTGAGATGTTGGCTGATGCATGTTCATATTTTTTTTGAGATTTTAATATGAAACATGTGATCGAATTTTGTGATATATTTGTGCTTATGCATATTATTATTTATTTCAGTTCATCATGTCGCAACCTTTTAATCCACTGTTATATACACTCAAAGAACACCAATTAACTGGTGATAACTATGTTGTTTGGAAAGGAAATATGAGTTTTGTCCTACCGGCACAAGAACATCATTGGGTTCTTGATGTACCCAAGCCCCGTATGCCTACAGATGGATCAACTGATGCGAAAGGCACTTGTATAATATTTGGGAGCAGGTAAATGAACCCATGAAACATGTAATCTTGACTTCACTGTCTGATGATTTGAGACACATTCATGAAGGTGTTGGGTCTGTTGCAGAAATTATACAAAGTCTTGAAGAAATGTTTTTAACAAAAGACCGCATGATCAATCAGTTTAAAAATGACGACATGGCCAGGCTAAAGATGGCTGAGGGAACACCCGTAAGGGAGCATGTTCTCAGAATTAAACGCGTTTTTGAAAAACTGGCTTATCTCGGTACTAAGTATTATGATGAGGCCCAAATCGAATTTCTTTTGCTAACTCTTCCAAGGTGCTTCGATGGGTTTTACTGTAGTTTTGTGATGAGTGATCACATGTTTACTATGGACATTCTACAAGAAGCCTTTGAGAAAATAGAGAAACATTTAGGAAAGAAAGACGAAGCATTGGTGACCAAAAGTATTTTCTCAAGATCTAGGCCAATGGAAGGCAAGTCTCAAGAAAAGGAAAGTGGTCAGAACCAAAGCAAACTCATCACTAAGAAAAGTAAGAGAAAGACAGTTAGCCCTATGGGCGTCAAGAAAGGACCAAAAGGAATATGTTTTAACTGCGGTGAAAAAGGACATTGGAGGTCAGCCTGTTCCAATCCCAAAAGGAATGGAAAGAAAGGTAATTCTCACGCACTAGTTGTTGAAACTTGCTTAGCGGCGTATGCCTCCCATTTATGGGTGGTGGATACGGGATCCACTGATCATGTTTGTTTCACTTTACAGGGGTTCAAGCGGACCTGGCAACTTAGTGGGAGTGAGATCCTCATCACACTGGGCAATGATACGAGAGTGGCAGCTGAAGCAGTGGGAGAAGTGCACCTATCTTTTGAAGACAGAGTTTTAATTTTAAGAGATGTTCTTTACGTTTCCGAATTTTAGAAAGAATTTAATTTCAGTTTCTAAACTTTACCTTGATGGATATTCGGTTACTTTTAATAAAGTTGTTACCATTTCTCTTTATGATAAATTTATCTGTCATGGAACGTTGTCGAATAATCTCTATACAATTAACTGTGCACACCACTCACGAAATGCATCCTATAACACATCAATTATTTCCGAGAAAAGAAAATGTTCATCTGACGTGAACGAGACACTTCTATGGCATCTAAGATTGGGACATATTAATCCAAAGAGGATCCAAAGGTTGGTGAAAGACGGTTCACTGGAGTTTCTCCAAGTTGAACCAATTCCAACCTGGGAATCATGTTTGGAGGGTAAAATGACCAAGAGGGCATTCGGAGTCAAGGGGAGTAGAGCCAAAGAAGTGTTAGAAATCGTTCACACAGACGTATGTGGTCCAATTTCAATCAAAGCAATAGGAGGTTATGAGTATTTGGTCACTTTTATTGATGACTACTCAAGGTACGGTTATATTTTCCTTATGAAGCATAAATCTGAGACCTTTGAGAAATTCAAAGAATTTAAGGCTTAAGCAGAGAATCATAGGGAAAAACGAATCAAGTCTCTACGATCCGATCGTGGAGGTGAGTACCTCAGCGATGAGTTTTTGAACTACTTGTCTGATAAAGGGATTGCATCCCAACTAACTGCATCCGGAACCCCTCAACAAAATTGGGTTGCAGAGCGAAGAAACATAACTCTTTTGGAAATGGTTAGATCTATGATGAGTTATGCGGATCTTCCCAAGTCATTCTGGGGTCATGCCTTGGAAACGGCGGCTTACATTCTGAACTTGGTACCATCCAAATCGGTTCCCAAAACTCCCAAAGAATTGTGGACCGGGCGCAAGCCCAGTTTGAGACACATGAAAATTTGGGGGTGTCCGGCCTACGTGTTGGACAAGGAAGCCGGAAAATTGGATCCTCAATCAGAATTAAGGTTGTTTGTAGGATACCCCGAGGGAACAAAAGGGTTCTATGGTCACGAAGATCAAAAGGTGATAATAAGCACCCACTTTAGATTTTTGGAAGAAGACTATATGAACAAAAGAAGACCCAGAAGTGAGATTACCTTAAATGAGCTAAGGGGGCTAACCTCATTGCCAACTGTACAAGATGACATACCAAATGACACACTTATACAACCGGAACCTCGTCGTAGTGGGAGGGTTGTGAGACAGCCCGAGAGATTCATGGGGATAGGAGAGTCCTCGGACTTGATTCCCGGACAAGACGAATCAGACCCATGGACATATGACGAGGCAATCCAAGACAAGGATGCAGTTTCTTGGCAAACAACAATGAAAGCCGAAATGGGTTCTATGGATCATAACAGAGTGTGGGAGCTAGTCGAACCACTTAATGGGGTCAAACCCATTGGTTGCAAGTGGGTATACAAGAGAAAAAAGGGATCGGACGGGAAGGTGGAAACCTTCAAGGCAAGGCTTGTGGCGAAAGGTTATACTCAGAAAGAAGGGATCGAATATGAGGAAACCTTTTCACCTGTAGCAATGCTCAAGTCCATCCGAATTCTCTTGTCGATTGCTGCGCATCTCGACTTTGAAATCTGGCAAATGGATGTCAAGACGGCATTCCTTAACGGAAGTCTTGATGAAGAAATCTATATGCAACAACCCCAAGGCTTCATTGCCAAGAACACCTAGTTTGTAAGCTCAAGAAGTCTATTTACGGACTCAAACAAGCATCCAGAGCTTGGAACCAATGTTTTGATCATGTTATAAAGTCTTATGGGTTTGATCAAAATGAGTTTGAAAGTTGTGTGTACAAAAAGCATGTCGGAACTGCATTGGTATTCTTAGTACTATACGTAGATGACATTCTGCTCATCGGGAACGATGTAAAGGTGTTATCAGACGTAAGGGCATGGCTTTCAAAACAGTTTGATATGAAGGACTTAGGGGAAGCCGTGAACATCCTTGGGATCAAGATCACTCGAGATCGCAAGAAAAGGATGATAGGCTTATCGCAAGCTTCATACATAGACATTGTCTTCAAACGATTCAGCATGCAGGATTCCAAGAAAGGCTTCGTACCTTTCAGACATGGAATCCATCTATCCAAGGAAATGTGCCCTAAGACACAAAAAGAGATAGATGACATGAAAGGCATTCCTTATGCTTCGGCTGTTGGAAGCCTTATGTATGCAATGCTGTGCACGAGACTGGATATCTGCTTTGCCGTTAGCATGGTGGCAAGATATCAAAGTAACCCGGGGAAAGAACATTGGACGGCAGTTAAAAACATTCTGAAGTATCTGAAAAGAACTCGAGATAGAATGTTAGTTTATCGGTCAGATAGTCTAATCCCCATCGGCTACACGGACTCGGATTTCCAATCAGACTTAGATTCCAGAAAATCTACCTCCGGTAGTGTGTTTTGCATGGGGGGAGGAGCCATGACATGGAGAAGCGTTAAGCAGAAATGCATCGCAGATTCTACCATGGAAGCCGAATATGTAGTTGCTTGCGAGGCAGCGAAAGAAGTGGTTTGGCTCAAGAACTTCCTAGTGGACTTGGATGTAGTTCCGAATTTGCCCAGCATAATCACTGTTTATCGTGATAATGCCGGAGCAGTTGCAAATTCAAGGGAACCAAGAGCCCACAAGGCCAGCAAACACATTGAAAGGAAATACCATCTTATACGAGAAATCATTAAGAGAGGAGATATAGAGGTGGCAAAGATCGCGTCAGAAGACAGCCTAGCAGATCCATTCACAAAGGGTCTGCCTCAGAATACATTCGAGAGACATGTGGAAGGAATGGGTGTCAAGACCGTTGTCAATCTGCTTTGAGTATAAGTGGGAGACATTATTAGGTTCGTGTAGGTGACATTAGATGTCACGTATTAGGAACTACACGAGACATGTTGTAGTATACTTAAAAGCAGACTTTGAGTATAAGTGGGAGATTATTGGGATTATACTGGAAAGTATGTTTTTACTTTTTATAATCAAAACTGAATTTCGGACTTATTTACTAAAATAAATTGTTTATCACTGATCCTTTAAATATCATCGAATGTTACATATATTTACTGCATAATTGTTCAATAAATAGTACGTGTTACATTGTAGTTAATTTAGTGATACCAGATCACATAAGATGAAATTAACAGTCCCTTGTAACTAAAAGTACACCATTCACGACCTAGATGGAAATGAACAATCCATCGTGAAAGGTTGAAGTGTAAGGCTCAGATTGGTTTGTCTTGACCAAGAGATTACACTAGTGCATGACTGATGCACTGAAGAGGACCTACAGGAGGACAAATTCTTCAGAACTGAACTAGGAAGAATTAGACCTCAGTGGTTAGTTATTTCTTAATCTTCGTCCCTTAAATAGGATTGCGTGTGGTTAGTAACTATTGCTTTGACTTATTACGGGTAGAGAATCAAGGAGATTCAATACTTTATATCTTGGGCAATATTATTGGTCACATGCGATTGCTAAGATTTAATGCGGAGAATCGTGTGCAAGTACGCTTATTCGATTTGCCCCCTTGGGAGGTTCATAAAATTTATCATACCAAATCTTGCAAGTGGAATTTGTTTCCGGTATGGATAATAATGTTGAATCGTTCCTTAACCAAGGATAAAAGATATTAATTAATGAAAAGCTATTTCAGTGGCTTGAATTAATTAATGGGCTAGATAATCTTAAACGCGGGAAATAATAACCGGGAGCCGTATTAACTGTAATATGGGTTAAGATGGATAGTGCAATATTAATTATGTAGTGGAATTAATTAATATTTATGGGCTTGAATAATATTGTGGCTCAATATTGATAATTCAAGGTCCGTTGGAAGGTCAAATCTTAATTCTCCTAAAGGCCCCCCAAGTAGCCCAACATAAAGTCCAATAACTGAAAAATGTGTTTAAAAATAAAATAAATATTTGTTGCTCATTTTTTCCTATTTTTCGAAAATCATAAATAAAAGAGGAAGAAAGATTTTCTTTGAATTTTGTTATGGAATGAAGATATGTATTCTTGGAATACAAGATTATCTCATTAAATTCAAGAAATCTCCCACTTGGTTATTTATGGTGAGATTTTCGAAATTTTCAAAGAATAAGGGAAAGAAAGATTTTCTTGATTTTCTTGAAAATATATTATGGAAGATATGTATTTCTTGAAATACAAGTATATCTCATAAATTCAAGAAGATCCAAATCTTGGTTTCTTGTTCCTATTATTTTCGAAAATTCCCATAACAAGAGGAGTTGGGATTTTATGGAATATTTTAATTATGGAGAAAAGAATATATGAGATATATTCAAGATTTCTTGGAGATCAAGAAAAAGATTTTCCCATATTATTTTATCACTAAAAATTCGACCAACACCCTCTATAAATAGGGGATGAGTGTTTCATTCTCAAGTACAATTTCATGTGCTGGAAAAATTAGTAAATCGACAAAGGTGGTGCAACAAATTTTTATTTTCCCTTTTGTTAATTGTTCGCGAGTTTCCTTCCACCGGATTGACGAGCAAGGACTAGGGAATACTTGGGAAGGCTTTTTGGTGTGTTCTTATCAACGAGACCATTGCCACTCCAAGAGGTTAGTTCACGTAAACCCGTAGCAATTCTGCATGCGTAGGATTTATGTGAACTGTTTATATGCATGATTTGTTGTTGAATTATTATTTGAATATAGGATTAATTCATGCTAGTAATAATTGTTAGAATTAAATTTGTATTTAAATATTCATCCTGAATAGATCCGTGCAAATAATTCCCCAACATACACGCCACGGACTTCTGATCTTTATTGGGATTTCACCGAGGCGTTCAAGGTAGCCCGAGATACTCCTCCGAGTTGGCTAGAGGTTGAATCGCTGAACTCTGAGCTGAACCGTTTGGCGGCTTGGTTGTACACCTATCCCCGCCACCTTCGAATCCCTTGTAAGCTTTGTCACATCTCTTTGGTGGTTCTTTACAGACCCATGCTAACAGATTGTATGCTTGTTGTGCAGATCCCAACATCCCGACCTACTGTCGCGAGCCTCCTGCTGCTGAAATGGCCTCCAGACCGAAGTCGGTTCTTGGCTTGATGAGGCGCCAATCAATCTCGGGCGCCTCTGCTGGTACTCCGGTTCAGACCCCGCCTCCTGTTGCCGACAAGGGCAAGAAGAAAAAATACCTCTGAATCTGCCCCAACGGCCGGGGATCGTCCTCACAAGAGGGCGCGGGAGGAGACTGGCTCTCATCGGTCTCATTGGGACACTGGAAGAAGTGCCCCGATTTCCACTCCTCCATCTGCCTCGGCTCTCGCCGAAGGTCGTCATCCAGAAGACGATTCTTGGATCGGCTGGGATGAGGAGGTGACGAAAAGGTAAACCTTCGCCTATTTCTGTGATATCTCATTTCGAAACTATCTGACCAAATCCCTTTGTTCTCCCTTTTTTATGTCACAGCCCAGACCTGAAGCCACACAAGTTCTCGCCCGAGGTGCTGAGCTTCCTGAGGTCGAGGCTCCCTATCCTGGATGGCGTCCCTAGTGATTGGCCCCACTACCTAACGAGGACGATGAACAATGTCCCACGAGTGTGGACGAAGGACGACCATGCCGCTGCTCGCCGCCAAAAGGTCACGGGTAACATGTACTCGTCGATCGTGCATACCCTGAAGGCCGCTCTCTACATGGAGAAAGCTTGCGCCCGATCTGAGCTAGAGCTTGCCGACCTGGAGAAAGCTCGGGTGACCATCGGTGGTCAGGCCAAGACCGTGCTAAATGCACATGAGGTGCAGAAAAGACTGGAGGTCGAAAAGTCCGAGTTGGCCAGGAGGGTCCAAGAGCTCGAGGAGCAGTTGAAGGGCACCGAGGGCATGCTGGTGGTGGAGAGAGAGTCTGTGGCCCGGTTGAAGGGGGATTTGGCCAGCAAAGATTCCGAGGTCAGGGCTAAGTTGGCTGCCGAACATGAGCGGTTCAAGAGGACCGAAGAGCAAAATGTTAATTTTGCTTACGTATGTGCAATGGCTGGGGTCATTCGAGTTGTCCGCCGGAAGAGCCCGGACGCTGATTTCTCTGACCTCATCTCCGAGTTGGCCAGCTCTGTTGGGGCATATCCGCTTGATCCTGACGTCGTGCTCGAAATTAAAGATTTGGAAGGATATGGCATTGACTTGTCCTTCTTTCCCAATCAGAGTCGGATTGTGTTCCCCACTTCTGACCCCGACAATACGCAGCCGGCAGACTCTAAGGTGGTCCTCGAAACACAGACGGGTGAAGTCGGAGGCCATACGAAGGCCGCTGCTACCTTGGGTGCGGACCCCTCCAATGATCAGGTCAAAACCGGCCTCTAGGGGGTGTTTACCAGCCCAAGAGTCGGGAGGTTAGCTGCCCACTCATCCACCAGTGTTATTCAGCAGCAATTAGGTGGGCAGCCTTTGAATATAGTCAGTGGTGATGCTTATGGGATTCTGGATGTTCTTAAGAATGATAACATCAAGAATCCCGATAAGAAAAATGAGATTGAGAAGTTGTTGAACCCCATCTCCAACAATACTTTTGATCAGCATCCCCTGGAGTATCAAGAATCCCGATAAGAAAAAAAAAGATTGAGAAGTTGTTGAACCCCGTCTCCAACAATACTTTTGATCAGCATCCCCTGAAGTCGATTGTCGTCAACAAGTTGTCTAGGATTTGAATCTTGATAGATTGCTAGTTGTTTTATGATCCAGATGTATCTTTACTTTCATGTTGGCTATTGGCCGCCTAGTGTAGTTTGCCTTCGGGCTTATCGATGTAATTTCGACCTTCGGTCTTTTGTTATTAATGAATGTTATCTTCATTTTATTGTGCCGACCTGATTTTCTTACGCGACTTTTATCATTTGCATTTGTTCTTATCGTCTTATTGTCATTGCGAAGAGACTGTGAACTATGCTTAGTCGTCTTACAAAGTTAGGGGAGGGTCGCACCATTTAAGGTGGCAACCTCGCCGCAGGTATGTCGAAATTCGTTCTTAGGGAAGTCAATATTGTGTATATGCAACTTTCCTTAGTTTTACACATAATGAAAAAGAGAGACATTATTATTACATAAATCGAAAATCATTACAAATAAGCGGTTCCAATTCATTGTAGTACTTCTTCAAATGGGCTGCGTTCCACGGGTATTGAGCCGGGGAGCCATCCGGGTTCTCGAGTTCATATGCCCCATTTGATAATACTTTCGTGACCTTATATGGTCCTTCCCAATTTGGACCAAACACTCCTTTGCTTGCACCCAGTGTCTTTTTAAGGACCAGGTCGTCGATCCTGAACTGTCGAATTCGTAGTACTTTTCCGACTATTGCTTGTATCTAGCATTCCTTATGTTGGCTTCTAGCCTTTTTTCTTCGAGTAAGTCTAAGTCCCTGAACAAGGCCTCTTCATTGTGATCGACCACGACCTGAGACGTACGCAGTGTATGGAACTCGACCTCCGAGGGGATCACTGCTTCTGTACCGAAAGCCATCGAGTATGGGGTTTCTCCAGTTGAGTTGCGGCACGTTGTCCTGTATGACCATAGCACATCTGGCAGCTCGCTGGCCCATTTTCCCTTCTTATCTTCGATCTTGGCTTTCAATGTGTGTTTGATAATTTTGTTAACTGCTTTGACCTGTCCATTAGACTGGGGATGGTATGGGGTCGAGAAGAGTAACAATGTGTGGTTTCATTCCTTAATTTTGGTGGATGGTAGTTGTATAATTAAGTTGTGGGCCAATCGCATGTGAAACTTATTGATACTATAAAATTAATATCATTACACTTATAAACAGATATCACTACTCTTATAAACTGATACTTATAGCATTTAATGCTATGATCCCAGTTTACAAGTACAGTGGTATCAATTATTAATTGTAATGATATTAGTTTATAAGTATAGTGGTATAAATTTCATACTGTGAACAAGGTTTACCGGAGACCTACTCTTATTTAAACTTTGAACGAATATTTGTGTTTTGTTTCTCCCTTATTTAATTGAGTTTCTTATTTAATCTCATGAAAATGCTTCAATTTATACATAATCTTTTTGTATATATTATTCTGGAAAGTAAGATATTTTGCAGTGAAAATCATATAATTTTAGTATGTTTATTTGATATGAAGAGAATATTAGTTTATAAGTGTAGTGGTATAAATTTCACACTATAAACAAGTTTCACAGGAGGCTTACTCGTGCAAACGCAAACTCTCCTGTGAAACTATATTACAAATTGAGTTTAACCTATTTTGTACATATAATTATTAACTGATTTTGCCAGCAATTGGAATTTATTATGTTGTGGGTAAAAATTGATAATGAGTGAAGAAAACTGCATCTTGTGTGGTGATACCGAAGAGCAACCGCCATTTGTTTTTCCAGTGCAAGTTTTAACATTGGATTTGGTACAATTGTTGTAGATGGCTCAATTTGAAGTTTGCTCCTCACAACTCATCCGCGTCCTACTTAGGGGTGATCAATTGTTGTATATACAGAGCTTTGAAGTGGGAACCCCACTAGTGGACGGTTGGGCTCTAGTCCCCCAAATTAATTAGTCTTTGGGCCGAATATTTAATTATAAAAAAAAATTGTGAAGATCGCTACTATAGGTGTTGTTTAGTTAATATTGAGATACAGGACATTTTCAATGGAGTCCCCCAACAGGATAAAATCGTTAGATTAGATCAAAGTTAGGACATAGTCTTGGTTTGTAGTGAAAGGAAGTAGAGTCAAGACGCATCCGATTAGGGAGTGGCTTTGTGATATGATAAATTGGGGGGGAAACACTTTATGGTTGTAAACTTGTAATTGCTTCTATGGATTTGGCATCTCTCTATCATTGTAATGATTCGGGTACCTGATTCAGGGAAATATTGTAAAAAAGAGCAACGACCATATTATATATGTTGAAGCATTGCAACAGCTTCAAAATAAAACTACATCCATTGCTTCAACAAGCACAAAAAAAGCCGTAAAAGATCCAACTGAGTTTTTTTCCAAAATTATAACATAAATCCGAGAAAAATACTAGGTCGTTACTCCCCTTCCCTTTGCAGCACAGCATACTCTAGGCTTCAGCAAATCTGCAAATAATGGTAGCCAAAATTAAATTCCAAACAAATAAAGTACACAAATATCTAGTCTTCTCATTCTTCATCACATTAGCTACGAGGCTTACCCCAACTCAGAGAGCTTCAAGTGCGCCAGAGAGTAATCGGCAAAGAAGGCATCCTCATCCTGAATTAATTCAAATATTATTAGTTAGTAATGAAATTGGATACTGTTATTTAATTCACCGAGCATGAAAATTCACATACCGCAGCATATTTCTCAACGAGTGGGCGGAAGGTAGGGTCGTCAAGAAGAGCCTTGTCGGTTGGCAACTGCAAAAGCCCCTCTTTCTCTCCAGAGAGAAGCTCCCTGTTCAAAATCAAACAAGTTGTTACAACAATGCAGCGACGCCACTTACAATAAATGCTATAAACAAGAATACAAGGGTAATGTGGGTGGGGTGGTCTTGGTCCTTACTTGAAGTAGGAGTTGTCAAAGATGAGGGGGTTTGCAGTCCATGGTCCCTCGAATCCAGATCGTTCCTTGTGGCATCTTCCCTACGACACACAGAAAATAATCATGTAAATAACACTCCATGTCGTGTAACTAGGAAAGGAAAACGAGGGTGTAAGGAAATACGAACCAGGGTGTGGCCACCAGAGAGTGCAACAATATCCTGATCGGTCAGACCCATTTGCTTAACAAATACATCCCTCAGGTGGTCATTTCCTGCAATAAAGAGGAATTTAATAATAAGATTTGGAAGAGAAGTTTATGTGGCTTTTTTCAGATACAAAAGAGTGTATTCTTAGTTTGCTTTCAGCTTACCCTTGGTAGCATCGGGCAAGCGGCCTTCAACAGGTGGCTCTGCCTTGTCCTGAGATCATATATCATGAATCTTTTTCAGTAAACACACTCATTAATTTACTGCACTATAAATATTTGAGAAAATTTTACTACAATCCTGTCATATGCAAACGCAATGCTATTGAATTCTCTACAAAATAGTTCTGACCAAAAGAAGCAAATGTAAGTGGTCATCCGGTTTTAGCAAGGGCCATACACAGACATACACATATCATGAGGTTCAACAATTTTATTCAGTGGAGTAATTGGAGAAGAACAAGGAAACTGCGCAGACACATAAAAAACAACAGTTTCAGCAACAAGAGCAACAGTAACAATAACTTTAAGCATAGATTTTTTAAAATAAATTTAAGCAGAAAACACTTATGATGCATCGGCTGCAACACATGCATATTAAATGAAATGTACTAGCACATATCGAATTCAGGACAAGCGAACTCCCACTAACCGGCCTTCCTGGGTGGAATGGAACTTCAGGGCCACCAGTAACTTCAACTGCTACAACTCCAGCCAACTAGATGCAATTAAGCAGACAAATGGTTCAATATCCTTGCATGATTTTGTTAGTTCTTTAAAGTCTACGACACTCATGAAAAAGAAAATTACCTGATAGAAGTCAGCATGAGAAAGGATAGGGAACTGCTTCCTGATCGGGTCCAAGAGTCTCAAGGCAATGTCAAGACCATTGTTAGCACCATGACTTAGCTCCTCCTTGAATCGCATGGTTCCGAAAGGACCTCCAGTTTTGCTACAGGTATCAAATGTACCAGCAGAGTGCCATCTACAAAAAATAAAATAATAATTGCATCAGCATCAACGGACTCCATAAATATTTATGCAAACATTTTAAAAAAAATGCAGCTTCAAATCGACACTAGCAAATGAGTTACAAATTATGGTTAACAACAGAGTTAATTGCGCGTTGGGAGTAGCACAAATAGATATAGACACTAACATCGGAAGAACATGGGATTAGAACTTCTGTTATATATTTTTCATACTCCAAATTGGTGAGACAGGAATTTTGAAAGAGGAGTGGAATCGAATTTTAATTGTTTTATGTATCTTTTATTTTTTAACAATATTTTTTATTTCCTAAGTTTAAATAAATAATGGCCAAAATGTGAATAAAAATATAATTATAGTGCTCAAGAAAAATTCATACACCTATTATGTTTTCATCAAAGAAGGAAAAAAAAAGCTTAATTATTTTAAGGTGACAAATTAAGAATATGCAAATAATACTAAAATAGGCAAATTAAAAAACTCAAAGCTTAACTCGTTTCTAATCTGGATCAAATCGATTAAATTGGATTGGGTATGAATTGATTTGGATAGATCTGTTTTTATTATTTAAAAAGGGGTGAATGATTCAATTGATTATTTTAAAACGAGGCGAATTAACAAAATCAGTATACGAAAACATAGTTTTGAGATAGTTGACTCCAACGTAAATGGTCAACTCTCATAGATCCATTATTCTTCGTCTAAAACATTATAAAACTAACCTAATAAATTAAATTAAAATTTATCCGGTTATTATTTTTATTTTTTTCGAGTTATAACAAAAATGAAACATAGAACTGATAGCTAAGCCTGTGGGTACAATTACACGTGCATTAATGGCGGTGATGAAAACTAGATTTAATTCAATCATATAAACGCAACACCACACTCGAATTTTCTCCAATCGCGAGCCAGTCTCAAGTTCAGAAGTAAAATTACAGTGAAATTAATAAAATGATGGATCTCAATCACAAACACGCCCAAAATATACTCAAAACTGAATCGATCTCAAGTTTACAAATCAAATTAAAAGAGTTAATCAAAACATCAACTGAAAACGAGTTAAAACTTACGCGAGGCGGAGCATAATAGGAGCGCAGTTCTTTTCAGCGATGAGCCCCCTGAGCTTCCTCTTGCATTTGTCGACGGCGACTAAGTACTCCTCACTCACAGTTGGGTAATTCTTCACCATATTCACCACTTCCTAAAACCAGATTCAAATCAATTAACAAAAAAAAACTCAAAAAGTAAATCCCCTTTCAAAAACAGCAAATCGCAATCCGAAAGTCAACGTCCATTAGAACAATCGACGACAACGATCGGTGCGCAAACAACTAGAAATCGAGAATCGAGAAGCTGCAAATCGACTTACCTAACAGCAGATTGAACCAAAAATCAGAGAGAGAGAATGCAACGGAAACGATGGGAGCGTGTTGAGCACAAGCAGTGACGTGTGGATTGTGAAACGGGTGAGGGAAATAAATACATATAGGGGGGGAAGAGAGAGAAGTTTCTGGAATATTAGCTTTTAGCCGTTGGATGGAAATGATCGTGAGGTCAGCGTTGTGGTTGGTGATGGACCGCTGAGATCGGTCTAAATAGACTGTCTGTGTTTTAACTTTTAATGGTAGGTGAGTGCAAGGGTGATGTACGGGGTAGAAACAAGGAGCCATGGATACGGACTTTTTGGTCTTATTATTGCTGTATAGCTGAAATGACCAAGATACCCTTCTGAAATGTAACGTGAAATAAAGGGGGTTTATCCTGTGTTACGCTCAAATCGCAGGTCAATGCATTTGAGCAATAACGTTCTTTCCTGTCCAATTACGACCATTTGGGAATAGAGAATATACTCAGGTTTTTTTTCTCCTTTTAATTAGTTGCAACCAAGATTGTAAAAGATTCGAACTTAAAATTGCGCTAATTTTTTATTTTTTTTCAAAAAACATGCATTATTAACTTATGTTTGTTATAAAATATCGAATTGTATGATTGTATTGTGAAATTGATTTAGCACAGTACAACATCGCGATGTATCACTAGATTCAAATTTCAAAATGTCATATATCAATAATATAGAATCAAATTTGAATTCTACCACCTGTCAAAAAAAATTGAGTACTACAATTTTGAACACAAATCTATTTTTTATTTATTTTTATTTTATTTAGCTTATTTTATTGAGTTCTTTTGATTATTTTAGCATAATGAAATTTTGTATTTTTGGTATATTTTAAATTTTGTTTTATTTTATCTTCATTATCATTAAGAAAATATTTTAGTGTCTTTTTTTTTTTTGACAGGTAAAATATTTTGAAAAAATTACAACTAGATACAAGATTGAGTAAACTATTACAACCAGATACAAAGTGCATAAATTTTCTGCACTTTGTATCTGATTGTAAGTTTTTTGGTGACTTTGTAGTGAAATATTTTTCTCCCAAATATTTTAGTGTCTTAGTATCGTTGAAATCAATATGTTTTAACTTTTAAATAAAACTATTTTATTTGTTATGTTTAGTTCACTTGATAATAAATATAAATTTATTATTACGTATTTCCGCGTACTACGCGGGCTGAATAAAAAAATATATTGTTTTTATTAGAATATTTCAGACGTTTGTTTAATTCAATTATTTTAGATTAATTGTAATTATAATTTTTTTAATTAAATAAATTAAAAATATAACTTAAATAACTTTTAGTTTACTTGATTAGTAAATATATATTTATTAATGAGAATTTAATTATGAACTTTTTTTGTCAAAGAAGAAAATAAAAAAGTTAAGCAATGAATATTTTGAGAATCTTTTGAGAATATTCCTATTGAATTAAAAATTGAATATAAAGATTAGAGATGATTTTATTATGCCTTAAATTTGTGACAAAATGATGATTTTGTTAATCAAATGTGGTAAAAAAATATGTAATAATTATTACTGTTATATTTATTCTTATTTAGATAAACACACTTACAAATTGACTAAAAATAATCGATTCACAAATCGTGTCCCAATTGACAATTTTAGAAGGTTTGACAAATAATACTCCCCGCCGCATGCGATTATAACCGAATGAAGGTTAATACGGGCAACTCAATTAAAATATCTTGAAGCTCAGTGTGAACACAAATGAATAACAGGAGATTCCATTTCCTATTGCGCAAATCGTGAGTCGTGGCTGCGTCCTAAAAAATGATAAAATATATATAATTCTTTTTACAAAATTTAATAAAATAATTGAAAAGTGAGGCCAATCCGGCGGGCCTGCTGTCCCCACCCTACTTCAGTCGTCCCCAATTAATTTGATTTATACGAAGTTTGCTAGTAACAGGTGCTGATAATTATGCTTCTCAATATTATGCATTGCAATTATTTTGCAACTTTTGCGATGTAATAATTATTTGAATGGGTCTGTGCATCGTGTGCACCAATTCAAATTGGTGCACTCTACACTCTAATTCCTAAATAATGAACCCTAAATTATATATGAATCATTTGGATCGGGTGAATCATGAACCACTTGGGCCGAGTGAACCATGAACCACTCGGACCAGGTTTCGGGTCGGGTTGTGTATTTAAAAAAAATACTAAAACTGAAATTAAAGTTAAATTAAAACCGAAATTGAAAAAAGAAAAAAAAAATTATAACACAAATTTAAATAAATTGAGTAGGATGGAGGCGAGTGCACGGACCTGATGTATTTGAGACATACCCTAATTATTTTGGTATAAGAATCTGTTTTCAAGTAGAATTTGGAAACCGGATAAAGTTAAAAGAACTTTATATCTTTTTTCTTTATATAGGTCAATATCATTTAATAGATTTGATTAGATTTTATACATATTTATGTTAATTTTTTGTACTCCAAATTTAGTAAGGCCTACGCTTGATTGGGATAATGAAATTATTTGTATTGATGATGTTTGGTAGTTTTAATGCACAAAAGAAGTAAGTAATTAATCACCTTACTTTCATTATCTAATTTCACCTTACTCATCGCACTTCACATAATATTTATTGTTGATATTTTAGTCAAACAGTAACAATACAATCAATAACGTTTAATAAATTGACCCCTCAATGATACTCAATATATATTATCATTCTCAAGTCATACCAAACGAAGCCTTAATGTTTATAAATAGATAACATTACATCCTCCACTAAATTTATTTGAGTTGATATATTGTGAAACTGATTTTTTTTATAGACATACTCTTTAGTAATATAAGTCACACTCTTTAGCATTATAAGTCACACCCTTTAGTTATCACTATCATACTCTTTACTATAATATAAGTCACACCCTTCACTTTTATAAGTAATACTCTTTATAGTAAAAAGTTACACCCTTTACAGTAAAATGTCACACTCTTTAGTAATATAAGTCACACTGCTTAACCAGTTTCATCATGAAACTTGTTCACACTATATTTTGTCAATTTATTTTCACTTGTTTTATTTGTCGGTCTATCAAATATATTATCATACGCTATATGGAAGCGAAAATAAATATTTTAAATATATTCTTCAAACATCACTTAATAACCAGTTGACATTGAATTTTACTCATAAATAATTATTTTATTTATAAATAGACTTTATAATGTTCTTTATCTACTTTTTTTAAATATTTGTGCCCAAAACATCGAGGATCCGGCATAAATTTTATGAATGGAGGAGGGAGTATATATCATTAAGGGAATTGAATTTGATTAATAAAAAAAATGAGTTTTATGTTAATAATTCTTTTACGGTGTTCTTTGTGAATTTACCGTATTTAAATTTGCCAAATTTTCCAAATAATTTTAAAATTGATAGAATTAGTGTGTTTTCTTTTATCATGCATCCGTTTTTAACTCACCACTTAACAAATTCAGAAAAAAAGTACATTTTTTTATCTTAAGCTGATAACTTCATGATGATACTTTAGAAATAAAGGGTGTTTGGCACAGCTTATAAGCTCTTTAAAACAACTTATAAGCTGTTTAGGAGCTTATAAGTTCATTAATTTTGTTTGGTAAAATAAGATCTCTAACATCTTATAAGATCTAAAAATAAGCTCTTTAGAGCTTATAAGCTCTAAAAAAATAAATTTGGATATCCCAACTTATTTTACAAAAATTAAATAAGCTCTATTATATCTCAACTCATCCCGGCCCAAACTCGGTCCGAGTTCAATCCAACCTGGCCCGTTTTTTGTTTTCACAAAAAAAAAAAGGAAAAAAAAATTATTCTGAAAAAAAAATATTTTTTTCTGGGAAAAAATATTTATTTTCGAAAAGAAATATTTTCTGGAGTTTTTTTTTTTATATTTTCGATTTTTTTCCGAAAAAAAAATTATTAAAAAAATCAATTTTTTTTTTTGGAAAAAAATATTTTTTTTTGAAAAAAAAATATTATTAAAAAAATCAAAAAAATTATATTAATTTTAAAATTAAAAAAATTAGTTTTTAAAAAATTACTATTAAAGAACTTCTAAGTTTTATTAGCCAAACACTTTAACAACTTATAAGCTACTTAAAAATTACATCTTATAAGCTCTCAAAACAACTTATAAGATGTTAGAGTTTATAAGATGTTTAAAATAAGTTTAGCCAAACGGCCCTTAATCTGTAGCCGTAAATGGCAATATCATATTCTCAAGTTTTGATATAAAAAAGGCGCAAGTATTGTTACAACTGAATTAAAATTCATATATATATTTCAGATTAAAATATGTAATGTCAATATTTGGTCAGTTTTAAATTGTCATTGTAATTAAGTCGAGTTTAAACTAAATGAGGTTTTACTGAGCAACACTAATGTGATCACGTCTATATATTATCATGTACAAAAATTATCATTATTTAAAAAATAGCTTCAATTTTTAAACAATAATAACTTTTATATATAATAATAACATTTTTATGCATAACTATAATTATTATTATACACAACAGTATTCTGAAAAAATAAAGTTCACTGTGAGTTTGAGTAGAGACAAGATTTTATCTTCTAAACTCAATATCAATACTTGATCAATTTTAAATTAGCATTTGTAATCAAAGTTTAAAACAAAAATAGGTCATTTTTGTTTTCATTTAGAGACAAGTTTTATTTATATTAAATATATCGTATAATCTAAATGTATTTATAAATTATTTTTATTTACTGGGCAGTAGGTATTCGTATGGAGGTGGCTCACATTTTGTTGATATCAAGCATGTTCATTCGTGCATGATTCATAATCATTTTATTGATTGTGTAAACTAAAAATTCAAACATGAAAAAACAATTAAAATATACATCAACGTTCCATTCAAATAAATGAATGTTATAATAAGTTCAATATATAATGAGCTATATTAAAATTAAAGTAGGGATGAGTTTATAAATAGCTTAACATAAAAATAAAAGTTCTTTTTTTGTTATAAAATTTATAATCATTTTTTTTTAGCTAAGAGAATATATTTTTTTCCAACTTTACCCATTTTTTGTGCTTTCATTATTTAAGTTCGTACCACCATATATACATCTCGTACCAATATTATTTCAGCACGTACCACCCTTCAATTAACTCCGTACCACTATTACTTCAATTCGTAAATATTGTTTCAGTCTGTACCACCATCTATTAACTCTGTACTACTATCGGTCCTCGTCATGTACTTATTTTAACCCCGTACCACCTTTATTTTAACACCGTACCACCATCATTTCAACTCGTACCATAATTTAATTCAACTCATACCATCAATTTTAAATTTGTACCACAATTATTAATTTCGTACTATAATATATTATTCTCGTACCACCATTTTTTTAAAAAAAAATTGTTGACTTCATTAAGAGTATAATTGCCCAAAAAATTATTCTTTTAGCTAAAAATGAATGAAATAAAAAACTTTGATAAAAAAAAAACTTTTTAAATGCGAAGGTGCTGAAAATGGGGTTTTTTTCACTAAAAGTATACTAAAAATTAAAATGGGACTAATTTCCACAATAATATCTGAAAATAAATACTTATATATAAAAATAAATAAATGAACACTAACTAAGCACGTTTTGCAATTATGTTCATGAACAAAAGCTAAAATTTTATTGGTTTGTCAGTGCACCTATTTTGAGTTTCACCAACAGTCTCTTAATTTATAGCTATACTTTATTTTCTTAAAAGCCTTATTTAAAATACATTTTGTTAAAAAAAAAAGCCCTATTTAAAATAACCATCATAAATTTTCGTTATCAAATCAAATAAAATTTCTTTAAGACATGGAAATTGAACGAATCAATCTTCCAATTTATTACTGGATATGACAAACAATCCCTTATCCCCTATATTACTAATGGGGAGTTTTTTATTGATGATGTGTCAACTCTACATTGATTTAACTTATGTGTCATTCTAGGAGAAGTTTAGTGTACATATCATTAATAACAAATCCTACATGTCACTAAAAATAAATTGGAGAAAAATATTCCACTACAAAGTCACCCAAAAACTTACAACCAGATACAAAGTGTAGAAAATTTATGCACTTTAATTCAAATTTGAACTAAAGTGTCACGTACTTTAGGGGGTGCTTGGTAAAATTGTAGGGAATGGAAAGGGTATGACAATGGAAAGGGTAAGGAATCAAACTCATACCTCTCAAATATGTGAGGTATGGTGGATTCCTTAATTTTGGAGAATCAAAGTCATAGTGTGTAATTTCAAACACACACTATGACTTTGATTCTCATTCCTCAACCCCAAACCCCTCCAACCAAGCACCCCTTAGTTCAAATTTCTGCACTTTGAATCTAGTTGTAATGGTTTACTCAATCTTGTATCTAGTTGTAATTTTTTGCAAAATAAATCTTATATGTACTTCTATTTTTGTATATCCTAAACAATCCCGTATATATCCCTGTATATACTAATAGGGAGTTTTTTTTCCATGATATGTCAACTCCATATTAATTTAACATATGTGTCATTCAATGAGAAATTTGAGTACATATGTCCTTTTTATGTGTTATTTTTATAAAATGTGTAATTTATATTTATTATTTTATGTTTTATTTAATTATATAATATTATTCATTTATCTGTTTTTTGGTAATTTTTGTTTGACTTAAATAAAATATTCATTCTAAATGTATTTTATCTTAGTGTGAATTATATTCAATTATTAATTTTTTAATAAATAATTTTATTTTATAATTGCTCTTATGTATATCTTAACATAATTTATATGACAAACATATTTTATATTATAATTCATTCACTTTTTTTTTAATTATTACATGTTTATAGTCTTTTCTTAGTCAATTTATTTTGTTTTGATTTGTAGGTTTGAACTTCATATTAACATGGATAAATAATATTTGACACAATAATCTTATTTAAAGGTTTAAGAAAATTTACTAATATACACCTTAAAAATTTATTAATTCATATTTAGTGCATTTATGGTACTAAAAACCATACTTTATTTTGTTTTGATTTTTAGTACCATACTTTCATATTTAGTGCATTTATGCACATATTTCATACAAATTATTTAATTTGTATGGTACTAAAAATCAAAATCCAGCCTCGATTTGATTGCAACAACTTTCATAGACTAAATGCTAAACATATTACAAGATTGACAACCAATTTATCTTAATTTACTTTTTATGCAGCTCAGCTAGTTTTTGCAAAGATTGGACATAATTGAATATTTCATCGAGCATTCCTATTTTCCCCTGTTATGCTGTTGCAACTCGGAATCATGTCTTACACATATTTTCTTCTCACTTATTAATTGTTGCTGAGAAAATATTTTTTTGATTAAAATGTATTGAGTGCATGGTTGCAAACTCCTTTGAAAAGGAAGAAACACTTATTTTTAAAAAAAGTTGAGTCTAACAACATCAAAAAAATGTGTTTCTATAATATTTTTTCTATGAGTTCAACTTTGGTTTTGTTTATGCTTCTATGATATTTTTTTTCTAGCAAGAGTATTGTATATCTGTTCAAGACTATCAAATATATGGTCAAGAGTAACAAGCATATGTAACATTGTTAAATTGTTCCGACAATATCATTATCACCTTTAAGTTTAAAGTATTAAATATTTGATCAAAAATATCAAGAATCTATTAATATGACGGTTAGAGTATCAAGAATTCCAACAGGAGTATGAAATATCTCGTTAGAAGTACCATACAAATTAAATAATTTTAATGATTATACGGTGAGTATTAATTGAGTATTAATTTACAAAACCAACCTATTTCATTCAGGAGAATTAACTAAAAACTTAATATTGTAGTTTATATATGTTAAAATTATAGTATCAAGAGTATTAGGTATATGTTCAAGAAAATCATATATGTTGTCAAGAGTGTTATTTATTTTCTCAGGAGTATCAAAATAATAAAGTCTAAGTTAAATTTTGCAACATGATAATCAAAAATACCTAAACGAAATCAAGGTGGTTGGAGAAAACACCAATAAACTATCCCAACCATAATTAAATGCGAAATTTAAGTCCGTCATCACAAATCAAAATAATGATTCACATATAATAGCATAAACATATATATATGTACTATTAATGAAACAAAACGTACAATACAATCATCAACGCAATCATGATTCTTCTAGTAATCTAAAGTATTCATATATTTCTCATTGAATGCTGAGACTATGAGACTATAATCTGAAATATGAAAATCAATTAATAATATTGCAGGTAGTACTCTAAAGTACTTTACACATTAATGCAAATCAGATTCTTCTTCTTTTTCTTGAGCTCTTCTTCTTCTTTTTCTTCTTGAGCTCTGTTTCGACTTTCTTTATGTTTGCTTGCATCATAATCGAACGACAATTGCCACTAAGTTATTATGAACGACAATTGCCACTAAGTTCAATATCTTTATAATTAGAAAAGAAAATATTCTTACCTTTAAAAATCATCTTGACCAAGACTTCTCGTTTCTTGTTTCTCCCTCTTCTTCACTACAATTAGGTTACAACAAATCAAATTGGAGTATCAATTTATTAATATAGAGTACCAAATATATTTTTTTTTACAGAAAATAAAATATCATAGATTAGGAATTGTTAGGCTCACGCCTTACATTTATGTTAATAACATTCAAACAGCAAGTAGGAACACTGCTCACCCAAAATTTTACAAAGTTATCAGTTCTACTATGCGCCAATGTGTGCGCCATTTGATTAGCTTCTCGGCGAACAAAAAGGAAGTTCGTGCAGTTACCTTTTCGGGCAAGCTCTTGAAGTTCGTACAGTTACCTTTCCGAGCAAGCTCTTGAAGTTACATTTCCGTGCAGTTCGTGCAGTTACCTTTCCGAGTATCAAATATTAGTTCACAAGTATCATTATATTAATCAGATATTATTTCATACCTATACAAATTTTTTTCAGAAGTATCACATTATACAACAAGAGTATCAAATATATGGTCAAGAGCATCACAAAAAAACTATGAAACCAATTTCTTAACTTTTACCAACTACTTTAGGAGAAGCTCTTTTCCTTATTTAGAAAGTTTGTTTTCTCTAATGTCTTCCTCACTACAAATTAGGAGCATCCAATTATACATATTAGTGGAGGAGTATCAAATATAAGGTCAGGACTAAGGAGCAGAATCTTTTAAAACATCTATTATCAGTTTATAGTAACACAAGAATGACATTTTACTAACATTTTACTGTCTTATTATCTAGTAAAATAACATTAAGTTAGAAAACACTTTATGATTTATTAAAATTCAGAAGTATCAAATAACTGAATAGGAGTATCAAATATCTGGTCAGGAGTAACGTTGTTATTTTTTTAGAAGTATCAAATAATGGTACAATAAGCATTAGTTGAATATTTTCATTAATAACACAAGAATGAAATTTTACTATCAGTAACACTAAACCAAAAATATGGTCAGGAATATCAAATATGTGGTCAGGAGTATTATATTTCTGGACAGGAGTATCATAGTTATTTAGTTTTGACATCATAATCAAACAACAATTGCTTCATTAACTAAAAGCACTAACTAAGTTCAATACAATCATAATTATGAAAAAAATTCTTACCACTCAAAATTATCTCGAACACCTACTTATTTAGGCTTTTTTTTTCCCAACACAAATAGGATTGATGCATTTAAGCTACAAATCTCATTGTTAAACTTTTGAATTCAGAAAGAAAGAGATGATTAATTAGATACATAAACTTTCAATTCAACCAAAGCATAACTCCCACAAATGTGGTAACGTAACAATGGGATCGTTTACCATTGTTATCATATAAATATACTACTGATTTCTATCAGGATTGTACAATCAAGATATGGTCAGGAATATCAAATATATGGTCAGGAGTATTATATTTCTGGACAGGAGTATCATAGTTATTTAGTTTTTACATCATAATCAAACAACAATTGCTTCATTAACTAAAAGCACGAACTAAGTTCAATACAATCATAATTATGAAAAAAAATTCTTACCACTCAAAATTATCTCGAACACCTACTTATTTAGGCTTTTTTTTTCCCAACACAAATAGGATTGATGCATTTAAGCTACAAATCTCATTGTTAAACTTTTGAATTCAGAAAGAAAGAGATGATTAATTAGATACATAAACTTTCAATTCAACCAAAGCATAACTCCCACAAATGTGGTAACGTAACAATGGGATCGTTTACCATTGTTATCATATAAATATACTACTGATTTCTATTAGGATTGTACAATCAAAGAGAAAAACAAACAATCAAATAGATGGGGGATTTATATACAAATTGAAACAAAGATGAATGTCTCCATAAGTAATGCACTAAGTACTACTATAAGCAACAAAATCGATCAATTCATCCACAGCCTCAAAGTTTAAGGCATGTATACAAGACTTTATGCTATAAACAAAATCAATGAATAGGGAGCACATGTCACTGTAATCTCCTCCCAAAAATAACAAACTTTCATGCCATTAGAAGTCTTTCAAGTAGTAAAATCTCCAATATTTATCTAGATCAATCTCATCCCTTTTTAAAACAAAATTCATCACAAAAACTGAATTTATTTTTTTCGTCTGATATCTAGTAGAGGTTGTGTTGAGAAGCTAAAAGAATATCCAGACAGTTAGCCCACACAGTTTAACTAATTTCTAGAAGGACTGTACACACAAAGAAAATTAATAGGCAATCAAATAGGCAGAGAATTTATATGCAAATTGAAACACATATTAATGTTCCATAACTAATGCATAAGGTGCTGAAAATTACAAAATTTTGCAGCCATGGTCGACACAATTAAAAACCACGGAATGACTAAAAATAGAACGCATCTAAACAACTTAAAATTAGAGCAACAATTAATAACAAGTGTTGGTACCTAAAAAATTGTCGTCAATGGCGAAAGAAGGCGGCGTTGAACGAGAAATACATAATTGAGAGCAGTGGGGAAACTGAGACCACATTTGGCGGTAGTGAACGGCGCAAAGAAAAACGTGTGGGCAGTCCTAAGCGTGAACGTCATGAGGAATTTTGCAGAAAAAAATAGAGAGAATGGTGTGAGGGTTTCGTGCGCGAGTTCAATGATGGGTTTATTGGGTATTTTGATTGATAAGGTCATATAGTCAAAGAGTTTTTCTAGGATACGGGGCAAGTAAGTTGAATTGGGTCAAGTATGAGACCGTCTCATACGAGTTTTTGTCTAAAAACTATTGTTTTCTCATTGATTAAGTTTAGAGCAAAACGTAGATAAATAAGTAATCTAATACATGCAATATCCACCTACTTTTTTTTACCTACTACTATTTCTGATCAATCTTTTGACTGGTGGATGTATTTTATTTTATTTTTTGTCAGCAAAACAAATTTCATTCATATTTGGGTACAAGACATACCCAAAAAAAGCATGATACAAAAAATCAATCCAAAGATTATATAAAAAACACGCATCACGCCTAATCGAAAAAAGCAACAGTATCACTTCTAGTGGGAAGAAGCACCAGACCCTATTCTATTAGAAAGTTGGCGGTTTAGACGCACAGTCCACATAAGAAAGTGATCCTGATTTGAGTCATTTAACATTATACCAGCTCCAAATACAAGATTTAAGTTTCGACATTCAGAATGTCGGGTACCCTGAATCTTGATTGTCTCATTGCAAAAAATAATAGTATTCCTCGATTTCCATAGTATTCAAATAGAACACTCTCATATACAAAATGATAGCTTCCTACCATCCTTTCATTTAAGTAGGCTACTAAAATGAAGTAGATTACACACCGGATTAGATGATAAAGCCGCTACAACTCCCAACCATTCCAAGCATTTCATCCAAAATTGATATGAGAAGTCACATTCGAAAAGAACATGACTTACAATTTCCTTCACATTCTTACAGAATGCACAGTTTGACTGGTGGATGTATATTATTCTCCAACAACAATAGTATTAATCCATTTGTTTAAATTGTCAATATATAATGACAATTTTCCAAACTTTGTGCAATTACAACACTCTTCTCTTGTTGTTCTATTCCTAACCTCTGCTGAAATAAGACAAGGTGTGTGTTGTCATTCCTCTTCTTCAATCCCATCCTATCGATGCTGGCCAACAACGCCGCCGCTTCATCTTCTTTAATTCCGCTTTCCAACAACGCTATAGCGCCTAGGACCAGACATTTGAATTTTATCGTCGAAATCGAACCATCAAAAGACTTAATTGAAGCAAAATCGAGGATGTAAAGTAACGTTGTCGCTCCATTTTCTTCAATCGCGTCGTCTTCACGTCTCACGCCGCCGCCTAGAACCAGAAAATATGGAAAATATTGAACAAGAGGAAATCGAAGATGGTCTTCATCTGGGTTGTTGGGGGAAGTTTGGGGTTGAATTGATATGGTATTTCTAACAATTACTGAATTTTTTTTTGTAATTTGGTGTAGTTTTTCTCATAATTTCGGATAATGTGGAGGAGTTTTTGCCAATCTCGATAATTTTTTTTATTTTTATAATTAACCCAACATTTCATAATTAGGAAGAGTTTTTGATGATGGTTCTCATTGTAATGTATAAATATAATTATACCCAACATTTCAAAGATAAAGAGAGAGAAACTTTGTGATGATGGTTCTCATTGAAATGTATAAATATAATTTACATCTTTTTCCCTCTTTCTTAAGAGATCAAGTTGTGGTATGTATATCAGTGAAAAACTTGTTTGTTTAGATCTTTAGCTTTACTTGATCTTCTATTACAAACTATATTAGGACTAAACAATATTGTCTTTACATATTTGGTTCAGGATTTCTTCCACGAATTAGCTTTTGCCACGATTAGTTTGGATTCATTTTCTCCATTTCTAACCGCTTCTCTTGTGGAGCAGGTGCTATATAATTTCTTGATTGTTAGCACTCTACATTCATTCTTGAATTTTATAGATCATGTTTTTTTTCTTGTTACATCGTGTTCTTTTTGCTCTAGGTGTGAGCCACCCTTGCAACTAATTGAAGGTTTATACATGGTTGAAGGTTAGAATTCATGGCAGCCTTGGCAGTTGTTAGTGAAAGGGTTTTAGTTGTTTTAGTAAAGAGTATTAGTTGTTTTAGTGAAAGGTATTACTTATTTTAGTAAAGAGCATTAGTTTTTAAACTATAAAGTATTAGATTTTTTTTGAACTCTAAAATATTAGTTTTCTTACTAAAAATATGATTGAAGATATTTATCTTATTCATCACTCAACCCAAATAAACTTTTAATAATTTATTATACAATACTTAAAATTCAATTCATCAATCCACATACAACCAAATTAAAATAGTAAGATTGTAAACAATGCAATCTAGAGTCATCAAGACCGGACCACCCAGGGGGGGGCGGCAAAAAAGAAAAAGCCCGCTTTTTGGTGGCGAGTTAAAAATTTTATGGGTCATAAAATCCCAACCCAACCCACTAATTAATCAAGTTCGGGTTCAAAGGGCCATCCACTATTATATTTTTTAAAATTATAAATATGTAATTAAAAGCTCTAAATAGATTAAATTCATCAAAGTCAAATGAAATCAAACAATTTGTGTTGATTATTAACTTATAATATAATTATTGTGTGCCATTGTGATGTCAATGCAAGTTATTGATTGTGACATTTATTTATGGATTATAAGCCCTTCCAGGCATATATACTTTCTTATTATTTATATACGCATATTTAGATGTTAAATTTGAAAATAGATATTAGTAATGTTATGAGGATATTTAATAAACCCTAGCATCAAATTAAATTGTGCTAAATATTTACAATTTTTGGTATGTGATTATTAAATTTATGTTGCATTTTACTTTTGGCTAATTTGTTTTGTGTTGAGTTTCCTTTCGAACTCAAGTTAGTGGGAGGTAAAATAGCTAATATCGAGCTTTGACCTTTTGGTATGACTAAGTAGACACTGACATTGTGTGGTATGTGAGGAAATATACGCACGACATGTGTGGAGTGATGAACTTTGACCATGACCGACGCTTGCACCCGTCTATGGGTAGATATGGCTTGGATTGAGTTCATCACAAAATGCATGTGCGTGGTAGTTGAGCCAAGAAAAGGATTCATTCCTCAAAGTGGATTTAGAGAGAATATTCATCTTCTAATCATAATTGGATCAAAGTCATTGGCTAATGCACTTCAACTTGGACTTTGTGGCCAAGTGTTACATAAGTGATCAATTACTGATTGGAGATAAATTGATTAAGTTATTTGAATAGACACTTCATCATGTTCAAGACTAATCGAGTATTCGTGAATGAAAGGAGGAAATCGTAATAGCCCATGTTTCAGTTACAGGTAGTTGCACGTTTCTCGCAACGTACCTCATATATTGAGAATGTCTGATTTATTGTCTAGGGTTCAATTAAGACCGTTAGTTTGACTAATCGCTCGATATATGAGGGCCTATGGGTCACAAAACAAGTAACCCCGTGTACGGATTATAGTTGGTTGAATAAGTATTAAATTAGATTTAATATTTAATTTATGGAGAATTAATAATATATTAATTTAGAATTAATTATTATTACTATTTAATTAAATTAGATTTAATTAAATAGGAATTTCAAATAATATTATGGAATATTATTGTAGAAAAATATCCGTAGGGAAAAACATATCATTGAGATTGTTTTGCAAGATTAGGAATTATCTTCCTAATAAAGATTACTTAAGATTTACATCAATCTCTCCCTATATATATGACATCCTGGGATTCATTATTTACTACAACAAGAAAACCTAGTTTCTCCATAAAATCTAGAATAGGAATTTTCCTAGCAAATTCCATCTCAGATTTAACGCTGGCAAATCTGTGCAGATCTGTTCACGGGGATTACGTGGATACCATAGTTGAGAAATCTGCTATCGAATCACTGTAAGGTTTCTCGTTATGATTATTGTAATCATTTATGCAATTATATGTTCGTTGTTGGTGAACTGTTTATTTCCGCTGCACATGTATTACGTGTTTACGTGACTTTAAATTCCAACAGTGGTATCAGAGCTTCAGGCTCTTTGTTATAATTGCTTTTGGTTTTTTGAAATTAAAATTAATTTTTTTAAAAAACCGGATGGGGCACGGTTATTTGTTAAACCACACCCCTTTATCTTATTTTGGCTACTCGGTTTACTTTCGTCCCCAACCCAGAATTAGGGTTTCCCCACCTTGGGGATTCATGCCTTTACCCATTAAGCCCCATGGCCGCTGGTCTTCTGTACTTCGGCGGAAGCCGTACTATGTGTCGTGCCTCGCGACATGTCTGGCTTGCGACTTCGTCGTGCGAGACCTCGTCTCGTATGATTCATCTTCAAACCTTCCGATTCATTTCCGTTGGGTTTCCGACTCTTCATGGCATTTTGAGACTCATCGATCGGTTTCGACTCTTAGGCGTTTTGAAACTTGATCGATGTACAAAACGATCGTTACAAAGGCGGCATACGGAATCGAGGCGAATCGATGGCGATGTGCGTTGATTGATATTCGCCTTTTTCGATTCTAGTTTGAACCCGGTTAAACCAAAAAGCGGCGACTCGCGCCCATACTGCCCGTTAAATTCGTAAAGCGGCGATTCCCCCCTTACGAGCATGACAATGGCGACTCGCGCCTGTTCGTTTAGTCGTGCTTCGCCGCGTCGATTCGCCTGTTTCTTGTTTCCCTTGTGACTCGATATGAATCTGGACTATTTTGGCTTTGGTTCTTGATTGGGTTAATTGGGACTGATTAATTGGATTAATCTGTTGATTTTTGTGATATTGATGAGACGATTAATCTGGAATTTGGTAATTTGGGTGTTCATTTTCGGATCGATTCGATTTGGAAAGGGTGATGATGTAGGAGGGTTGTTTTGCAAATTCGATTTGAGACAGGCCCTCCCGTGCAAATTTTAGAAATTGTACCTGAGCCCAGAAATAAAATAAATTAAAATTAATTTTGGAACTTTATTAAAATTAAAATCTGAAATTTAAAATTTTGGTTGGACCCAAAAAAAAACAATTAATTGGATTAATTGTATTTTAATAATCTTAAAAAATTGGGACTTTAAAATTGGACTTAAAGTTCGTTTTCAAAAGGATTTATTAAAACCCACTGTTAACTTGTTTACCCGTTTAAATTAGTTAACTCGTTTTATAGTCCGCATTATAACTATTTGGGTAGGCGCCGCCCAATAATTGTCGGACCGTATTAAATGCTTGGGTAGACGGCGCCCAAATATTTGTAAGTCCGTATATGTCATGTTTGGGTAGGCGGCGCCCGTAATTGATCAAATGTGACTTAGATATCATGATGGATCTCGATTAAGCAATTAATACCCCGCCCTTAAAAACGTTCCTCACTAAAATATGGTTTTCTCATTAATTTGATAAGATGTCTTCCATCAAAGTTAAAAGTAAAACGGAGATTTCGTTCCAATGAGTACTTAAAGACCCTCATCTTTTGCTCGGATCTACATCTAACAGGACTTGTATAGGGACATGAAATGTCGCCGCTTGATAGTTGTAAACCAACTTAACTTAGTTTCGCTAGCCCTCGCGGGGAACAAAGAGTAAGTGACATCAGTCGAACTAGGTTCGACAAACTAGGAGTTGCAGTTTTTGCAATTGGTTTGGAGACCTACCAGTTATGCTATTGTAATGGTCAACCCTAGCTGGGATTATGATGGTAGTAATGTGAATCCTAGTCCATTATGATTTATATTAGATATAAATTCGTACTTTTCCGATGAGGTCGTTAAGTATGTGAAAATAATGGAAATAAAATAAATTTAAAGACCATATTTATTTTGATTGCTGAATATTGATCATAGGAATTATGTGTTTTAATTCCCATTTTATTTTATTTCTCTAGGATTGTTGAAATGAATAACTTATCATTGAGAAGCGTTATGGAAACGAACAAATTGGCTGGGCCAAACTTTCTCGACTGGCACCGAAACGTTGGTTTGGTGCTCAGACAAGAAAAGATTAAGTACGTGTTGGACACACCAATCCCTGCTACCCCGGAGGCTGGTACTGAAGAGTATGAGGCGTTTAACACCGAGGCTCAGAAGAAGCATCAAGAGGATGCTTCCCAGGCTCAGTGTGTTATGCTACTCGGGATGACTCCCGAGTTGCAAAGGCAGCATGAGAGGATGCTTCCTTCGAGATGATCAAGCATCTGAAGGATCTCTTTGATTCTGAATCTCGTTCTGAGATTTATGAGGTGATGAGAGATCTGTTTAGATGTTGGATGTCTGAGGGAGGGAAGATTTCTCCTCATGTGTTGAAGATGATTGGGCTGATCGAGAAACTTGGTCGTTTGGGCATTGAGCTCAACACCAACGTTGCTATTTATGCTATTCTTTAGTCACTTCCCGATTCATATTCGAGTTTTGTGAAAAACTTTAATATGAATAAGACGGAATCGACTATGCCCGAGCTGCATAACATGCTAAAGACTTTTGAGTCTTCCACTGCTAAGGAAAAGCCCGTGCTCATGGTGAGGTCTCTAATTCTTCTGCTCCGAAAGGAAAGAAGGAGCGAAGGGGCAAGGCAAAGAAAGTCTCCAAGCCTAGCTTCCTTAAGCCCAAAGGTGGGATTCAAAAGAATGAGAGGGTGGACAAGGATGTATGCCTCCACTGCAAGCAGAAGGGGCATTGGAAGAAGGACTGTAATGTTCTAGCAGCTGAAAAGAAGACACAAGGTGTCTCAGCCTCTGGAACATGTATGTTTGTTATTGAGATAAACATGTTCACAAATGATACTAACTGTTGAGTATTAGATACCGGTTGTGGCTCACACATTTGTACTAATGTGCAGGGTCTCAAGAATAGCAGGGCAGTTAGGTTGGGGTGAAGTCACCCTACACGTTGTGAATGGAGCAAGAGTTGCTGCTGAACTTGTTGTCGTTTATATTTTAGACTTACCCTCTGGTTTTAGACTTGAACTAAATAATTGTTATTTGTTCCCTCTATTACTCGCAACATTATTTCTATTCCTATGTTAGACATTGAAGGTTTTTCCTTCCATTTTGCAAATAATAATTGTTATTTTTCGCTTAGTGGTGATTTGTATGGAAATGTTCCTTTATCGAATGGTTTATACTTGTTGCATTGTGGACATAATATTCTTAATATACAAAACAAACGACTCAAACTTAGTAATCATGAAAACCCGACTTACTTATGGCATTGTAGACTTGGTCATGCAAATGAGAAAAAGATTGCAAGGTTAAGACAGTTAGACTACTTAACCCCATTCGACTTTGAGTCTTATGGTAATTGCGAATCTTGTCTCAAGGCAAAATGATCAATAAACCCTTCTCTTGGGAAAGGGGTTCGTGCCAAAGAGGTTCTAGAGTTGATCCATAGTGACGTTTGTGGATAATTGCCCACTCTAGCTAGGGGTCACTTTCTACTTCATAACTTTTACTGATGATTTCTCTAGGTTCGGATATGTGTATCTGATGAAACACAAATTTGAATCTTTTGAGAAATTCAAGAAGTATAAAGCTAAAGTAGAGAAGCATCTTGGTAAGAGTATTAAGACTCTTCGATCGGATCAAGGAGGAGAATATCTCAGCCATGAATTCACTGATTATCTGAAGTTACATGGAATCCAATCACAATGGGCTCCTCCTGGCACACCCCAAATGAATGGAGTGTCCGAGAGGAGAAACCGAACCCTGTTAGACATGGTAAGGTCCATGATGAGCTTTTTCTCTCTTCCAACATTCTTATGGGGATACGTGCTCCAAACCTCAATCTACATTCTGAATATGATTCCATCCAAATCAGTTGAGCACACGCCGTACGAACTATGGCGTGGCAAGAATCCAAATTTCTCTCACATGAGAACGTGGGGTTGCCCCGTGTTTGTGAAGAAAATGCTCACTGATAAGTTGGAATCAAAAGGTGAAAAGGGTTACTTTGTGGGATATCCTAAGGAGACTAGAGGATATTATTTCTATCTACCCGAGAAACAAACAATAGTTGTTTCTAGGCAGGCAAAATTCCTTGAAGAAGATTACGTCTTCAAGGAACAAGACCGTGAGACGATAGAACTTGAGGAAATTCAAGAACCACAAATTAAGAAAGAGACTGATATCTTATCAAAGCATCATGACAAAGAATCAGTGGGAGCATTTAATAGCTTACATGGTGGAAGTTTATCACATAGTGATCCTCTTTCAGCCAGTGGGAGCGTAATTGGAGTTGCATTGCCCGAGCAACGAACTCCAAGTAGGCTGAATGAAAATAGCATAGTTCAAACTCCCGCTCAAGAGGCATCCGGAAGTGCTCAAGGAGCATCCGAAAGTGTCGCTCTTGAAGCCTCCCCGGTCAATGATGAAATCGCTGCACCACAAAATTTTCACGATCAGAATGTGCAGCCTGAACAACCATAACTCCGTAAGTCCACTATAGTTTGTAATCCGATCACCAGATATTATGGTTTCCTCGTAGAGGATCATGATGATGTGGAGATCCCGGATAAAGACGAACCTAGAACTTACACTGAGGCAACATTAGATGTTGACTCAAAGAAGTGGCATGAAGCCATGAAATCCGAGATGAACTCGATGTACGTCAATCAAGTTTGGGAACTTGGTTGAATTGCCGAAAGGGGTTAGACCCATAGGTTGCAAATGGGCTTTCAAGCGTAAGACTAATGTAAATGACAAAGTACAGACCTACAAGACTAGGTTGATGGCGAAAGGTTATAGTCAGTGCGAAGGCATTGACTATGACGAGACTTTCTCACCAGTTGTAAAGATCAAATCCATCCGAATTTTACTTGCGGTAGCAACACATCTAGATTATGAAATTTGGCAGATGGACGTCAAAACATCTTTCCTCAATGACAACATTGATAAGAAGTGTTTATGACTCAACCTGAAGGTTTTATATCAAAGCCAAAATCTAATCTTGTGTGCAAGCTTAAACGATCCATTTATAGATTGAAGCAAGCTTCTAGGAGTTGGAATATCCGTTTTGATGAGGCTGTCAAATTTTTTGACTTCATCAAAAATTCGGAAGATCTGTGCATTTATCGAAATGTTGTGGGAAAAATATTATTTTCATAGTTGTGTATGTCGATGACATACTCATTATGGGAAACAATATCCCACTCATGCAGTCTGTGAAAGAATGGTTGTCAAAGACCTTCATGATGAAGGATCTTGGTGAAACCTGCTACATCTTAGGGATCAAGATCCATAGGGATAGATCCAAGAAGATATTGGGGCTGTCACAGTCAACCTACATAGACAAGGTGTTGAAGCGATTTGCGATTGGGAACTCTAAGAGAGGTTCTCTGTCAGCATGTCATGGGATAAAGCTGTCTAAGAAGGATTGTCCTTCCACAGACACTGATATCTAGCGCATGAAGGATATACCATATGCATCTGCAATTGGATCCATCATGTACGCCATGACCTGCACTAGGCTAGATGTGGCCTTCGTTGTCAGCACCACTGGTAGATACCAGCTGAATCCAGGTGAACCTCACTGGATTGCTGTCAAGAACATTCTTAAGTACCTTAGACGTACCAAAGATCGTTTCTTGGTCAATGGAGGACAGTCAGAGCTAGTGGCAACTGGTTATGCTGACGCAAGTTTCCAATCAGACTGTGATGATTATAAGTCGCAGTTGGGCAATGTCTTCATTCTCAATGGTGGGGTGGTTAGTTGGAATAGTTCCAAACAAGAAACTACCGCAGATTCAACAACCGAGGCAAAGTACATTGTTGCGGCGGAAGCTGCCAAAGAAACTGTCTGGATAAAGCAGTTCTTAAGTGAACTAGGGGTAGTTCCAAGTGCCAACAGTCCAATAAAGTTGTATTGTGACAACACTAGTGCGGTTGCACAAGCTAAGGAACCGAGATCCAACAATAGAAACAAGCATGTACCAAGGCGTTATCACTTGATAAGAGAGATAATCGCTAGAGGAGAGATAGAGTTAGAACGTGTCCCCACAGAGAATAATTTCGCTGACCCGTTCACCAAGACTTTGAGTGTTCATGTACACACTAGACATTTTGATGGTCTAGGGGTTAGACATGTAGGTGATTGACTCTAGTACAAGTGGGAGATTGTTAGTGTTAGTGTCCTAGAGACAATCCTTTGTAAGGACATAATACTCAGATAATATTCAGTGTTGGTTTAATATTACTGTTTTTTTAATATTAAATGTATGGCATTACACTTATTATAATATTATGTTTGATTGTTTGCATTTGTTCTTATCCGTGTTCCCTTGAATCACTGCTGTCATTGAGTGAAGTGAGAATTCAAATGACTTAAGCATGATTATGTCCTCGATCGAGGATCATCAAGAATGGGATATTGATGATGCAATGGAAATTGGTGTGCGATCTGCATCATACTCTTAGAGAGTGTAGTAAGATCTCACTTACTACGAGATACTAGGTATCTCATGGTGGATGCACAAATACCTTAGAGGGTATTGGTATACCCATCCGAGAAACTATTTGATGTAGTTCCACTATATGTGTCTACGGGTGTCTCGGTTAGTGGGAGCGATGCGATACTCCTTTGACTTGAGGTCAATACGCACGACATGTGTGGAGTGATGAACTTTGACCATGACCGACGCTTGCACCCGTCTATGGGTAGATATTACTTGGATTGGGTTCATCACAAAATGCATGTGCATGGTAGTTGAGCCAAGAAAAGGATTCATTCATCAAAGTGGATTTAGAGAGAGTACTCATCTTCTCATCATAATTGGATCAAAGCCATTGACCAATGCACGTCAACTTGGACTTTGTGGCCAAGTGTGACATAAGTGATCAATTACTGATTGGAGATAAATTGATTAAGTTATTTGAATAGACACTTCCTCATGTTCAAGACTAATTCGAGTATTCGTGAATGAAAGGAGGAAATCGTAATAGCCCATGTTACAGTTGCAGGTAGTTGCACGTTTCTCACTCTTGGGGAATAAGTTGCACAGATCTATTCGGGGTGAATATTTAAATACAAATTTAATTCTTATAATTATTACTAGCATGAATTAATCCTATATTAATTCAAATAATAATTCAACAACATATCATGCATTTAATAAATTCACGTAAATCCTACGCATGCGGAATTCTACGAGTTTACGTGAACGTACCTCTTAGGACGACAATGGTCTGGCTGATTAGACTAACCAAAAGAACTTCCCAAGTATTCCCTTAATCCTTGTTCGACTATCCGGTGGTAGGACACTTGTGAACAATTAACAAAAGGAAAATAAATTATGTTACACCACCTTTGTGGATTTACTAATTTTTCCAGCACATGGAATTGTACTTGGGAATGAAAGAATCATCCCCTATTTATAGAGCATAGGTGGTCGAAAATTATGGCCAAAATAATGTGGGAAAATCTTTTCTTGATCTCCAAGAAATCTTGAATATATCTCCTATATTCTTTTTCCCATAATTATAATATTCCACAAAATCCCACCTACTCTTTTGTTATGGATAATTTCGAAAATATTGGGCAAGATTCCAAGATTTGGATCTTCTTGAATTTATGAGATATTCTTGTATTTCAAGAAATACATATCTTCCATAATATCTTTTCAAGAAAATCTTTCTTGCCCTTTATTTCCAAAATTTTCGAAAATTCTCTTATAAATAACCAAGTGGGAGATTTCTTGAATTTAATGAGATAATCTTGTATTCCAAGAATACATATCTTCATTCCATAACAAAATTCAAAGAAAATCTTTCTCCCCTTTATATCCATAAAATTCGAAAATTACAAGGAAAAATAAGCAACAATATTTATTTTATTTTAAACACCTTTTTCAGTTATTGGACTATATGTTGGGCTACTCAGGGGGCCTTTAGGAGAATTAAGATTGGACCTTCCAATGGATCTTGAATTATCAATATTGAGCCACAATATTATTCAAGCTCATAAATATTAATTAATCCCACTACATAATTAATATTGCACTATCCATCTTAACCCATATTACAATCAATATGGCTCCCGGTTATTATTTCTCGTGTTTAAGATTATCTAGCCCATTAATTAATTCAAGCCACTGAAATAGATTTCCATTAATTAATATCTTTTATCCTTGGTCAAGGAACGGTTCAACATTATTATCCATACCGGAAACTAATTCCACTTGCAAGATTTGGTATGATAAAGCTTATGAACCTCCCAAGGGGGCAAATCAAACAAGCGTACTTGCACACGATTCTCCTTATTAAATCTTAGCAATCACATGTGACCAACAATATTGCCCAAGATAAGAAGTATTGAATCTCGTTGATTCTCTACCCATGATAAGTCAAAGCAATAGTTACCAATCACACGTGATCCTATTTAAGGAACGAAGATTAAGAAATAACGAACCACTGAGGTCCAATTCTTCCTTGTTCAGTTCTGAAGAATTTGTCCTCCTGTAGGTCCTACTCAGTGCATCAGTCATGCACTAGTGTAATCTCTTGGTCAAGACAAGCCAATCTGAGCCTTACACTTCAACCTTTCACGATGGGTTGTTCATTTCCATCTAGGTCGTGAATGGCGTACTTTTAGTTACAAGGGACTGTTAATTTAATCTTCTGTGATCTGGTATCACTAAATTAACTACAATGTAACACGTACGACTTATTGAACAGTTATGCAGTAAATATATGTAACATTCGATAATATTTAAAGCATCAGTGATAAACAATTTATTTCAGTAAATAAGTCCGAAATTCAGTTTTGATTATACAAAAGTAAAAAGCATACTTTCCAGTATAATCCCAACACTCGCAATGTACCTCATATATTGAGAATGTCTGATTTAATGTCTAGGGTTCCATTAAGACCATTAGTTTGACTAATCGCTCGATATATGAGTGCCTATGGGTCACACAACAAGTAACCCGCGTGTACGGATTATAGTTGGTTGATTAAGTATTAAATTAGATTTAATATTTAATTTATGAAGAATTAATAATATATTAATTTAGAATGAATTATTACTACTATTTAATTAAATAGGAATCCCAAATAATATTATGGAATATTATTGTAGGAAAATATCCGTAGGGAAATACATATCCTTGAGATTTGTTTTGCAAAATTAGGAATTATCTTCCTAATAAAGATTGCTTAAGATTTAAGCTAATCTCTCCCTATATATATGACATCCTTAGATTCATTATTTACTACAACAAGAAAACCTAGTTTCTCCATAAAATCTAGAATATGAATTTTTCTAGCAAATTCCGTCTCAGATTCAAGGCAGGCAAAAATGTGCAGATCTGTTCACGGGGATTACGTGGATACCATAGTTGAGAAATCTGCTATCGAATCACTGTAAGGTTTCTCGTTATGATTATTGTAATCATTTATGCAATTATATGTTCGTTGTTGGTGAACTGTTTATATCCGCTGCGCATGTATTACGTGTTTACGTGCCTCTAAATTCCAACAATATCAATTTTATCTTATGGACAATTGTGGTAAAAATTATCTTGTATTATTAACGAAAAATCTTTCAAACTTTCTCTTAACTGTAATTATTTCTTGATTTGAACTTTTTACGTTGAGATTCATCCTGCTATACCTGTTTTGAGTAGGAAACAATATAAATTATGCATGAAAACTTTTTCACAAAAATTAAGTCCTTATATAATTATGAGCAAAAATAGAATCTCATCATACTAATTTGCCCGAAGCAAATAAGAACATTGAAAATGATGGTCCTTTGAATGATGTGTTAATTCGCCTGAAACAAATTTATCAAAATTATGACATGAGCGGTTCAAAATATGATAAGTCGGATTTTGACTAATTCTATTTACATAGTATGTCAAATAACATAACCCCTTAGGCAAATTAATTTATTTGTGGGGCTTATGCAAAGACATAAATTGGAAAAATTTATAGTACGACATTCTCGTACTAAAGTTGGAATTGTATATTTTATTTCTCTTGAATAGAGTCATGAAAATACTTGTGGACTGATAAAATTTACCTAAAGCAAATTTATTGCCAATATTATTGAACTTAAAATTTTGGATTATCCAATAAATTCATTTGAATGGTTAATGTCGATAAAATTCGCATTGATGATTATTATATGACATTGAGAAATAAAATTGAGCATCCAGTCTCTTACGTCCATATCTATAATTGTTTAGCTGAATCACTAATGGACTTCAGCAGATTAATTACTTGACCATTATTGCAGAATTCCAACTTGCTTATTTCGTGTTGGAGGCAAGAAATTTTACATGGTGTTAATCTTATTCAAATCCGACCCACTACATGTCATGATTGTTTTTCTTTTATAATTAGCGCTTAAGAACTAAATATTTCCCATCTGCAAATTATTTAGTGTGCAATATTTATTTATATATCACCACCACAGTGTACCTCAATTCACAACCCAGTTGGCTGATTGCACATTTTGACGAAGATAATTTCTCGAAATTAGGGGGAGATATGAATTTGAAATTAAATGAATGCCGAGAAATCTCGTGGAATATAGAAGATCTTCAATATTTAATCCACGCACTAGTTAAGCGAACTGGAAGTTCAAAAGATAATTCACTTGCAGTATTTAGCAAGTAATCTGCCAAATTAACTTATAATAAATGATTGACTAAAACACATATACTTGTTGTAAATGCACCACATAGTAAATGTGTCAATTTTATACAAATATATATGTTAATGCCCATACACGCAAGAAGCGTAAAGGGCCCCTTATTATGTAAGACATAAATCTGCCATAATTACTGAAGCTAGCAAACATATTTAGTCACTCTTGAAGTCTCTAGAAAAGATTCGTCCCGAAGATGAAAATTCTAGTAATGAAGCATGTGCACGAAGAATACTAGAATTGTGGAACGACCAGATCAAAATATTATGGGAAATGATGAAGATCTGGTTGATACAAATATAGAAATTGATATGATTTTATAAATACAGAAGAAATGTACTAATGTTGTCGACAACTTATTCACCGCCACAATTGCTCTTACTATTAAAAATTTGGATCCAGTACCCAAGTCAATAATTGAGCTAGAAGCACTTTAACTAGGTAAAATAGAAAGAAGCAATCAAGGCAGAGATCGACTCACTAATATTTTTGGCTTTATCGTACATACACTCAGAAACGTTATCCCTGTTGGATATATATGTATATTTGTACGAAAAGGAAATGAGAATAATGATGTAATGAGGTACAAAGCGAGATTAGTAGCTCATGGGTCTCTGCGATATTGATTTTATCAAATATATACTCCCGTAATGTATGAAATAAAGTTCCACTACTTAATATCTCTAGCAGTAAGTAAACTAAATGTAGAAATGCAGTTGATAGTCGTTGTAACCGCATGCTTACATTGATCAATATATATCAACATATATATAAAGATCCTTGATGAATATAAAATTCCTCAGATGAGGAATGGTGAGAATCTTACTATGTACGATATTAAAATTACAAAGGTCATTATATGACATAAAATATTTGGGTCGAATATTCCACGACCGACCCAGTTAATTCCTCTTGAAGAAAGAATAAATAAACATTGAAATATTTCCTTGCTTGTTTACAAAGAAATTATTTTGGTGATAATTGTATTATCTTAGTTTATGATGATGAACTAAATATTGTTGGAATGAGTAAGGAAATTGAAGAAAGCTAGTTTAATCTTAAATACATAATTTGAAATATCATCTTGCAGAATGAAAATTTCTCTGAAGGAAAATAAATTTTATACACCAGCGAACCCACTTCAAGAAGGTATTGAAGAGATTTCATATGGATAAATTGCATATACTTAATACATCAATAGTTGCTCGATCCGGTGAAATGGATAGGAACAAAAGTTATAACAAAGAAATATACATAATATATGGTAGGACCAGAAGATCCTTATTTGGGTGACGTTGATGTATTACTTTATTTTGAAAATTGCTCCAAACTCGATAATGCATTTGCAAAGAGTTTGTTTGCAAGATTTAATGCTTCTTCTACAAGAAGATATTGTAAAGATATTAGACATATTTTCAATATGTCCAAAGTACGCAAGATTTTGATTTAAACACATTTGTGATTCTGTTAAAGAGAACTTGACATAACCTACATCTCTTAAATTCTTTCACCTGCATAAACTCTAGATGAGTGGTGAAATTATTATACAAAGACTTGGAAGACTGTTGTCTTCAGGGGGAGTGACAATTTCAAAACCATCTTGAAGATTGATTCTCGAAGATGATTAGTTATACCTTTTCTTATTTTATTAAGTTTTTTTTTCTAAATTAATATAGCGATGTTTTACTTAGTCATGATCATCACATTGTAATGTCCAAGAGGGAACATTGTAAATATAATAATATTAGTGAACATTACATAGTGATGGACTTAGTGTTTAGGGCCTTTAGGGCTAAAGCTCAATTCTTAGTATATATAGATTTGTTCTATTGTACCGTCTTTTACATAGAGATGGAAAAATAATAATGAAAATCTTTCCTTGATTGGTCGCCCCTAGATGTAGTTTTTCTGAACGAACTGGGTAAACTAATATGTGTTCTTGCATTCTTTTTTATGTTATTCTCATATTTTACAACAATATCAACCCTTGATAACAAAACAAAAGTTATGGCTCTAAATTATGATACGTGGAAAGAACCACAATTAGGGCACCAAATTATCCCCCAATAGACCCTTCAAATCCCCCCCACCATTTTATAATCGGAGTCCCACTCGTGCGGCACAACCCGAAACCGAACCCGGTTTCTAGATCCGACCCGACCCGACCCATAACGCGTCAGCGTAAAAACGCCTCTCACCCGTAGCCGACCCCTTCACTTTTGTCAGTGTAATTCTCTCTCTCTCTCACAGCATTCTCAATTCTCAGTCTTGTGGCTCTCTCTCTCTCTCTCCGCATCTATATCTATATACCTATATCGCTATTCAATTCACGCCCGTTCCTTTTCCCGATCCAATTGTCAACTGTAATGCCTCCGTGTTCCTAATCTGGTTATCGTTTTGGATCCCTAATTTGGTTGAAAAGCCCCTTTTTATTGTTAATCTGATTGAATTCTGTTGATTCGTCGGTTTGCTTGAATTAGTCGCTGCTGTGTAGAGTTTATTTTGGTGTGAATTCTGTTTATCGTTCTGTAATTGATTTACTTTTAGTTTTTCAATTGGTTGGATGGTTTTAGTTTAATTGTTGAATATTCTCTTGTCGGTGGGCGATTTCAATTCCGAAAGCTGTTTACACTTTTGTGGGTAAATGATCTTTTAGGGTTTGACTTTAGATTTGTGCCGGTGGAAAATTGAGTTTTATATCGAACTGAAGTTTTTGTATCGTTTTTTTTTTGTATGTTTTTTCAATATTTATATTTGTGTAATTGAATCTTTCATCTTGCTGTGTCGATATGTTGTTTAGTTTTGTTGATGTTGATTGAGTTTTCATTTTTTTATTGCATGTTAAGTTCAATTTTCATCTGGTTTCACTTTTTGTTTTGCTTGGATGTGTAAAGTTGTGTTTTTTTGCTTGATTTAACTGTTTCTGATTTATAATTTGCTTTAGGCAATCATGAGTGATGAAGGAGAGAAGTCGTGTCCACTCTGTGCTGAGGAGATGGATTTTACTGATCAGCAGTTGAAGCCTTGCAAATGCGGTTATGAGGTCTTAAATGCTGTTCTCATGGGAATTTTATTGTTTTACTATCTTTTTCCGTTAAATGTAACAAATTCCAATTGTGCTAATTTCCCTTTTCTGTTGTTTGCATAAGCTTTTTTATTCTTTATTTTTGTAAGATGTCCTTGGATTATTAATGATTCCTCTCGTGCCATTCACGTGAAGTAGAAGTAAAGATGGTACCATAGTAGAAGTAAAGATGGTACCATTGCGGTAAAGTGGGAGGAAAGGCAACTTCTCGTTCTTTTTTGTTGTTCAAATAAACAAATGAAGACACTATCATATTGAGGCTCTCTTGTGAGACTATCAAAATTTGTCTAATAGTCAAAATGAAAAATGTGGAGTGTGAAAATACACTTAACTTAGAGCAGGCTCACGACTCACCTCACACGACACCATCTCACTCAAGAATTTGTTTATTATATGAGGCAGCTTTCTTTTCTAGAAATAATATACTCTGTTGTAAATTGGAGAATGGTTGGTTCTTTACTAAATCTTCTGTAGCTGGTAACTGCAGGATTTCAAGTGTTGATCCTTTATCATCAATATTTTATCAAGAGCTTTTTGCATTGAGATTTTCCTTTATGTTTTGAATTTTCTGCTAATAAATATAATCTGATTCTTTTCCACATTTTTCAGATTTGTGTTTGGTGCTGGCACCACATTATGGATATGGCTGAGAAAGACGATACAGAAGGGCGTTGTCCAGCTTGTCGTACTCCTTATAACAAGGAAAAGATTGTCGCAACAACAGCGAGTTGTGGAAGGTAATTAATATGCAATGTTAAGTGTATGGTTATTAGAAGGAGAATGGAAAAGAGTCTTATGTAAACTACTGTGCTATTGGTTTGCCTTTTGTTTTTTTTAAATAGTATCAATTGTTTCATGGAAAGATATTTGTTTTGATGGTATCAGTTGTTTCATTAGAAAGCATTAGTTGCTTTACTATAAAGTGATAGTTGCAAATCAGTTTGCACGGAAGTACTGTTTTACATAAGACTAACTCTTAGAAGAATTTTACTCTCGGGCAAACTTTATTGTGTTTAGCTCTAATTATGATTATCGTGGTCGTTTTACCAGGCTGGGTTCAGATATGAATGTGGAGAAAAAGGTAAGGTCATCGAAGGGAAAGAATAAATCCTCGGAAGCAAGGAAGCAGCTAGCTAGTGTACGGGTTATCCAGAGGAATCTTGTTTACGTTGTGGGCTTACCACTGAATTTTGCAGATGAAGATGTGAGCGCCTTATATGTCTCTTTTGTGTACCGTTTATTTGACTACTATCTTTTGTACCTTTTGTTTGACATCTCTTTTCATGTCTTATTACTATTGATTCTGTTTTGCAGCTCCTTCAGCACAGAGAATATTTCAGTCAATATGGGAAGGTGCTGAAGGTGTCCATCTCTAGGACAGCTTCTGGTTCTATACAACATTTTGCAAATAGTACATGCAGTGTGTAAGTACCAAGTCTCTTCGTTCAAATGATTTATGATGATATGTTGCAAATTGTACCAGTTATAAGGTTCTGCAAGTTTCCATTATATTGCTAAAACCTAATATGATGTTTGTTTTGGGTTTTAAAAACCAAGATTTGGGTTTTGAAATTTACAACTGGTTCTATTTCTGGATTTTGATATCCAGTTTTAAAAACCACCACTGTAACACCTGTAAACCTGCTATTGAACATTCCAATACAAAAAATTCTTTCTCCTTATGCTTTAATATATTTACGCATTATCCATTGACATAAAGTTAATTTCATCCTACTCAAAAGCCCAAAGCAAACTCTATTTACAAGGATTCCAAAATCCCCTATATTTTAAAAACCAATTTTAGAAGTCACTTAAACCCAAAACAATCATTACTATAGATATGATTGCAATCTTTAAATTTTCATTTTTCTGTAATGTGCCAAATTTGTGTTAGTCATAGACTCATACATTATGTTATAGTAAGTATCCATTATTTACGTTTGGCTTATTTTTGTTTTTGTTGCTAGATATATTACATATTCAAAGGAGGAGGAAGCTGTTCGCTGTATCCAATCAGTACATGGATTTGTATTGGATGGTAAACCTTTGAGGGCATGCTTTGGGACTACCAAATATTGTCATGCATGGCTGAGGAATATGGTACGAGTTTTATATCCTTTTCAAGACGCAGGATATCGTAGTGGTTACATGATTGCTCAAATCAAACAACCTCACAATATGCTGTAGTGAATCCTAATAAAAGATTTACATTTCCAGCCTTGTAGCAATCCGGATTGTCTATATTTGCACGAGATTGGCTCCCAAGAGGACAGCTTTACTAAGGATGAAATTATATCTGCTTACACAAGGTATTTCAATATCAGGATGCTGTCAGTTATACATTTTCCTCATTTTTCTTTCATTATAAAGCGGCCCTTTTTCATTTTCACTTACTCTGTGCCTCGCATGCATATCTACTCTTTTCTTCTTCTATTTAGTTAACTTTAATTGACTATTTTGTATTTATTCTGAAAATATAGTTGGTGCTTCCTCAGTTTGTGTTCCGAGTCTAAGGTGCTTTGCCTGTGCTTATGACGTTTGACTTGTGAATGAATTATTTTTATTATGGTTAATGTATTCACCCTGTGTTTTGTCCCTTATTTCTGTTTAAATTAAATGAAGTTTTTATACTTCTTTCTCAATCCTCTGATCCACTTAAATATTGATTTTAATGGAGTAGAGTGCAACAAATAACTGGTGCCTCGAATAGTACACAGCGGCGATCAGGAAATACGTTACCGCCTCCAGTAGATGAGTACTGCAATAACACCTTTGCTTCTTCCGCGAAGCCTATCACTAAAACTGCTGTAAATACAAATGTAAGACTTTCTACCTGTTTCTTGCATTTTCTTTCAAAATAATTTGTATATTTCCAATAATGGTGCTTGGATACTCGACTTTTATGTTTTTTTCTTCTTTTATACGTGAAATTTCTCATTAGTCTGCTTATGTCTATGGAATATATATAGGTAAGTTTTGGAGACATTGTTGTTTCTTTCTCTCTGGGAAACCTTTCTTATCCAACTGATGTAGTGAATGGTTATAATTGCTGGGAGTTTGCTGTATCAACGTATTTGTTGTTTCTTTAACAATCATGGGAAATTGCAATAGAAATTCACTGATCTAATTTTCACCTTATTATATGATTGTTATCTTCTCAGCAGGATTCTCCAATTGGTGCTAAAGTTTCTCCTCCTCTTAGTAGCTCTGGTAGATCTGCTGCTCTTCCTGCTGGAGCATTATGGTATTTTCTCTTGCTATGATTATTCCTTATTGGCTTAATTCCGCAGATTAAATCACAACCTTTTATAAAATTGCTATTTAATCTAAACTTCTGAATCTTGTTAAACAAAACATCAATTTATATTATTTTTGCAATTCGAACCAACTGGAAGAAATTAATATTAATTATTTGTTGCTACCCGAATTGCAAAAATGATATAAATTGAGGTTTTGGTTACCACGATTCAAAAGTTCAGATTAGATTGCTATTTAGGATAAGGCTGTGATTTCATCTGCAATTAATCCTTCCTAATTTTAATACTGCTGTTTCTTACTGTTGTTTCCTTAATAGGGGAGCTTGTGCTTCTAATAATCAGCCATTGCATACAAATACAAATTGTTTCAGTGGGTCAGTTAAGAAACCAGATGTGCGTGATGCTGGAAAAAAGTTGGCCCCTAATGAAGAAAGCGCTGTTTCTCAGAATGAAAGTAATGCAGAAGAATCAGTTGGAAAAGAATCTAATGCAGATGGGAGGATTACTATTTCTAGTAGTTCCTTTGCATCTATACAACCTGCCAATTCGCCCTTAAATAGAAAGCCCCATGGCCCACCTACTACCAAGCAGCCACCGAATAATACCAACATTGTTGACTCATCCTTATTTTCTAGTCGACTTTCTTCAGACAAAGATTCTGCCTTGAATGGTAGCTTGGAGAATATATGCACCGATATTTCGTCAATGGGCATTCGTGATAACCAAATTTTGGAGAATGGTTATGGGGAGCATTTTAGAGAAACAGCGACTTCTCAGGCTTCTGGAACAACTGCAAATACAAGCGAGGATAAATTGGGAATCCCATGTCAAGTAATAAAATCTGATTTGGATGATATTGAAGATGATTTGTTGTCTTTCAATAACCAAAGGCTTAAGGATCCCGAGGTTGCTACCAAACAGAACACTAGATTATTCTCATCATATAGGACATCCTAACATCAGTTCTCCTGAGTTTAATAAAGCTGATACGTTAATCAGCAGTCATTTTGATGTTCAGGCCCTAGATAATACCAGTAATATTCTTCCCATTGGACATCCTGAGAATATACTCAAGTTGTCTGAAGTTAGTAAGGAGAAAAGTTTTCCAGGGAGGTATGAAGGTAATACGGGGGAGAGTAGCATTATATCAAAATTTTTCTCTATCGATTTTGACCCATGGGATGATTCACTCACTTCACCTCAAAACCTGGCTAAGTTGCTGGGTGAAAATGATAAACAAGGATCGTTTGCAGTTTCTAATTCAAGGAAAGTTCAAAACAATAATCAATCTAGGTTTTCATTTGCAAGGGAGGAGACTATGAGTCAGTTATCTGGTTTTGGACAATCGATTGATTACTTCGCAAAAGGCATAAATCAGAGCCCTTTTGACAATGAACAACACTCTAACAGCAATAACTTGCATCTCGAGCAGTTCAATGGTCGAAATGGTTTTCCGGTTCCCAATGGGATGGAGTCTGAGATTTTTACTGGCAGGCAATCTCATGTATCTTCCAATAGACTTTCTGGTAAACTATCACTTCTTCATCTTTTATGAGTAAATTTCACTTATCATTTCAGTTGGACTTTATATATACAGTTTTCCTGATTATATAACATTAATGTCTATATGCATGTTTTTCTGCTCACTGTTCATTGGAGCTTATATATCCCAATTTCAACTTGTCTGTTTATGATATCTTTATGTAATTATTTATTTTTCTCAATAACTCTTTTCCTGTGACCGCAAACAGCTTCAAGATCTCAGATTTCTGCCCCTCCTGGATTTTCAGTGCCGTTTAGGTCACCACCTCCGGGCTTTACTTCTCAGGATAGGACAGATCAAGTTTTGGACACCATCTCTGGTTAGTTTGATGTGATATCGGGTACATCTATCATTCGAGTAACGATCGGTGCACCATTTGCGCTGTGCAACCGGTTCAATTTTGACAAAATTTCAACCAAGCTGTTTTTTCATTTTTCTTTCGTTAATCATTGCAAAAAGCAGTCAAAAAAGTATTAGTTCATGTGATTGATAGTATCAGCTCATATGATGAAAAATATTTGTTGTATATTGAAAAAGTAATAATGCTATTCAGCTTACAAACTAATCCTTTCTTTTGTAATAACTACTTTTTCTCACATGAACTAATACTTCTCATTATATATATATGTATTTTTTGTGAATGAGTCAAACTTTAGTCCAAATTGCACAAATTGCTCTGTGCTACTGGTTCATAGAAGTTTTTTTTCCCTATTATTATGTTCTACGTTAGGATTTTTGTTTTGTAAAAAAACTATTCTGTTTGTTGCAGGAAATCACTTGTTTGATACTTCCTCTATGATGCGACATAATTATCAGGCACCCTCGAGTGGTAATACTATTAGTAATGGCGACATTGAATTTATGGATCCTGCAATTCTTGCAGTTGGCAAAGGTACACTTCCAGGTAGCATCAACGGCTCTGGTCTAGACTTTAGGTCAAATTACTCGTCACACATGAATACATATGAAGAGGCAAGATTCCAATCATTTTTGCAAAGATCACTTCCTTCACATCAGAATCAAAGATATCCAGATATTGGGGAAAACTTTTCCCCTCTTGGTGATGCTTACCGTGTTCCTTCTAGGGTTATGGAGAAAACACTAGCCAATAACATTTCTCCATTTTCTCAATATACCCTCTCTCAGTCGAGGAATGGAATGTCTAATGGACAATGGGATGGCTGGAACGAGGTCCAGCCCGGAAATAATTTGGGAATGGGAGAACGCATGAGAACCGAGAGATTGGGATTTAATAAGTTCTACAGCAGTTATGAAGATTCCAAGATCCGGATGCCCAGTTCCGGCAACCTGTATAATGGAACTTACGGGATTTGAGACTTATTCAGATGATATGAAATGATGAAATAGGATTATTGTGAGACTTTTGACAAACTTGCATATTGGACTTTAACCCGTTGGCACCCAAAAGACACAATAATTGGCTTTTGTATTCGCTTTAGAGAGTGGAGCCAAGAAATTATGGGAATGATCCTGTTGAGGAGATGATCGTGAATCGTGAATAGTCTGATAGGGCTACTTTCAAGTTGGTTAAGGATCAAATTTTCTCAAACAGGGATTCCTGAAACCAACAGGTATAATTTGCTTTCAATTATTTTTTCTTTGGTTTGGGGTTTATGGTGGGGTTTTTTATTCTCTTAATTTAGGGGTTTTGAAATCCTAATAAATAGTAAGGTGTGTTTTTTGTTTTGGGTTTTATGTAGGATGAGATAACTTTATGTCAAATCAATGTGCAATATTGAGTGATGTATCTTTATGTTGTTTGGTGTGATTGCAATGACTGGATGACGTGAGTTATGATTTAAATATGTTTTAAATAGAGAGAATTGATTGTATTGGAAAGTGTGATAATAGGTTTTAGGCGTAGTGTCGTGGTGGTTTTTTTAACCTGGATTTCAAAATTCTGAAATAGAACTTGAACAAACATTGTGATTTAGATTATTGAATGTTATTAGAGGAGATGGAAAGGATGTGGTTGGAGTCAAGGCATAGCACTATTTATAAAATTCATGGTTCCTTATGGCTTTAACTTTTCTGTAACTTTTGTGAAAGGGTAGGTCTCAAATACACCAGGTGCACGGATTTAGAATCCGTGCACTCGCCCCTATCCTACCCAATTTATTTAAATTCGTGTTATAATTTTTTTTTCTTTTTTCAGTTTTGGTTTTGTTTTAACTTTAATTTCAGTTTTAGAGTTTTTTTTTAAATTTTTAAATACCCAACGCCACCCGAAACCCGGCCCGAGTGGTTCATGGTTCACTCGGCTCAAGTGGTTCATGGTTCACCCGGCCCAAATGGTTCATATGTAATTTAGGGTTCACTGTTTAGGGGTTAGGGTGTAGAGTGCACCAATTTGAATTGATGCACTTGGTGCACAGGATACCCACTCTATGTGAAAATGTCATTAAAGCCCTCTATTATTATTTGATTATTTTTATATTATATTTTTCTAAGGTTTTTTTAGTTATTTGCAGGTGAAAGGAGTCTGAGAATAAGACTCGAGCTCGATTTGATGGCTATACAACGAAACATTGTATTTGGTGATCTTTAGTTTCCGTGTGTTTGCTCGGGTGTTGTCCGGATGAAAGGGAGCATCAGATGAATGGTTTTAAATTAAGCGACGCTAACTGTTCTTTATTGGACGAGTAATTCGTGTTTGTATTTGCTAAAACATTCTCTTATATACTGGCCTTTAATGAAGGGTTTCAGATTTTAGAAATCTTGAATTTTGGCGCTCAACAAATTCCAGAAAATAGTGAGTGTGTTTGATGGTCTCCTCAGTTAAATGTCCAAATTAATCTAATGAAATGTTCCTGTTGTTTTTAAAATGATATAATTTTATATGTACATCTAGGGGTGGAAAAATATTGAATATACCGTAGTGAATTTATCGAAATTTTCGATAAACGGAAATGTTTGGTACAGTAATCATACCGTACCAAATATTTTGGCAAGGTAATGGCATAAAAATTTTGTGAAACATTTGATATACATCGTACCATATCTATAAATATATATATAAAAAAAAATATATATTTATAATATAATTAAAATTTGAGAATTATAATCAAGGATGCAGAAATCGCGCTAGGCGGCCGCTGTCCGTTGCGATTTTTACAAATCGGCCCAACAAAATCGTTGCTCTCTCCAGGCGCCGCCTAGGCGGCCAAGTTGGCCGAATCGATCCGGCGCCTAGGCGGATTTATAATAAAAAAAAATTAAAAACCAATTTATATTAAATACGCGAATCTGAGAGAGAAAGAAAGAAAAAACAAAAAACCCTAGCTTGCGCTGCCGCACCCATCCCCTCCGCCGCGCTGCCACACCCGCCTTCCTCTGCCGCGTTACATTCCTGCCCGACGCGCTGACGCCCGTCGCCCGAGCTCCCGACCGCACCTCCCTTGGGTATGTATAGAAATTTAGCTTCTTTTTTTTTGCCTCGATTGGGGAAAAGGGAGCAATCTTGATTCTTGAGAGAGAATTTTTAAGATTAAGAGTGGTTGATTTTGGTTGAATTTTGAATGAAATGCGTTGATGATGGGGTGAGAACGAAATGCGTGGGGGTTGAATTTTGATCGTGGGGGTTTTAGAGGAGTTATTGGGGTGAGAATAATTAAAATGCGTTGATGATGGCTATAATGTTGTTAGTTTGTTAAGCAAATTATGGTAACATTTGAATTCAAGGAGAAGGGGTCAATAAAAATCTCATTTGAACTCAAATAAAAAAAAAAAAAAAAAAAAAAATCGGATTTTCTAGGCGGCGCCTAGGCGGCCAACAAACGCTCGACTAACGTTTTCCGACTTCTGCATCCTTGATTATAATACATAAAATACAGGTTTTTTTAGTAAATAATCGAGATATGAACGATATGTCGAATTTTTTGTATGAAATGGTATACGGTTAATTAGATATGATTCAATATGTATTAAAAATTTCGGTATGACACGGTATACCAAAATTTTGGTATGGTATATGGTATGAGAGTTTAGCAAACTTGATCCATACACTACAAATATGCCACATATATACAATTTTAGTTCATTTTCTATTTCGTACCTCTCTCTTCTGCTCCGAACCCTCATGCGAAAACTACATTTTCGTCTGTTTTCACACGAATCGCGTCCACTTCAAGCGATCAGAAACACCTCCACACTCACGGACCCGAGAAGACACCATAGCCTCAGAAAATTATCGTCGTAGATTCGTTCGCTGTTTTAAATTATCACTGGTATGAAAATAAAATTATCAGCAAGACATATAAAAACTATCACTATTACTCATAAAAACTATCATTGTCACTGATGCGAAACTAAATATCATTGGGCAAAGTATAGTGTGAACAAGTTTTACGGTGAAACTGATTAAGGAGTGTGACTTATATTACTAAAGTGTGTGACTTTTTACTGTAAAATGTGTGATTTTTTACTATAAAGAGTATTACTCATAAAAGTGAAGGGTGTGACTTATATTATAACAAAGAGTGTCGTAGTAATAACTGAAGTGTGTGACTTATATTACTAAAGGGTGTGACTTATATTACTAAAGTGTATGTCTGTAAAAAAAAAACTAGTTTCACGGTGAACAAGTTTCATAACGCATACCAACTCATATCATTGTTATATCCGTAAACTATCACTGCTATGTATAAAAATATTAACTGTAATACTATTAAATTTTAACTAGTGTACAAAAAAGAAAAAAAAATCACCAATACGCATATAAACTCTCAATCTTTTGAAGAATATCACTGCTAGTCAGTCACAGTATGCAAAACTAAGTATCACTGTTATACATATAAACTATCACTGTTATGAAGAAAAAGTATCGTCGTTATGCAAAAAAAAACTATACTATCACTAGTGAAAGCATAATTTCGATGCTAGAAAGATTGCAACTCAATCGAGCGCGAATAGAATTGGATCGGACATGGGGCGAGGTCAGGGGAGGAAGTAGGAATTCTCTCTAGCCAGGACAAAAAAAAAAAAAGTATATAAAATTTATTTGCATATTAAGATTAGATTGACAAACACCATTTAAATAATAATTTCTTGGAATTCTTTTATGAATATTAGGATGATATGATAATCAATAAACTCGAAATCCTTTACTCAAATTTGATGGAAGTTAAGATAAATTAGAATTTTCATGAATTGTAATACATAGTAATTCAATGAAACTTTGAGCAGAAGCAATGTTACTGACATATCAGTACGATAATGTTTGTGGGTGTGTCATGCACACTCTTTTGGCGGAATTGCATCCGAAAGAGGCGATTGTTTGTCAATTATATGAACATACTTGTAAATTGACCCGACTCTATAACAATAAATCTTTTAAAAAATATATTATTTAAATAATTTTTAAATTAAATTTATCTCCACCCACTTTTTAAATAAAATTCTCATTTCATACTTTGACATACAAAAATAACATAGAAACTTATTATTAAATAATGTAATCCTCAATACGAAAATGACGCAGAAACTTAATACTATTAAATAACCTAATCCTCAATGGATTCAAATTCCCAATTCCATATTTTTTTTTCAATTGCTAGGAGCTCTCTTATAATATTAAGCAATTAGATTTGAATCCCCTAATTCCCACTAGTATATAGGCAGTAGACTCAAAGTTCATTGTTTTCTTATTTCTTTTGCTCTGCCCATCGGCCATCATAATATATACAAGTATACAACTGAAATGATTTATTTCTCCTAAATCCAATAGTATCCCTATTTATAGATAAACATGGGCGAAGGGGAAAACCATCAAACAAATTTGCTAGACAAACGAGCAAGAAGAAGACGCTACTTCAAACCTTATCTCGCTGCTGGGGAGGGTTTCAGGATTGCATGAGATTTGGGAGAGTATCAGTATTTTTTTTTAAAATATATTTTTTTGAAATTAAAAAATTTCAAGGGATATAATAGGCATTTCATAGTGAAATGTGAGGTGGAGCAATTGCCCTGTCTTGACTCTGAGTGCGTCCACCATTGGGCGAGGTGAAGATTGCAGCTCAATCAAGTGCAGACAAAATCAGATCGGGCATTGGGCCAGGTGCACGGGCTGTGTCATCCAAGAGTTTAATTGAAGATGAGGCTGATTTAAGTGACTATGTTAGTGGCAAAATTGGAGTGAATGGACAGCGGGCGAAAATCGGGTCAATCCATCCCTCAAAACATGTCATTCTGAATAAGGATTTATAGTGTGAACATGGTTTACATGAGCATTACTCTTAAATTAATATATACACATAAAGTTAAACGAGTGGACCAGTATAAATAAGGGGGAGTGACTCTAAGCTACAAAGTCACTCCCCAAGTGACTCTAAGGTACAAAGTAACTTTATTTTGACTCTAAGGTACAAAAATATGGTTAAAAAATCTAAGTTGTCCTTCTGTCCGTTTTCTGCACTTATGACACGTTTTTTGTACTTATAACGCATTTTGGAGTGCAGCTTTTTTAATTTTCTGTACTACTAGGCCAAATTTGGAGTGCAGTTTTTTTTATTTTCTGCACTTTCGTCTTTTTTATTCCACTTTTTATTAGTTGCAATTTTTTATGTAATTTAATTTAAATTTCAGATTTTATAAAATTTGTATTTCGAATGTGCACTTTCCCAAAATAATATGTACTTTCTCAAAATGTGTACTTGGTCAAAACAAAAAAAATAAAATTATGAATACATACAAAAATGAGATAAGAGGTATTTTTGGTACAAATTGTATCTTAGAGTCACTTTAAAAATACTTTGTACCTTAGATTTTTTTTGTTAGAAACTTTATAGCGGGGAGTCATTAATTTTATAAATAAATAGACTTTTATAAAAGCCTAAACTTGAGTCGTTTATTAAAAAGACCATGACGAGCTGAACTTTAGTAGTCTGACCTATTCCCAACCCTATTGAATACTCGTGCACCACTCTTCACGTGAATTCGTTTTTACAAATGTCTTTGTTAAGCATTATCACTATTATGCGAATATATTATACTGTTTGAAAAAATATCATAACAATGATAGCGCGTATATATTATATTGATACTTAAAGAAAAAGGAAATCACTTTGAAAAAATAACAACACAATGATATAGTGCGTGTACACCACATTGATACTTGAAGAAAAAAAAAATTCAATTCAACTTGAGTTTACATGAATTTTTGTCAAAATACTAATATTCTTAGTAGAATGTAATCTCTTAAAATTCCCTACAACGTTCTAAAATTTCAAAAAGCTATCAGTTTATTTTATCGAATTACGTCGGAAATCAGTGAATACTGTCGCATAGAACCTATCTTTCGTATTCTGGTGCAATTTGATACTCCATCTCCTACAAATATGGTGGGAAATAGTCCCATAACTTATCAATTTTTTTTTTCAAAAAATTAAACTAAAATTAATATTTGGTTTCATAATTGAATTGATTGTTTAATTTTGATCCAGTTTTCATCGGAAAATCGTAAACGCCATTATTCCGGTAACAATGCTATTCACGTGTCAGTAAAATTTGAGGGTTTTTGGATCCCTTGCTGACGTGGAAGCTGACTACTTTTTATTTATTTATATTTTTTGTTCAACTAAATTACACATGTGTAAATAATTTAAATAAAATTTAAAATCTACGAATTTAAAAACGACTAAATGTTATTGGCATGTGATTTGCGTGTGACTAAAAACGACGTCGTTCGCAATTTTTCAGCGAAAATTGGACCAAAATTGGACAATCAATTTAATATGAGACAAAATTAAAAAGTTAAATTTTTTGGGACGCATACTCTGTAACGTGTATTGTTGATATTCCAACAACTTTGCACAATAATTAATGTTTAAGTCAGATACCATCTTGTAACACTCAGAGATTGGCCTCTTAGTACATGGTTCGATTCTCCTGTTCCATTTTTCGTATTCCATTAGTGTTTCATCCTTCTGGATCTTTAACACATGAATTCAAGGTATGGTATAGTAGTTTGTTGGATATGTTTTATTATTCCACATGTCATCCATTCATATTATAGAATACAAAGTGGAACATCATATTATGGAATATAAAATGGAACACCAATTGCATCTTGAATTCAATTTTAATTTAATTGAATCAGCTACACCCCTAAACACTAAATCATGAACCCTAAATCATGACCTTTTCGGGCCGGGTGAACCATGAACCACTCGGGCCGAGTTCGTGCCCGGGCCGGGTCGGTCGGGTCCGGTATTAAAAAAAAACGAACTAGTAAACAATTAAAAAAAATTGAATTTAAATCCAATTGCACCAAATTAAAATTAGTGCAAATGATGCACATAAGAATTTGTCATTATTAAATAGGTGATCTCATTTCTTTTGTGTAGTCTTGGAACTTAGGAATAAAGAGGTCTCAATCTCAAGAGTTGGTGAATTCTTGCCAGAGTTATAAAATAAAAATCAAATACCATCTTATATTAAACTCAAACACACAAAGGAATTCTATTTTTTTTTTTTCTTTTCACAATTTCATTACTGTGTGCTTGTTTTTCTCAAGAAAATTTATACAAACAAAAAAATTATATAAAAATACATCATCACACTAAAGTTTGGGGTGAATATGACTCCCTCTCACCAAAACGTACACCAAAAGTATTCCCCAAGAATCAAGATATTCTTAACAGACGACCAGCTTATATTAATATAAAAAACTACAAATAAATTTACTAGTATTTTTTTTATGATTTCAACAATTTAATCAGAACCTTTTAATCTTGGTAAAATCATATGTACGCGACATCTTTTTTATTTTTTTCAATTTTGATACATAATTATCTTTTAAAACAATTTACTAACGGCCTAACAATATTACAACTCCAAAAATGATATAAACATTGTAAAAGAGAGAGCAATAATATCAAACTAGTAAAGGCATGCATGATTTTTAGGGCATTTATCCCCATAACTCTTTATAGCTAAAATACCACGAAAAGAATATTGCATAGTTAAAATAAAATCAACCGTTAACACCCCATGCATTGTTTCTCACATGCAGCACCGCCGTTCATTCACGTGTCTTGATTTTCTGAAATATAGGGTTTGTTTGCAAACTCAAGAAACATATTTTTTTTTTTTACGATTATACCCGATTCAAAAATCGATTAATTTAGGGATCAATTTCACCATTCACCGATGGGTCCTCAATTGAAGATAGAAAAAATATGTATATAATGACGCACCTCAAAAATTATTAATACTTTAAGCGTTTCGAACCTAAAATTTAAAAATGAACATATTTTTTACTCCTAAATCTTGAATTTATACTATCAGGCCAATCCCTTGAGGTTACTCATGTAAGAGAATGAGCTTTTAAAAATAAATGATTCTCCCCCTCATTTTAGATGGTTTACAAACACCTTCATAATAACATAATATATTTTATTATACGTAAGTTAGGTAACAAGACACTATTCGTCACATTTCTCATTTTTTGCGTCTTTCTTCCAAAAATGTAACATAAAATATAATATAACATTCACTATAAGAAAATGAAGAATTATCTATTTTTTTTTAAATGGCTGCGAAATTTTTCTACAAAAATAATTTGTTCCTTAAAGAGTGTACGATTTGCCTACTAACTTTTAAAATAATCTATGAAAATTACCTACACAAAATAATTTTCTAGGCAAACAAATTACCTACACATTTGTAATTTTCATAGGCAAACAAATTAACTACAAAAGATAATTCCCTATGCAACTTACATTTTCGTTGACAATTATATTTGTAGTTTAAAAATGACTTACAAATAAATTTAGCTCTGAATTATATTCCATAGGCAAATTTGCCTATGGATGAAAATGCCTATATGATTAGAAAATTTTGTAGGCAAGTCGTAAACAACTATTAATACAGATTTGACTTTGCACAACTATTAAAAAGGGCCTTAGATAGCGGTTATAACAGTTGTTCAAGTAACAACTGTCTAAGCTTAGATAGCTGTTAAAAAATCGCTGTCTAAAATTGACACTTAGACAACGATTTATAACCGTTGTGCAAGATTCCATCTTAGACAACGGTTTTGAACCGTTGTCCAAACTATTCACTTGGATGGCGGTTTTCAACCGTTGTCTTATATTTTTTTTATAATTTGTTTTATTATATAGTATAGACAACGGTTTATATGTTTTATTATAACCGCTGTCCAATAATATATATATATATATATATATATATATATATATATATATTATTTTTTTATATGTTAAATATCCTGTTTATACAAAACCAAAATTTATACCACTATAATATATATACGTCCAATACCAAAACATCAAAAAAATAAACATACACATCATGAAATAAATAAATATACTCATATATACGTTCAATATATACCACTTTAATTATAAATATACAAAAATTGATTGTAAAGGTACCCCGTCCAATCTCTTTTTCATTTCTCAATTCTTTTGTCGAAGTAAGTCTTGAACGGACGTTGATAGACAAAATGCAAACAACGATCAATCAATATAGTTAAATATATAGTATATGAATTTTTATTCAATCAATAATAATTTAAATAAATCGATAAATTGACTTACATTGTTAGGATTAATCGTCGTTTGAGAAACGCAGATTATATCTTCAATATAACAACACACAAAATGTCCACAATGGGCACCATCTCGTTGCCTCGGAACCTGTTGATTAGCAATTATAAGAACATATTACAATTATGATTATTTTCTATTAATTTGATAACTTACTAAATTAAATTTACCTTAATATTTGTCCAGCTCACTTTATTGAAATTAGATCTTAAGCCTTGATTCGGAAGACGACTCTGATACATCGTCATCACATTAATATTATTATAATTAGAAAATAAAAATAGATTAAATATGCATAATTTTAAAAGTAAAATAAATCATTATATTAGAATATTAAAAATGAACTTACGCTTCCATGTATGACGTGAGATCAGGGCGATTTGCAACCACCTCATTCACAGCTGGGTCCATAAAAAATACACTTAATGTATTCATATTTATGGCGACCAACACCCAATGGTCCCTATATTATATTAATAATATTAAAATTAACTGCAAATTTAGCATATGTGCAAATATCATATTATGAATGCAAATTTAATTTTAACAAAATGTTTATTGTACTCACCCCACATTTGTTGGCCAAAAAATGAGATGTTCTCTCCCAGCATGACTCAACATATGTTCAACTATCTCCTCCATGCTCTGTGCCCTATCACCCATTAAGTAAGACACTTGGGGGGAGACAAAGGAATACATTCCATATGCTCGGGCATCTCTGGAGAGATATACCTCACCCAAATATCTTTAACCAACATATATACGCTAATTAATATTTAAAAAGAAAATTAAACTATATAGAAAGTAAATACTTATAATTAATAAACACATACCTGAGATAAAAGGTTAAGGTGGTTGCACTCAATCACTCGTCGTTCAAGATTTCAAGCACATGCTCCCGAACGATGTATTCTTCAAAAGAATTCCGATGAAAGTGAGCATTCATCGGAATTGTGAGGGTATCAAAAGCATTGGACTCCATCATCATGCTCACCCTAGTCTGTACGGTGCAGTCGTGATCTAAGTCTTTAGGCATGGGATAACCAAGTCTGCACACACCAATAGTGGAGTCCCTCGTTCTCTCCCTCTAACTGTCTACGACACCCCTTGATTTCTGTTTAGCCTTTTGTGGTGTCTGCAGTTTCCACAATCAATTTGCAATATTATTTAGAACCACAAATAAGATAATGAACTTTAATAACATATATTTTACCTTCATGGTGCGAGAGACCAAGTTGCTCGGCCATTCAATGAAGTGCCCGACCGCTGTTCCTACTATGACGACATCATTGATTGGTTTTGGCACCGCTGAATCCTCTTCTCCGACTATGGATAATTCGAGCGTGACCCTCACGAAACCAGGAGTGATGGGATGACCATGAATCATTCCATGGGAGCTGTTGTGCAACGATCCTGTGGCCACCAACCGAGTACGATCCTCCAAATAAAGGTAACAAAAGGTCGGTGGCTGTTCGAATAACATATTTAGTTAGAAAATTTTAATACACTAGTCTTTAATTAAAACAAATGCGAGACATGCACATCTGATACCTGAGAGACGTTTGAAGTGCCTCAATAAAGTCGTCCCTAGCATCAGCCGAAAACATAATATCAGCGACACTATTTTCATAGCTTGCTCCACTCGACGACATTCCGTGACTCGATCTTCTCTCGGACCTCAAACGTTCCACATCTTTAGCCAACTTGGCAACCCGTTCCAAAAGTATACCCACCATATTCATGGCTTGAAGACCAGGTGCCATCGCTAATGATGTCTTCATCACACCATATCCAAAACTTCGTAAGCGGTCGGGATGCTCCTGGCGACCTATAGTTCTCCAAGCAGATCATCAGTACCGATAATGCGGATTTCGTCGGGCGTCATGGTCTGAGATATAAGCTCCTGAATCACAAAATATTATTATTTAATTATTTATTTAGAAATAATAGTTTGTAATTGAAAGATAAATTAATGGATAGATTACCGCTTCTTCGATGATACGCTGTGCACTGGAATCGGTAATATTCCCGTCTCGAGTCTTTTTGTTAGTCTAAAATAACTCAAAACGGGTAACAACAGACTTACTCTCTCCAGCTTTCCTTATTTCTTCTTTCTACGATAGTGATGAAAGTGTCCCTTTATTAGATATATTAAAAGTGAATATATAAAAAAAAAATTAAAAGTTAGGATTTTGATCTCACCATATCTTCTCTTATGCGTGCATAACCTTTGTTCGATCCACAATATCGCGCCTCCATCACCTTGGCTTGTTGGCAATTTTTATTACTTCGATTCTACAGTGTAATAGAAATACGATAAACACTGAAATCCATAGGGCATTAGGAATCGAGGAAATGACATTGATCAATTTTACCTGGAAATCATCATCCATAGCTCTACGGACAAACTCCTCCCAATATGGGTCCACCGTAGGGCTATTCTGATACGCCGAATGCGGGCTAGCTGAGTAAAGACCAGTTTCCGGATCTCGTGTGTTACTTCTCAGCCAAGCCCGAAAATTCTTGGCCATTACTCCAGCTTGCGACAATATTTGCTTCTTCTTTGTATGGTCAAGGCCGATGAATGTAGTCTATACGCATATAACATAACAATTTAGTAAATTTAGTAATCATACAACAACTTTCAATTAGCATATAATTAATATACCGAAAGTTCATCCCATAATCTTTCCTTCAAAGGAGTCAGTTTGTCGCTACGCCAGTCCTTGGTTGGCAGCACTATAGGGATTACGCTCCTGACTGCAGCTCAAAGATAGAAGGACAACTTCTCACTCTCTTTTCCTATTGCCTGCCCTTACTCATTGAATGATAACTGCAATAACATAGTATTTAATTAGGTTCAACGATTAATCAATATAATTACAATTTCAACTGTTCAATTGTAATAAAATTACCTGAAGTGTTTTCCCCTTGCTACGAGCTCTCTTAATAGAAGACATCGTGACTATACTCCTCGTGTGCTTCTCCCCAGAGCTGCTAGTGGTGGGAGCATCAGTGTCACCTTGTCTCAAGTCATCAGTATGCTATCGATCATATGCGCCATGATCTCCATCAGAATATCCATCATAATCTCCATCATCTCCGGTATATGACAAATAAGACATGATCCTGTAAAGCAGAAGAAACAACATTTAATAAACAAAAAACAAACAATATTCAATAAAACATAATTCAATAAAGCAGAAGAAACAACATTCAATAAAGTAGAAGAAACAACATTTAATAAGAAGAAGAAACAACATTCAATAAAGTCGTACATTTCTTTTTAGCACTTGTTTTTCTTTTTCATTTTTTGGTTGACTTTTCTCGTTCATGACCATAATTGTTAACAAGATTCGGATTGCCATATTCATCCTCATCTCTAATTATTCTCTGGTACGGGCGTGGATTTGCAGGATCATCGAAAGAGGGTACAAAATGAGTGAAATTCTAAAAAGGATCATCAATTGTGTCAACATCTTCATTGACATGGTCGCTAATCTGGAAACTAGTGTAATGGACCATTTCTTATTAACTGGGTCGGGGACATAGAAAATTTGTTGACCTTGACTGGCCATTATGTAAGGGTCATCTCTGTATCCCACATTCTTCAAATCAACACGTACGAACCCAAAACTTTCAACTTGGACCCTGTTAGGGATCCTCACCCAACTACACTAGAAGATTGGTTGGCGGTGAACAACATAGTCGAGTTCCCAAATGTTGACAATCTGTCCAAAGTAAGTAGTAATCGATTGATCCCCTGCAATTGCAGTAATGGACATTCTACTATTCTACATTGTACTTGTGGCATCATGATCTCTGGTATAAAATGTGTATCCGTTAATAAGATAACACTTGTATGAATACACATGTCTATCAGACATTCTGGATAACCACTTAACTCTTTCATTCACTGGTTCTTTATCTTGTGACAACATATTTGCTACATAACCATTGAATCAGTCAACAAACGTGCGATTGTGCTCAACTTCAATCCATGATCTATCTCTGGTGGGATTTCTCTCAGCAAGTGCTTGCATGTGCAGGTCAATAAAAGGAAGCACGTCGACCGTGTTGTGAAGTACGCACAAGTGCATCCATGTTAGTTCTTTCATACTAACACTTACAGGTTGACCACCGGTAATGCCTTCACCATCCATCCTATTGGAGTACCGGGTAACTGGAATTGCATCGACATTCGGAATAAATTCAGACCAGTACTCAACTGTTTTTTCTACTAAATAGCATTCTGCAATGCATCCCTCCGGCTTGGACATATTCATCACATATCCTTTGAGCACTTTTATATATCTCTCTACACCATACATCCATCGCATACGAGCAGAACCACACATCCTTGTCTCGTGTACCAAATGAACTGTTAGGTGAACCATTATATCAAAAAATGATAGAGCGTTCCCATAATCTGTGTCTAAAAATCAAGCAATTTTCTAGGATCTATGACCTTGCTACTCATGCCTTGAATAACCAACATAACTTTGTTATGGTTATGCACACATTTTCAGGCAAGATAGGACGTATTGCAATGGGCAAGAAAGTCTCCATGATGACATGATAGTCATGCGATTTCAGATTCATCAGTCTCACGCCATCGTCTGATACAAGTCTCTGTATGTTGGACGAATAACCCTCTGGTACTTTCACATCCTTTAGTGTCTGAAGTAACTCTTTTCTCTCATTATTGGACAAGGTGTGTGCAGCAGGAGGTAAGAACGGTTTACCCCTTTCTCTAGGCACATGTTTTAGTTCTGCTTTTATTCCCATATCAATCATATCCATTCTTGCATTGTAACCATCCTTGGACTTCTTATCAGCTAGCAGAGTATTGAGCAAGCTGGCACAAACGTTCTTCTCAACGTGCATTAGATCAATGAAGTGTCTAACATACAACTCTTTCCAATAGGGCAATTGAAAGAAAATTGATTCCTTCTTCCAACCGCTGCTGTGGGGACACTCTTTGCGAAGCTCTTTCCATACTGTGTGTTGATATTCTTCATCTCATTCAATACATCTGAACCTGACAATAAACGTGGTGCTTCACTTGTCTCGATTGTGCCATCGAATGCATCAGTCATTGTTATGTACTTATGCGTTAGGTCCAACCACCTCCTATGTCCCATATAAACGGTCTTCCTACAATGACTCAACCAAATGTGATGTGCCTTCTTAGTACAACAAGGACATGCATCAGCCCCATTCACACTATATCCAGATAGATTCCCGTAAGCGGGAAAGTCATTGATAGTTCCAAACAACATGACCTTCAACTTGAAATTCTCCTTTCTACAAGCATCATACACATCGACACCCTCATCCCACAGGAGCTTCAAGTCCTCTATAAAAGGAGTCAGATATACATCTATGTCGTTACCAGGTTGTTTGGGTCCTGTATCAACATAAACAACATCATGTAAGTGCGCTTCATGCACAACTCGGGTGAAAGGTTATAAACTAACATAATCACTGGCCATGTACTGTGGTTGGTACTTTGGATACCGAACAGATTCATTCCGTCAGTTGAGAGTGCAAGACGCAAGTGTCGTGGCTCGTTGCCAAATTCTGGATGCCTGACATCGAATGTCTTCCACTGGGGTGAATCAGTAGGGTGTCATATCATTCCATCTTTGATCCTATCTTCAAGATGCCAAGTTAAATTTCTAGCATCCACAACGCTACTATACATTCTCCTGAATCTTGGTATTATTGAAAAGTATCACATCACCTTCGCGGGAGATTAATTTTTCTTATATCGCTTCTCCCCACACTTGGGACATTCATCGAGGTCTTCATACTCCTTCCGAAATAAGATACAATCACCCGGACAAGCATGAAGTTTCTAATGTGTTAACCCGATGGACTTGAACATTTGTTTAGCATCATATGCTCTCTTAGGCAATACATTTCCATCAGGCAATAGACCACTAACTGATTCCAACATATTTATGAAGCACGCATCAGAAAACTGGTGAGCTGCTTTTAGGTTGAACAATATCAACACAACTGACAGTTTTGTTGCCTTTTTACACCCGGGCCAAAGGGGTAATCCAACAAATTCCCTTAATTTCTCTGACATATAAGGGTGATCTCGCAGATCATCGTCATCCCCACTCGATGTATCAACACTCGGTACATCTCCTAAACTATCCGCATCCACTGTATCTTTAAACCTAAAGTCAGTTCCTAGGTTACTTGAGCTACATCTATCTCTTGTCTCACCATGAGATGTCCAAACAGTATATGCTTTATCAATACCGTGAATCATCAAGTGGACGAACAAATTTTCTTGACCACTAACAGTTTTTCCATTCATACATTTTCAACAAGGACATGGAATGTACTGATGGTCGGTGCAATGTCTAATTGCATGATTACAAAATTCTTCCACCCCATTCCTATACTCCTCTGATAATCGATCTGCTCGAATCCACTTTCGATCTATATAGAACTAGAAAAGACAATATGATTGCAAAAGAGATGAGTAAATTTATGCATATCCTAATGTATAAAAACCTAACATAATTTGTTGCTAATGAAACCTACGTTCTTACTTATATTACATATTCTCTACTTTTATTCCATCTCAAAAATATATCACAATCCTAATTTATGCCTAAATCCTACACATATGCATTTGATCAAACACTTGGAGTGCATTATGAAATTCATCTCTAAATTAGCATAAAAAATCACCAACCAACTCAAAAATATATCTCAATCCTAATTTATGCTTAAATCCTACACACATGCATTTGATCAAACACTTGGAGTGCATCATGAAATTCATCTCTAAATTAGCAAAAAAAATCACCAACCAACTCAAAAATATATCTCAATCCTAATTTATGCTTAAATCCTACACACATGCATTTGATCAAACTTGAAGTGCATCATGAAATTCATCCAAATTAGCATAAAAAACCACCAACCAATTCAAAAATATATCCCAATCCTAATTTATGATTAAATCCTACACACATGCATTTGATCAAACACTTGAAGTGCATCATGAAATTCATCTCTAAATTAGCATAAAAAATCATCAACCAATTCAAAAATATATCACAATCCTAATTTATGTTTAAATCCTACACACATGCATTTGATCAAACATTTTGAGTGCATCATGAAATTCATCTCTAAATTAGCATAAAAAATCACAAATTAGCTAAACCAAGTCAATTAATCCTAACATATAACAACAATTAAAACCAAGCCAAGCCAATTATTCTAACACTAACAATAATTAATCATAATATATATATATATATATATATATATATATAAAAGAAAATTACCTATAGCGGTAGGGGAGGAGGAGGAGGGAGGGAGGAGGAGGAGGGCGGCGACGACAACTGCAACGGCGCGAGAGGAGGAGGAGAAAAATGGAGGAGTAGGAGGAGGAGAAAAATGGAGGAGAAAATCCGTATGCAGAATGGAGGCTGCTGGACACGTATATACATATAGGGTTTCGGGGTTTGGAGAGTGGTTTTGAACCCCTGTCCAATATTTTCCTTGGACAAAGGTTCTAAACCCTCTCTAAGGGTTTTGCAATGCGGTTCTTAACCGCTCTCCAAGAATTGGTCTTGGAGAGCGGTTTAGAACTGCTATCTAATTTTTTTTTTTTATAAAAAACCGCTCTCCAAGCTCTATTTTGGAGAGCTCTTTTTAAAAGGGCTGTCCAAGTGGAGCTGTGCAAGCTTAAATGTGTAGTAGTGAACATTTATTATTTAAGGACGAATTTTTTTTCGTTGGAAATTACATAGGCATATTGAAATATTCCGTAGACAATCCTCTATTTCCTTTAGTAATTATGTATCGTGTAACATGAAATCTGGCTAGCATTTTCAATTTAATTTCCTCCCAATCCAATCTTTACATTTCTTTGCAATAATTCCACTTTTTTTTTTATCGGACAAAGTTAGTTGTTAGTAGTTAGTACACCAAGCACCCAAACACTCCACAAACTCACCAAGCCACCTTATAACTCCCATACTCCAATTCGTTCTCAAAGGGAATCAAACCTGGGTCTCCCACTCAATTGAGGAGCTCAGTGGCCAGGTGGGCTAAGCCACCTTTAATTCCACATTTAATTCAAGACAAAAACTATTATGAACATGATTTATGAAAAATTTATGGGGAACTCAATCCCACTTTTTACAGCGAGGTTTCCCTGTTTCACAAGCCTGTTTCATCTGGTGTTTCATGCCTTGGATTTGCGCCACATGTCTATGGGCCGGGTGAACCATCTACACCCTAAACACTAAATAAGAAACCCTAAATCATGGCCTATTCGGGCCGGGTGAACCATGAACCACTCGGACCGGGTGACGGAACGGAGTGGGCCAGAATGGACACGTGGCACAAATTCGAGGCATGAAACACCAGATGAAACACACATGTGAAATAGGGAATCCGAGCCGCACTTTTTAACATACGAAGTGTCATTATATAGTGTTTCTAGACGAACAAAAAATAAAATCAAATATTTTTATAAGGTGATAGTTCATATACTGAAATATGATTCGTTAAAGAATAAAGTCCCCCCACACCCACCCCCACAAAAAAAATACCCTCTATATATTCATATCCAATTAACCAATATCCAACAATTGAGATATACCTTAAAATCAATGGCATACAGGATTTTGTTCATCTTCTTTCTCATGTTGACTTGCTCATCCATGGAAATTACCGGGCCGGGCCTCGACGGGCCGCCTCTAGGCTCGGAGGAATGGCTCGGCATAATAGGTTGTGTTGCTACAGTTTACAAGATCACCTCATGCAAAAACGAAATTATAGATTATTTCACCAAAAAGTTGATTGATATATCTCCAAAATGTTGTGATGCAATAAATGATATTACTAGTCAGTGCTGGCCCATTGTGTTGTGCATAATAGGGTTCAAGCCCGAAGATGCACTTCCCGACATTCTCAATCGCTATTGCCACCCCCACCCTCCCGCCTCTTCTTATGTCTTTCTTGGGCCCGTTCCGAGCCCGGAGATCATGAACTAATGGATCACAGATTTATATGGGCCGGGTTTGATGATTAATGATTTTATGTTGCATGCATTTTTAATTAATTAATGGAGTACTATACCACATACGTATGCACAATGTTTTAAGTTTTCTCTTTTATGTTTTTCGTGTGATTTAGACGTTCATATGAGTCTATATGCATGTTTGTTACTATATATATGCACGTGTGTGTATTTTGTTTATTTAACATTAGTGACGTTTGTTTGTGTTATGCTTGAGTTTAGACTCATTGATTCTGGTTCTTAATTTGGTCGAGTGTTCAAAAAGTAATGCAACATATATATATGGGATTTAAATCGATTTGGTCCCATAACTTTGGACCTTTATTGAAATGGTCCCGTATATATCACATGTTTCAATTTAGTCCCGTATGTTTTTAATTTGCGCCAATTTAGTCCCAAGACGCCGAAGACCGGTCAAACTACACTAAAACGGCGTCGTTTTAGGGGAGTGTATCACACGCTCCCCTAATTTCTAGCCGGAAATGCTGACTTGCTTCGATTTGAACACGTGGCACTCCACATGTGTATTTTACCGATTAAAAAAAATGAAAAACTAAAATAAAAATTACACATCATTAATTACAAATAAAATAAATCAAATTTAAATTAAATATATTTTAAAATTTCAGAATACAATTAAAAATAAATAAAATTAAACCAATTTAACTAAACTGCACTTCACAAAATTCTATAAACTATTAAAAATATTAATAAATTGTAAAAAAATATTTTTAAACTTTTAATAAGCTCTAAAAATATAGTAAACAATTATTAAATCCTAAAAAATTATATTAATAAATCCTAAAAGTCTATTAATTATACTATATTAAAAATACAAAATAAAAAAATTATATATATAAAATCTGGAAAATTATATTAAAAATACAAGAATCTACGAAAAGAAATATATAAAATTTGGGAAATTATTTGAAAGTCTGATTTTTTTTTTTTAAAGGTATGATTTTAAGAAAAAATTGAATGTAAATCTAATAATTAACAATTAACAATTAAAATAAAAAATCTATATAAAATTCAATTTCAAATATATAAATCAATTATAAAATGACATATAATTTTCTTAATTGAAAAGCAAATTAAAAGTAACAAAAAAAAAAGCATTACATTAAAATAAATAACAAACCTAATTAAATCCATGTCTTCATCCCTAACAAACCCCAAATCAGTCCCACGCTCCACCCAATCCAAACTCAACCAGTCTCGCCACTCATTTCCTCTCTGAAACATTTTCCCAAATTTGTTAATGGATGGATCCCTTTCTTATTTTTTTATACATATTTTTTACGGACGAAATGGGGAGAATCGAGACGACGACGAAGAAGAAACATGTGGCGAATAAAGTGATGTTTACAGCAGCTGTCGTCATCATCTTTAGTGATTTCTGTCGCCTTGGATTCTGGTAGGGGAGGTAGATCCCAGGGGATGGGGGGTTCGGAGAGGATAACTCGGTTGAGATCTGACGATTGGGACGAGTTGATGCAGAGTCGACTCGGGGGATAGAGATGAGTGAACTCGGAGATGGTGTGCTGGTGCACGAGTCGCAATCTGTGTGGAGGTTGGAGCTCTCGGTTGAATCTCCGCCTACGTTTCTTTCCCTCCAACTTGTGACGACAATGGCATCCCTGTTGCAGTGGCATTTCACCGATCTGGGTCGCGGTTTCGATTGTTCTTCAATGGCTTCCACCAATTTTGATTCGCGAATTGGGGATTAGGGTTTATAAAATCAATGTGTGACCTTTCATCTTAAAGTTCAATTCGATTTTTTTGTTTTGTTTTTTTATCTCTGTAATTGCAATCCAATTGATTAGTTTTGGGGGTTGTTTCCGGGTAATTTCGTTTGGTTTTTTTTTTAATTAAAATTAATTTGAAATTAGGGTTTGTCGGTTTTCAATTTGGGGTGTTAGAGTATTTTTTTTATTTTGTCTGATTTGGGGTGTTAGTATAATTTTAATCTTGTTTGAGTATTTGGGGTTAAATTTTTTGCGATTTTTCATTCTCATTTTTGTTTCTGATTTTAATTTTAATTTTGGGTGTGATGCACTTCCTTTTTTCATTTAATTTTGATTTATTTTTTATTTAATATTATTCTGATATTGGAATATATATTTAATTTAATTTGATATATATTTATTTTAATTCTGATTTATTTTAATCCATATTTAATGAAGTGTAATTTTAATTTTTGTTTTTATTTTTTTAATAGAAATAATACACATGTGGCGCGCCATGTGTCCAAATCTTTGCAAATCAACATTTCTCGATCGAAATTAGGGGCGCGTGTAACACACGCCTCTAAAACGACGTCGTTTTTGTGTTATTTGACCGGTCTCCGGCGATTTGGGACTAAATTGACACAAATTAAAAACATACGAGACTAAATTGAAACATGTGATACTTACGGGACCATTTCAATAAAGGTCCAAAGTTATGGGACCAAATCGATTTAAATCCCTATATATATCCCCAAATCTTTTACAAGGTTTTAAACCCATTTCTCAATGTAGAAAGAACTCAATTATACTAATTCACAGGGCGTTTAACGCTAAAAAGAATTCCGGCTTGAGAAAATCATTTCCGGGAAACAACTCAAAGAAAAATATCCCTACATTTTGCACAGGGCCGATCCTAGGAATTATAGAGTCTGAATCGAGTTTTAAATTGGGCCGCTTTCAATATAAATTTATAAATTTACAATATAAAAATAAAAACACTTTATACTTAAAATAATATGACGAAGATTTTCAAAATAATCAATTAAATACAACCTGTTATACAGTTTTAGTCATTTCCACAAAAATAAGTTCATTATCCCATTTTAATTTTTTTTTTCCGTTTATCACCATTTCCTTATCCAAAGTATTCTCAACTTCATTATTTTTCTCTACTAGAACTAAAATATATATTGATATCACCACTACAAGAAAATGAAGAATTGTCTACCAAAATTTTCAAATGCCTATGAAATTTTTCTACAAAAATAATTTGGTCCTTAAAAGTGACTATTGCCTAGGATTTGCCTACCATTTTTTAGAAAAATCAATGAAAAATTACCTACACAAAATAATTTACTAGGCAAACGAATTACCTACCATGAAACCACCTACACATTCCTAATTTCCGTAGACAAACTAATTAACTACAAAAGATAATTCCCTAGATAACTTACATTTTTGTAAGCAATTATATTTGTGGTTTAGAAATGACTTACAAATAAATTTACTTACGAATTACATTCCGTATGCAAATTTACCTATGAATAAAAATGTCTAGGCAAATTGAAATATTTTCTTGCAATCCTCTATTTTTTGGAATATTTCATAGGCAACCCTCCATTTTTTTGTAGTGCACCCGCTTAATTTTGAGTTAAAATCTTCAATTCTTACTTTTTTTTTATATATATTCATAAGGTATGGTAGAAAAATAATTTGAAATTAAAATATTAAATATATACAATTAAATATGTCAAATTTAAATTGTAATTTAAAATTTGGAGTTTGAAATTTGAGGATTTATTCCCTGAATTTATGACTCGTAAAAAAAAATATTAAATTGGATCGCTTAGGTTATTTTTCTTAATGCCTTGGTAATTTATGTCAAAAAAAATTTAAAATTTAATAATGATTTAAAAATCCCATCAAGATTCGAACCCATAATCTCACAAAAATAAAAATAATCCTCAACCGCTCGATCAACACAATTATAATTTAAACTCTTGAAAACTTATATATTATATAATATAATACATATATAATTATGGACCCCTAAACTATCAAATTTTTTTTGGGTATGAGTCGATCGACTCATTCGCCTCAAAGAAGGCATGGCCCTGATTTTGCACTGCCATTCTTCTTAATTTTGTAGCTTGTGCAAATGTCGACCCTGCATTTTTTCCTTGAACTTATACTTTTTACCTTTACTTTGAAGGTGCAAATTAAATATAAAAATCAAAGCACAAAAAGAATAAAAGTAAGCAACTTACAAAAGTTTTTTTTTAAAAAAAACGATGAAATTGTGAGGAAGTGTGATTTTAGTATAATAATAATAATATATATGCATGCCAATTTTAATTAATTAAAGTTAAATACCTAAGAAGACTTCCAAGACATAAACTCCTTAATCATATATGATATATTGAGGTGGTCTTGCACGGACCTTTTTTCTCAATATTGTTATGAAGTTCTTCATTTGTTTCCAAAAATAGAAAAATAATAAAGCAAGCAAAACTATAAGATTTAGTAACTTTTTGAAAGGCTTAATAAGATCATCCAACAATGTAGCATCATTCGATAATGTATAAACAAGCCCATTATACATACCAAAAAGCACAGATTTGGGTTATCCTAAATGCTTGTTCGAGAAAAAAAAATATTCTGGTCCCATAATTTATGTACTCTCTATTTTATATACTCTCTATTTTTTGTTTCAAAAAAATTTAATGTCAAATTTTAGTCTCATAATTAAATCGATTGTTCAATTTTGATCCTATTTTTATCGAAAACTCTTCCAGTCTCATGTAAGTCACGTGTCGGTAAAATTTAACCGTTCTTACATTTATAAATTTTAAATTTTAGTTTTGATTAAAAATTTATTAGATTATTTACACATGTGAAGTTTAATTGATTAAAAAGCGTTAAAAAAAAAAAAGTCAGCGTTCTGTTCACGTCATCGAGGGTATTGGAAACCCACAAATTTTACCGCCATGTGACTTGTATGAGATCGAAGCGGCGTTGTTCACGATTTTTTGACAAAAAATAGGATCAAAATTGAACAATCAATTTAATTATGTGATCAAAATTGTACAGTTAAATTTTTTTGGACGAAAAATGAACGTTAGCTAAGTCATGGGACAAACACCATCTTGTATTTATTTTTTGGTAAATTTTAGACAAACATGATCCACAGAGGAATTCTATTTTTTTTTCTCTTGTCACAATTTCTTTACTGTGTGTTTTCTTTTCTCTAGAAAATTCATACAGACAAAAAAATTATATAAAAATACATCATATATATATTACCCTAAAATTTGGGGTGAATATGACTCCCTCTCATCAAAACGTACACCAAAAGTATTCCCCAAGATTAGATATTCTCAACAGACGACCAGCTTATATTATGCATAATATAAAAAACTACATATAAATTTACTTTTTTTTAATGATTTCACAATTTAATCACAACCTTTTAATCTTGATAAAATCATATATACACTATCTTTATAATTTTTTTCAATTTGATACATAATTATCTTTTAAATTTACCAACGGCCTAACAATATTACAACTCCAAAAATGATACTCCCTAATTTTTTTCTCGTATTTTAGCGAGCGAGTTATTTATTAGTATTTGAAAATGATAAAATGACTTTTAAAGAGGAGTATGATAGATCTACATCTCCTATATATCTTCTTAAAAATTACTTTATCATTTTAAATATTAATAAAAAGCTCGTTCGCTAAAATACGAGAAAACAGTAAATGTGAAGAAATAATTGGGACCAACTTAAATATAAACATTGTAAAAATAAGTATAAACATTGTAAAAGAGAGCTCAATAATATCTAATTAGTAAAGGCATGCATGATTTTTAGGGCATTTATCCCCATAACTCTTTATAGCTAAACTACCACAAAAAGAATATTGCATAGTTAAAATAAAATCAACCGTTAACACCACGTGCATTGTTTCTCACATGCATGCAGCACAGCCGTTCATTCACGTGTCTTGATTTTCTGTTATACTGGATTGTGTTGATCTCTAATGATGAAACATGTCTATGCTATGAACTTGCATTATTTGACTCATTTTATTTATTTCAACACATTTTTCTAACTCATTAAACTTGATTCATATCATACCTTGGATAGATTCAAATGCTCATAAATTAAAAATAAGGTTCATAGCATGAACCATGTCTGTACAAGTTTCTGTCTACTGAGTTTGTAATTCAAGAAACATATTTTTTTATTTACGACTCGATACCCAGTTCAAAAATCAATTAATTTTGGGATCAATTTAACCGTCCACTAATGGATCCCCCAATTGAAGATAGAAAAAAAACTATATATGAACTGACCCATCTCAAAACCTGAAATCTAAAAATGAGCATATTCTTAGTGCTAAATCTCGAGTTTATACTATCATGTCAATCCCTTGAGGTTACTCATGTAACATATTTAAAATCACTTATTTTCAAACATTATGGGAATGTGTTTTTGAAAATAAATGATTCTCCTCCTCATTTTAGATGGTTCGCAAATAGGGTAAATTGTATTTTTGGTCCCAAGAGAATGTGTCAATTGCAAAATGGTCATTTTTTCGACAAATTTGGTCCCATAAGATTTTCCGTCCATTTTTAACGGAAGTGAGTCACACGCGCCGTTAATTGCAAATTTGGTCCCAAAAAATTGCAGATTTGGTCCCACAAAATTGCATATTTGGTCCCAAAAAAATCATTTTTTTTATTTTTTTACTATAATTTTCAGATTTTTCCTAAATTAATTTATAATTTACTAATTACATCTTTATAATTTATTTAGTGTAAATTTGAGTTTTAAATTTATATAATTAACTTATAATTCAGAAAGTATTAAGCATAATTTCATAACTAAGATTTATAAAAATGTAATTAACACTTTTGAATTCCATTTGATATTAGAGATTCTATATTTTTTTAATTTTTTTAGATTATACATAAATTATTAATTTATTTGAAAATATTTTTTTTATTTTAAACTCTATAAGACTATATATATTATTTATTTATTTATATTTAACATAAATTAAGATTATATATATATTTTTTTAATTTTTAAAATTATCTACAAACTATTACTTGGTTTAAAAATGGAACCCTCGTTCTCCCTCCTTCCTCCAAAATCACCCCAGAAATTCAACGAAATCACATTGAAGAAGCAATGAAAATCATACTGGAGTTTATAGGATGCAACAGTTATGATTTTTATGTGTTTGATATTGATCTACGTGATAAAAAGATATCGAATTTGATTTTAATTTTGCAATTTTTTCGCGACGATGAGTGTTGATTGGTAGTGTGGTAGGATGGGCTGGTGGCAATGGTGATTGCAGAAGAGTCGTGTTGTGCAACTGGTTTGCATTTTGTGTGTATTCTTTCAATAGTATTAGTTGTTCAATGAAAAAAAATTAGTTATTTCATTAGAGAGTATCAAATGTTCTAACATAAAGTATTAGTTGCGAAACAGATGCATGGTAAAGTATTTTTAAATTATATTCAAATTCTATATATTATTTGGTTTGATTATTTTTAATTATAAAAATATTATATATATATATATATATATTTTTTTTTAAATTTCTTAAATTTTACATTAAGTATATACATATTATATATATTTTATTTTTTTAGATGTTACATATTATTATTTGATTTACAAAAGTTTACTCATTATTTTTAAAATTATATATGGATTATATATATATATATATATATATATATTAATTTCAATAATTTTACATAAGTTATTATTTCGTTTACAAAAATATTTTTTTGTATTTTGTAGTCATGTTTAAATCATATATATAGTTTTACAATTAATTTGTAATTTATGAATTCATTTTGATTATATATATATAATTAATTATATTTTAGTATCATTTTTCTCAATTTTGCAAATTTAGTCCCATAATTTTTTTGGTCAACTAACGGTTTCCATCCATTTGACTAACGGTTTGGGACCAAAACTGCTCTAAAAAGGACCATTTTAAAACCATGGGACCAAAACTGTTTTGGACCCAATTTCTTGGGACCAAATCTGCAATTTACCCTTCGCAAATACCTTCATAATAACATAATATATTTTATTATACATTTTAGATGAATGACAAAAGAGAAGGTAACAAGACACTATTCATTCTCATATTTCTCATTTTTTGCGTCTTTCTTCCAAAAGTGTAACATATAATATAACATTATGTGTAGTGTAACATGAAATCAGGCCCACACTTTCAACTTAATTTCGGGAGACTTACTGATAGATACATTTAAGAATTATAATTTACTGATAAGTACAAAATAGTTGCACATATGTATTGCAGTTTCACGTGCAACTTTAACTACACATGCAATTCATTTTGTTCATATTAGTAAGTTGATCCAAAATTTTATACTTATTATTTTCCTCCAATCTTTACATTTCTTTGCAATAATTCCACATTTAATTCAAGACAAATACTACTATGAACATGATTTATGAAAATTTTATGGAGAACTTAATCCCACTTTTTAGTATACGAAGTGCCATTAATATATAGTGATTTCGAGAGGAACAACATATAAAATTAAATATTTTCATAAGCTAAAACATGAGTTTTTAAAGAATAAAGTTCACACAACCCTGTTCACCGGAAACCTAAGACCTTTTCCATTCCCCCACCACCCTCTATATATTCATATCCAATTAACTATCCAACAATTGAGAGACACCTTAATATCAATGGCATACAAGATTTTCTTCATCTTCTTTCTCATGTTGACTTGCTCATCCATGGAAATTACCGGGCCGGGTCCCGACGGGCCGCCACTAGGCTCGGAGGAATGGTTCGGGTGGTTAGGTTGTGGTGGTACAGTTTTGGAGATGACCTCATGCAAAAACGAAATTATAGATTATTTCACCAAAAAGGAGATTGATATATCTCCAGCTTGTTGTTCTGCAATCGATGATATTACTAATCAATGTTGGCCCGTTGTGTTGTCCATAATAGGGTTCGACCCGGAAGATGCCGGCATTCTCAAAGGCTATTGCGAAGAGTATACCGCCTCTTCTCATGTCTTTCTTGGGCCCGTTCCTGAACTAATGGATCAGAGATATGGGCCGGGTTTCATGATTACATGTTGCATGCATGTTTAATGGAGTACTATGTTTTAACTTATACTATATGTATGTTTGTATCTTTTATGTTTTTCATGTGATTATAATGACGTTCATGTCTATGTTTGTCACTAAGTACTTGTGGTTATATATATATATTAACTTTCATATTATGAAATATTACAAAGTGGAACACTAATTATGAAATATGTAATCTCATTCTAGTTATAACTCAATATCCCACTTTCTCTCCCCAAAAAGGTCCCTCAAAAGTGAGTCATCTCACCCTTGTGAAGGTTAACATGGTTTGATTATTCTATTCTTACAAGAATTGTTAGGGGGCAATAAAATGGAAGGTAGATATAATAGCTAGCTAGTTATAACTGAATTTTTAGATGAGATGAAATTTTTTCAGGAAGCTTGCATCCGTCTCTGCTTAATGTTATGACTTGCATTACTTTTGTACACAACCAAAGCACAGAAACGATGAATCTAGGTTAACCCCGCAATATTCTAAACTCAAGTATTAATTACACAAACAAAGATCAGTAATGTTAAATAAACATAATACAAGGAATAGAGGGAATGAGATCACCTATTTCATAATTATTTTTCATTTTGTATTCCATAATATGAATGGATGACACATGGAATAATAAAAAATATCCAACGAACCACCATACCCTGATCCATATGTTAAAAATCCAAAATGGTGAAACACCAATGAAATACGAAAAGTAGAACATGTGAATTGAACCGGTTATAACTCAACCACACAATGACAATAACCAACACTTTTGGGTTATAACCATGTAAATAATCACAATTGTGATTGTTTTTAGAGTAGATCTCCTGTGTACTGTGTACTTCAAGTATATTTTTGAAACATACAATTTATTTACATTGAAACATTCAACTTATGTCAGTGAAAACAAGCTGCATGTTTTAATATAAATAAATTTCATATTTTAGTAAAACTAATTACATGTTTAAAAAATGCATTTTAATTGCACGATATCCATGGTGCATATATACAAGACCTTGCCTTATATTTATAGGGGAGATTACTAATAACTACATTTTTTCCTAGTGTTATTACTAATAACTACAAATCCTATTCACCAATTTACTAAAACCTACAAACTAGCATTCTTACCCTTTCTACACCCCTCCCCTCCTAAACGTGCAATCATCTACTCATCCCATCCTACTTTTTCATTTTCCCATTTTTCATCTCATTACACCCTTTCTCTGCAGCAAAAAAGTTTCCTATCCCTCCCATTTGAAAAAAAAAATTGAAAATCGAAAATTGTGGAATCAAATCTTAAGTTCTAAAAAGGTAATTTTTTTCATGGAATGTTAGAGGGTTCTTGCTAGATTTTCAAACACTTGTGCAAAAAGAGGGAATCGATTTTCCACTCACCTGTTCTTTGTTATATTTTTCGTTTTTTTTTTCAATTTTTTCAATTTTTCGGTTTTTTTTGTGCATGCAGAGATATATATGTAGTTTGTTCTTGTTCTTGGTCTTGTTCTTGTCCTTAAACTGGTTAACATTAACATTGTTCATAAAAATCGATTCATGCTCCTATTTTTTTTTGTTGAGACAAAATTTTTGGTACCTTTTAAATTGTGCACACCAAGTGTTTGTTAAAATGCTTGAATAATCTCAGAATGTTGTTTCTTCTTGTTTTTTGTTAGGAACTCTCAAAACCCCAAATGGAAGGTTAAAAAATGATAGAAATAGGGAAAAAGAAGAATTTCAAACGTAAAAGGATGCATAAATTTGTTGGAGGTTGGGATTTTTTGATTTTTCAGGATTAATACTCAAAGTAACATGATTTTTTTGTTCTTTGTATATGTTAAATTGATTTTTTTTTGTATGTGTGTGTTTTGAAGGATCTGTTGTTGGTTCATCAAAAAAACGGAAGGGCAAAGGTACGATTTCGTCTTGTGTTGTTCATGAATCTGAATATTTTTATTGAAAATCTGGCTTCTTTTGGGAGTAATTAGTTTATGTGTGTGTTTTTAAGGTTCTCGTATTCGGTCCACAAGGGTGCGAATTTGTGAAGGTATGACTTTGAACTTTGGATGTTCAATATATGAATGTGCTTTATCTCGTGATGAAGGTAAGAAGGGGACAGAAAATGAGGAGAAAATGAGGATAATGCTGTTGGAACTGAAAAATCCCAACGTGCAGAAATGAACGGTGATACGAGCAGTCCATCAAGAAAGAGTAAGAGAAGACATAGACAAGCTGAACTCAAGTTATCCCTTCAGAGGCTTATAGCATATGGGAAAATTCCATCCAAATCTAAGAGTAAGAATCATTAATGGAGCATGGTATTAATCTAAAAGGTAATATGATCTAAAAATATAACAGTATTATTTTCATTTGCTAATATTCTGAAATTGTTTTCACCACATTGATATGCATGTTTCTGCAAGTGTTACCTTCTCTGTCATTTGATTAGTTGTGATGAGAAGGTTTCGATTAGCATAGATAAACAAGTAATTTTGCCGGACTTCTTTTTTTAAATTTGCAGGAAAGTGTGTGATATTTATCAGGTCATGTTCGTTGGTCTATATAAAGAATGGATTGGGCAGAGAATACTATATTTTTTAGGAAGATCAATTTCTAGAGTCTGAAATCCAGGAATGCTAGTTCATTTGCTTTATTGTAAATTTTCAAAAGAAACTTTCTGTTCCAAGCACAAATCCTAATATCCTATTGTGTGTGACTATTAAAATGAGCTTATTACAAGTTTATTTAGCATCTACTCCATGGAAATCAAGGTCTAAGCTATACAGGCTTGTTTTGTGATGTGGAGAGTCTTTTGTGGCAAGGAAACATTTAATTGGCTGAAGTTACAAGAACCTTATATTTTTAGGCCTTCACTTGCTGAAGTTTCTTCTAGTCCTCGCATGGTAGATCTGTCAATAGTCGATTGAGATTATTAGATTAAACAGCTTGTAGATGATATTATCAAAGCTTGGATAGAAAAGATTAGATTCTATCTTATGTGGTCAAAACTACTCAGAAAATGCCTGCAGATAGTCATCGATTACTCCCAGAAAGTCTTATAGACAAATATCTGTTAGAGCTTTGGATGATTGGTAGTTAATAATATAGTATCTCAAATCATCTCAAATCATATTGTGAAATCTGAGCATATTTTAATGAGTTTAACTTCTTTTCTGGGTATTGTTTGCCTTGATGGTTAATATAGTTTTTGATCAAATTCTTAAGGGTATGTTTGTTTCGCGACTATCCTGGTCGGACTTTGGACTTTACAATCTCAAACCCCACTTTATTTTGAAACTTAAAGTAAGAATTTTTGAAATCCTATTAACTCTACTCTATTTCATCACCTATTACTACTTAACTTTTTATTCTCTATATACACTCACATCCAAGTTGTGGATTGGGCGAACAGGGTAGATATATATTAATAGATGCATATCATTATTGATCGTGTGTTGTAGCCCAGTGGTTTAGGTTTGCTCTTAATGTGTTTAGTCGCAGGTTCGATTCCTACTGAACACATAATTTTATTTTCTAAAATTTTTAGTGTGTAACTATATCTATATATGAGTGTTACTACATTGTTATATTGAAAAAATATTTTTTTTTTGTCAAATTTTTGTGTGTTACTATACTGAACACATAATTTTATTTTCTAAAATTTTTAGTGTGTAACTATATCTATATATGAGTGTTACTACATTGTTATATTGAAATTTTTTTTTTTTTTTGTCAAATTTTTGTGTGTTACTATATTCATAACGTAACATGGGTTACATGGTAACACATTATTGCTCATATGGTAACACATGAGTATTCACATAGTATTACGACGATATATGAACAGTGTTACATATTACTAAAAAACAAAAAATGTTACCATATGAAGAAAAACGTGTTACCACATGAATAAAACCAGTACAAGCGCGAAAATAAATTCTCAGTCAAAAATTACAGATTTAAAGAACAACTTGATGTGTTACTACATGAACAAAAGAGTGTTACCCCATGAGCAAAAGAGTGTTACTACATAAACAAAAATCCAGTACAAGCGCGAAAAAAAATCTCCAATCCAAAATAGAAGACCTTGCTACAGAATTTACATTTAAATATCCGATTATCCGCACGCAATTTCCAACAGCTAAACACTATAGCAGTATCAGAAGCCATTAACACACTGCAATTTCTTTTCTTTGTCAGCCTTATTTCAAAGTACACAATTCACGCCACAAGAAATTACTCACCATCGTTTATACTTTGATCATAATTTGATCTTTTTATCTATCATATTCTGGAGATGGAAAGTAGCATATGGATGTCAAGGCGTAATAGCAGAGACGCTTCGTTGGAATTGAAGATTTGATGGCAATAAAGGAGCGGCTGTTGAATGCAAGGAAGAAGAAAGCCCTACCCGACCCGTGCGTTGCAGACCCGCACAAAAAATGAAAAAGCCCAATTAAATTGTAATTGCACATATGACTTGTATGCAATATTGCATACAAGTTTTTGTCATATACAAAATCCACGTAACTGGATAGTATCAGCTGTTGTTTTCCTATTTGTAATATGTTCATCATAATAAATATAACTAAAGAGAATATAATTTTTACTCCTATAACTTCGAACGAGTTCATATTTAGTCCTATAGCTTTTTACTTTTTCAATTTTAGTCCTGAATGTGTCAATTTCAGTCCTTTTTTATCCAAAATTTTAAAATTTCGCCAGAATCTACCCGGAATAAGCATGTGCACCTTACATGATACTTCAAAATTGAGATTTTTTTTTAAAAATTCCGGCGATCTACATAAGTGGACTATCATGTAAAAAAAAATTAATTTTGAAGTGTCACGTGAGGTGCGCATACTTATTCTGATGAGATTCTGGCAAGATTTTAAATTTTTTGACCAAAAATAACTGAAATTGACATATTCATGATTAAAATTGAAAATGTACTAAGTTATAAGACTAAAAATATGATCGTACAAAATTACAGGGCTAAAAATTATATTTTATCATATAACTACACCAAGAGGATGTTTCCAAATCCAATACAAAACTCATGACTAATTTTTTTTAAAAACAAGTTGTCTAACAGCTATTAAAAAATGAATGACTACAGCTGTGACGATTGCAAATGAATGGTACAATAATACAAAACAAAAATGCAGCCATGACCAGAACACCATCACCGCCAGTGAGTTCAATAAAACTAATTTATGTCCAATCTACATACAATTTTCCTTTTAGATGAATAATTTTTATTTGTTTTCTAGATGATACGACTCATGCACCACATTCGGTGCATCCAATCATTCAGAAAGCCAAGAGTAACTATCCATAATACTAACAATTTCTTAAATGATGTAAATAGCTTTTTTATTCATATTTATCATTTTTTCATTTTGGTGTTCAAAATTATTTTCTATGTTTCAAGTGCATTATGCTAGACATGCAAGGATGATGAGAAAATTGTTTATTTCAAAAACCCTCTTGTCTCACAAGTTAGTGGTATGTATATTTCATTTTCCTAATATTAGTATACAATAATTTTTTATTAAATAAAACATAGTAACTGTATATCAACTTATTAGTTTCTTCTTCATTAAATTGTATTCTATTTTGTATTTGTTCTACTGTAAGATCTGATGATTGAGAGGAAATTCGCCCAAACTACAAGAATGTTGAGGAAGGAAATTCTTACAATTAAGCGATCAAAACATTTCTTGGGTAATTGATCCATTTTTACAAATATATCTTTGTTATTCACCCTACTTCACACAATTTAATTATTTTTTGAGAATTTTAATTTATTTATAATTTAACTAGCCATTGACATAACAAAATAATTGTGTAGGTACTTCCCCTGCTACAGATGACGGTGTGTTTCTCAATCCTAATGTTGATTATAGTAACTGGACACATATTTTGATTTTCAACTCTAATTAATAATATTATACATTCAAACAGATGAATTGAGGATAATTTTATGGATTTATTGTGCATATACATAAAAATTGTCTCACACTATTTTGAATTATTCCAGTGAAATATAATGTTTCAAGTCATACGGATATCGGAGAAAGCTCAAAATCTCAGAAGAAGCAAAAAATATCAGCAATGGGTTGGTTATATTTACATTTTTTTAACATTTTTTTTTTTACTTTCATAAAAATTAATACTAATTTTTTTAAGAATTTTTTTGTAATAAAACTAGATAAGGGAAAGTCAGTTATCGAAGAAACATAAATGAATTGTCCAACACATTGGAGAAAAATATGTGATCCTTTTGCAGCTTCGAGCAGTAAACACATATACATTGATGAGGCTATGGAACCTGCAAATTTGTTCTGTACAATGCAACATCCTATTGCTTCAAGTAGTGGTGAGATTTCACAATTCTCTTATCTATTTACACTTCACTTTTTCAAACAATACACATTTTTAATTCTTTTATGTAATGGTTAAATAAAAATTATTACATGTAGATCATGGTTTGCTAGATAACCATCTTGAAGAACCAGACAAACAAAGCATCGATGTGGAAAGCATAGGTAAAATATGTAGTTTCAGATTAACTGAACACATCATTTGTCAAATAGCTTAGTGAACTGTAACTATATATACTTTATAATAATCCAGGTTATCTTGATTTTGGTGACCCTACACAAACTTGTGTACATTGCGGGGCATATATGAGGTACGAAGAGAGAAGTGCGAAAAAGAAAATGACCAATCCTCTAAAACTTCCAAATTGCTGCTCAAATGGAAAGATACAAGTACCTATGCTGACTGAACCGCTTGATGTACTGAAGAACCTTTTATTTGGAAGAGATCGAAGGAGTAAAAATTTCATACACAACATCAGAGCATATAACATGATATTTAGTTTTACCTCGATGGGTGGTATGAAGGACACTACAATTAACAACGGTGGTGCACCATATGTTTTTAAAATACAGGGAGCAAATTACCACAAAATTGGAAGCTTATTGCCTGAACGGAGACATAAACCAAAGTTTTGCCAGTTGTATATTTATGACACTGAAAACGAAGTCGAAAACAGAATAAATGCAATCAGGTTGGTATATATATTCACACATTATACTATTTAAACTTTATTGTATGTTTTACTTATTAATTAATAATTTTGCATTCAACATTCACTACTACATGCATTTACTAATATTTACAACCCAATTTTATTGATTTTATGGTTTACAGTGGTGGAGTGGCAAATGGATCTTCAAAATTAGATGACTCAATAGTAAAGGATTTGAAAGCAATGATAGATCAAGTAAATCCTTTTGCAGTAAAATTCAGAGAGGCAAGAGGACGTTTTGAATAAAATCATTCTGAATCTGTCAGATTGAGATTGATTGGGAAAAGAGTCACTGATGGTAGAACTTACAATCTTCCAACAACTCCAGAAGTGACAACTCTGATTGTAGATGACATTGATCAATCAATGCAGGTTAGGGATATCATTTTCGAAACACGAAGTGGAGAACTTCAACGCATAAGTGAGCTTTGTTGGGAAATAAGTTACACAGATCTATTCGGGATGAATATTTAAATACAAATTTAATTCTTATAATTATTACTAGCATGAATTAATCCTATATTAATTCAAATAATAATCCAACAACAAATCATGCATATAATTAATTCACGTAAATCCTACGCATGCTGAATTCTATGAGTTTACGTGAATGTACCTCTTGGGACGGCAATGGTCTGGCTGATTAGACTCACCAAAAGAACTTCCCAAGTATTCCCTTAATCCTTGCTCGACTATCCGGTGGTAGGACACTTGCGAACAATTAACAAAAGAAAAATAAATTATGTTGCACCACCTTTGTGGATTTGCTAATTTTTCCAGCACATGAAATTGTACTTGGGAATAAAAGAGTCATCCCCTATTTATAGAGCATAGGTGATCGAAAATTTTGGGCAAAAATAATGTGGAAAAATCTTTTCTTGATCTCCAAGAAATCTTGAATATATCTCCTATATTCTTTTTCCCATAATTATAATATTCCACAAAATCCCACATACTCTTTGTTATGGAGTATATTTTGAAAATTATAGGGCAAGATTCCAAGATTTGGATCTTCTTTAATTTATGAGATATTCTTGTATTTCAAGAAATACATATCTTTCATAATATATTTTCAAGAAAATCAAGAAAATCTTTATTTCCCTTAATTATCAAAATTTCGAAAATATGCTTTATGGATAACCAAGTGGGAGATTTCTTGAATTTAATGAGATAATCTTGTATTCCAAGAATACATATCCTCATTCCATAACAAAATTCAAAGAAAATCTTTCTCCCCTTTTATCCATAATTTTCAAAAATTAGGAAAAAATAAGCAACAATATTTATTTTATTTTAAACATCTTTTTCAGTTATTGGACTATATGTTGGGTTACTTAGGGGGCCTTTAGGAGAATTAAGATTGGACCTTCCAATGGATCTTGAATTATCAATATTGAGCCACAATATTATTCAAGCCCATAAATATTAATTAATCCTACTACATAATTAATATTGCACTATCCATCTCAACCCATATTACACCAATATGGCTCTTGGTTATTATTTCCGTGTTTAAGATTATCTAACCCATTAATTAATTCAAGCCACTGAAATAGCTTTACGTTAATTAATATCTTTTGTCCTTGGTCAAGGAACGGTTCAACATTATTATCCATACCGGAAACTAGTTCCACTTGCAAGATTTGGTATGATAAAGCTTATGAACCTCCCAAGGGGGCAAATCGAACAAAGCGTGCTTGCACACACGATTCTCCGTATTAAATCTTAGCAATCACATGTGACCAATAATATTGCCTAAGATAAAAAGTATTGAATCTCGTTGATTCTCTACCCATGATAAGTCAAAGCAATAGTTACCAATCACACGTGATCCTATTTAAGGAACGAAGATTAAGAAATAACGAACCACTGAGGTCTAATTCTTCCTTGTTCAGTTCTGAAGAATTTGTCCTCCTGTAGGTCCTATTCAGTGCATCAGTCATGCACTAGTGTAATCTCTTGGTCAAGACAAGCCAATTCGAGCCTTACACTTCAACCTTTCACGATGGATTGTTCATTTCCATCAAGGTCGTGAATGGTATACTTTTAGTTACAAGGACCGTTTAATTTAATCTTACGTGATCCGGTATCACTAAATTAACTACAATGTAACACGTCTTATTTATTGAACAGTTATCAAAGAAATATATGTAACATTCAATGATATTTAAAGCATCAGTGATAAACAATTTATTTCAGTAAATAAGTCCGAAATTCAGTTTTGATTATACAAAGTAAAAGCATACTTTCTAGTATAATCCAAACAATCTCCCACTTATACTCAAAGTCTGCTTTTAAGTATACTACAACATGTCTCGTGTAGTTCCTAATTCGTGACATCTAATGTCACCTACACGAACCTAATAATTTCTCCCACTTATACTTAAAGCAGATTGATAACGGTCTTGACGCCCATTCCTTCCACATGTCTCTCGAACGTATTCAGAGGCAGACCCTTTGTGATGGATCTGCTAGGTTGTCTTCAGACGCTATCTTTGCCACATCTATATCTCCTCTCTTAACGATATCTCGTATAAGATGGTATTTCATTTCAATGTGTTTTCCGCTTTTTGTGTGCTCTTGGTTCCTTTGAATTTGCAAATCGCTCCGCATTGTCACAATAAATGCTGATTCTGGCCGGGCAAATTCGAACTACATTCAAGTCCACTAGGAAGTTCTTGAGCCATACCGCTTTTTCATTTGCCTCGCAAAGCAGCTACATATTCGCTTCCATGGTAGAATCTGCGACGCATTTCTACTTGACGCTTTCTCCATGTCACGGCTCCTTCCCCCATGCAAAACACACTACCGGAGGTAGATTTTCTAGAGTCTATATCTGATTGGAAATCCGAGTCCGTGTAGCCGATTGGGATTAGACTATCTCGACCGATAAATTAGCATTCTATCCCGAGTTCTTTTCGGATACTTCGTAATGTTTTTAATCGTCATTCAATGTTCTTTCCCCAAGTTACTTTGATATCTTGCCACCATGCCAACGACAAAGCGTATATTCGGTCTCATACACAAAGATTGCATACATAAGGCTTCCGACCGGCGGAAGCATAAGGAATGCCTCTCATGTCATCTATCTCTTTTTTTTTGCGTCTTAGGGCACATTTTTTCTTGATAGATGGATTCCATGTCCGAAAGGTACGGCCTTTCTTGAATCTGCATGTTTGAATCGTTTCAAGACAAAGGTCTATGTAAGAATCTTGCGACAAGCTATCATCCTTTTCTTGCGATCTCAAGTGATCTTGATCCCAAGGATGTGTGAGGCTTCCCCTAAGTCCTTCATATCAAACCTGCTTTTGAAAGCCATGCCCTTACGTCTGATAACACATTTACATCATTCCCAATGATCGTAATGTTGTCTCGATAGTACTAAGAATACCAATGCGCTTCGACATGCTTTTTGTACACACAACTTTTGAACTCGTTTTGATCGAACCCATAAGACTTTATTACATGATCAAAACATTGGTTCCAAGCTCTGGATGCCTATTTGAGTCCGTATATGGACTTCATGAGCTTACAAACTAGGTGTTCTTGGCCTTTTTCAATGAAACCTTGGGGTTGTTGCATATAGATCTCTTCATCAAGACTTCCATTAAGGAAGCCGCTTTTTGACATCCATTTGCCAGATTTCAAAGTCGAGATGCGCAACAATCGATAAGAGAATACGAATGGACTTGAGCATGGATACGGGCAAAAAAGTTTCCTCATAATCGATCCCTTCTTTCTGAGTATAACCTTTTGCCATGAGTCTTGCCTTGAAGGTTTCCACCTTCCCGTCCCTCCCTCTTTTTTTCTCTTATACACCCACTTGCAACCAATGGGTTTGACCCATTAAGTGGTTCGACTAGCTCCCACACTCTGTTATGATTCATAGAACCCATTTCGGCTTTCATTGATGTTTGCCAAGAATCAGATCCTTGTCTTGGATTGCCTCATCATATGTCCATGGGTCCGATTCGCCTTGTCCTGAATCAAGTCCGAGGACTCTCCTATTCCCATGAATCTCTCGGGCTGTTTCACAACAACCCTCCCACTACGACGAGGCTTCAGTTGTGTAAGTGTATCGTTTGGTATGTCATCTTGTACAGTTGGCATTGAGGTTAGCCCCCTTAGCTAGTTTAAGGTAATCTCACTTCGGGTCTTCTTTTCGCTCATATAGTCTTCTTCCAAAAAATCTAAAGTGGGTGCTTATGACCACCTTTTGATCTTCGACCCATAAAACATACACCCTTTTGTTCCCTCGGGGTATCCCACAAACAACCTTAATTCTGATCGAGGATCCAATTTACCGGCTTCCTTGTCCAACACGTAGGCCGGACACCCCCAAATCTTCATGTGTCTCAAACTAGGCTTGAGCCCGGTCCACAATTCTTTGGGAGTTTTGGGAACCGATTTGGATGGCACCAAGTTTAGAATGTAGGTCATTGCTTTCCAAGGCATGACCCCAACGACTTGGGAAGATCCGCATAACTCATCATAGATCTAACCATTTCCAAAAGAGTTATGTTTTTTCAAGACCGCAACCCCGCTTTTGTTGAGGGGTTCCGGTGCGCTTAGTGGGATGCAATCCTTCATCGATAAGTAGTTCAAAAACTCATCGCCGAGGTATTCGCCCACGATCGGATCGTAGAGACTTGATACATTTTTCCCTATGATTCTCTGCTTGAGCCTTAAATTCTTTGAATTTCTCAAAGGTCTCAGATTTATGCTTCATAAGGAAAATATAACCGCACCTTGAGTAATCATCAATAAAAGTGACAAAATACTCATAACCTCCTCTTGCTTTTGGTTGACATTGACCACATACATTTGTGTGAACGATCTCTAACACTTCTTTGGCTCTATTCCTTGGTTCCAAATGCCCTCTTGGTCATTTTACCCTCCAAACATGATTCATGAGGTTGAAATTGGTTCAACATGGAGAAACTCCAAAGGAACCGCCTTTCACCAACCTTTGGATCCTCTTTGATTTATATGTCCCAATCTTAGATGCCATAGAAGTGTCTCATTCACGTTTTCTTTTATCGGAAAAACGGGATTGATGTGTTATAGGATGCATTTCATGAGTGGTGTGCACGCTTAATTGTATAGAGATTTTCCATCAATGTCCTCATGTCAGATACACTCATCATTTCAAGAAATGATTTCATTCTTATTAGAAGAAACTAAGTGTCTATTAACGAAATTTTAGAAACCGAAAGTGAATTCTTTCTAAAACCGGGAACATAAAGAACATCTCTTAAAATTAGAACTCGTCTTTTAAAAGATCAGCACTTCTCCCATCGCTTCACCGCCACTCTCGAAGATCGCCCAAAGTGATGAGGATCTCATCGACACTAAGTTGCGGATCGGTTTGAACCCGTGAAAGCAAACATGATTAGTGGATCTCTTATCAACCACCCACGAATGAGAAGTATCTTGCTATACAAGTTTCAACAACTAGTGCGTGAGAATTACCTTTCTTTCCTTCCTTTTGGGGTTGGAACAGTAAAACCTCCATTGTCCTCTTTTCACCGCAGCCTAAAGCACTTCCTCTTTGGATTTTTCTTGACACCACCAAAGATTCGTCATCTTATCATTGCCCTTGGCAACAGCTTGAATCGATTGCTTATGGCCTTTGGTCACCTTATTCTTCTTGCCATCCTTGGCTAGAAGATGAAGACGGACCACTTGCCGTCAAAGCTTGAGTTTGGTGCCCTATCAACATCTCTCGCCGAGACCAAAAGCTTGCAACAAATCACCAAGCGAGGCAAAATTGCTCGAAACTTTTGGGCAGAGAGTGAAATACCAAATTCATCCGAGTCTCCAGATTATAATCTGCAGACTCGTAACCTCAAGTTTGTTCGGGATGGGCCATCAATTTTGAAGACATAATCCCTTACGGGTTTGCCATCCACCATTTTCAAATGACGACATCTCTCAAGAAGGTGATCTGACGAGTCTCGCATATTTGACCCGTCAGTTGGCTCATCTGATTTTGGTGTGTCAAGAATCCACTTGTGCTTTTGTGCAGTTAGGACAATAATTTTTCGTTTCCAATCAATATATTATCCATACATATTGTATTGACTTTTAAGTATATTAACAAAGGATTTAAAAGGTTACGACATCTTTGAATCGAAATAAATAACTATATGCATAAGCTCAAGTATATCACAAGATTCGATCACATGCATCATATTAAAATCTCAAAAAAAAATGAACATGCATCACCAACATCTCAAAAACAGTTTAAATAAGCCACGTGGGGTGGGTCATTATTTAAACACATTCAAGCGAAAGTTACAAACAAGAACAGTTACAAACCTTTAATATCCAGATTAATAGTTGGCTCCCACTTGACCAATATAAAATTGACAGGGACTTCGGGGAAGTATATGCATATCAATTTTATACCTAAGTAATAACCATGATTAAATACAGGATTATTATTTCGCTTTGAACGAGCCTCGTGGGGAGGGTCATCATCGCCATTAGTAATAATCCACAATAATCCATTTGGAATTCATTCATGTGAAAGCTAACTTTTGACCGTCCCGTGGGGGGAATTTCTCCAAAAGAATTCACAAATAAATAAATCATGGAGGTCAAAAATTAATTCAATTTTATTATCCTAATAAAATTGTCAATTAATTATTTAAACATACTTAGTAATTTTTGACTGTGAGATTTTTCATTGGGCAACTCTCATGCAAACATATTTAAACAAATTAAATAAAGCATAAGATAGCACAATAATAAATCAAGCAAAGTGGAAAAATAAACATATTGGGCACAAATTATCCAATTGTCATGGTTTGATTTTTCTTGGCTTGATTTTGAAGAAACGCCGTCTTGAATTTCTCCCACTCGATCTTCTCGAAAAGAACTCCGCTCGAACGCCACGCCAAGTAGCTCAGAAATGGGATGCACGCCCAGATCCGCCGCCCCTTGGCCGAGCAACCGCAAATCGCGCGCCCAGGCATACGCCAGACGCTTCGCCCAAAAGCCGCCGACAACCTCGGCGAAGTCGCCGCCTCGGTCTCGTTTCGGCCTCAGCGGGTTTCGCAGCGACGACAGCAGCAAGATCCTTCGCCCTTTCGCCTCGCCTGCAGGAAACTTCGGCGGCCGCCACAAAATCCGTCGAAGCTTCGCCCGTCCTTCACGCTCGCGATTCGTCGTCCGCCGCGTCCGATCGCATCCACGGTGCCGCGTCTTGGCTATCTTAAGCCCGTCTGTGCGGCTTTGATCTCTCGCAGCCGCTCGGCCCTCGGCCTCGCCTCGCCCGTCTTGGCATATCTGCGTCTTGCGTCAGTCGCGTCGCGTTCATGCCTCCTTGGCGCGTTTATGACGACGCGCCACGCCTGCTTTAGAGATTTTATCCTTTAATTCTTCGTCTCCTGCTTTAGATCCGGTTATAATTTATTTACAAAAAATAAATAAACCTAGATCTAGACTAGTCTATTACATTGATCAAATCAAACAAATCCTAATCTACTCGTGGATTTTCTCACGAGGCAAAACGAATCCTAACGAATCGAATTAAAAACCACAATTTATATGCATGCATAAATAAACACATTAAATTCCATGACAATTGGATACCTACAAAAAAGATCTAGCAATTCTACTATCCAATTTCAAATTTAATGACAACGAATTAAATTACAATTTAAAAAATTCAGAGCCCGAAACCGTGGCTCTGATACCAGTTGTTGGGGAATAAGTTGCACAGATCTATTAGGGATGAATATTTAAATACAAATTTAATTCTTATAATTATTACTAGCATGAATTAATCCTATATTAATTCAAATAATAATCCAACAACAAATCATGCATATAATTAATTCACATAAATCCTACGCATGCAGAATTCTACGAGTTTACGTGAACGTACCTCTTGGGACGGCAATGGTCTGGCTGATAAGACTCACCAAAAGAACTTCCCAAGTATTCCCTTAATCCTTGCTCGACTATCCGGTGGTAGGACACTTGCGAACAATTAACAAAAGGAAAATAAATTATGTTGCACCACCTTTGTGGATTTGCTAATTTTTCCAGCACGTGGAATTGTATTTGGGAATGAAAGAGTCATCCCCTATTTATAGAGCATAGGTGATCGAAAATTTTGGGCAAAAATAATGTGGGAAAATCTTTTCTTGATCTCCAAGAAATCTTGAATATATCTCATATATTCTTTTTTCCATAATTATAATATTCCACAAAATCCCACCTACTTTTGTTATGGAGTATATTTCGAAAATTATAGGGCAAGATTCCAAGATTTGGATCTTCTTGAATTTATGAGATATTCTTGTATTTCAAGAAATACATATCTTCCATAATATATTTTCAAGAAAATCAAGAAAACCTTTCTTTCCCTTAATTATCAAAATTTCGAAAATATGCTTTATGGATAACCAAGTGGGAGATTTCTTGAATTTAATGAGATAATCTTGTATTCCAAGAATACATATCCTCATTCCATAACAAAATTCAAAGAAAATCTTTCTCCCCTTTCTATCCATAATTTTCGAAAATTAGGAAAAAATAAGCAACAATATTTATTTTATTTTAAACACTTTTTTTTTAGGTTATTGACTATATGTTGGGCTACTTAGGGGGCCTTTAGGAGAATTAAGATTGATCTTCCAATGGATCTTGAATTATCAATATTGAGCCACAATATTATTCAAGCCCATAAATATTAATTAATCCCACTACATAATTAATATTGCACTATCCATCTTAACCCATATTACGATCAATATGACTCCCTAAGTTATTATTTCCGTGTTTAAGATTATCTAGCCCATTAATTAATTCAAGCCACCAAATAGTTTTCCGTTAATTAATATCTTTTGTCCTTGGTCAAGGAACGGTTCAACATTATTATCCATACCTAAACTAGTTCCACTTGCAAGATTTGGTATGATAAAGCTTATGAACCTCCCAAAGGGGGGGCAATCGAACAAAGCGTTTCTTTTACGATTCTCCGTATTAAATCTTAGCAATCACATGTGACCAATAATATTGCCCAAGATAAAAAGTATTGAATCTCGTTGATTCTCTACCCATGATAAGTCAAAGCAATAGTTACCAATCACACGTGATCCTATTTAAGGAACGAAGATTAAGAAATAACGAACCACTGAGGTCTAATTCTTCCTTGTTCGCCTCAAGAATTTGTCCTCCTCAGAGGTCCTATTCAATGCATCACCATGCACTAGTGTAATCTCTTGGTCAAGACAAGCCAATTCGAGCCTTACACTTCAACCTTTCACGATGGATTGTTCATTTCCATCTAGGTCGTGAATGGTGTACTTTTAGTTACAAGGGACTGTTAATTTAATCTTTTGTGATATGGTATTACTAAATTAACTACAATGTAACACGTACTATTTATTGAACAGTTATGCAGTAAATATATGTAACATTCAATGATATTTAAAGCATCAGTGATAAACAATTTATTTCAGTAAATAAGTCCGAAATTCAGTTTTGATTATACAAAGTAAAAACATACTTTCTAGTATAATCCCAACAAGCTTCACCCATCATATGTTCCTCTTCAATACCCTTTGTTATTTCCTTATGGGGAAGATGGATATTGTTTGGGAATCGAAAGCACGAGAAAAGCATCCAAAGACCAAAGAAAAGGATTAAACTAACAATGCGTGAGTTCTTTGCATTTTGAATACATGAACGACTAAATGAAGCTGACATTTTGGTCCATTCAAGAAGGTTATTTCAGCAGTTCTTGGTTGATACCTATACTATGATTGAATCTGAAAGACTGTCATACATAAGAAATAATCAGTCAAAACTAAGAGTTGACAAGCGAAGTGACTTGGTCGAGGCTGCACTACGGGGTGATACAGAACCTTCCTCTTCGGGAAAAAGATTTATGCCTAAGTCCTTCACTAGAGGACCACGCTACATGATACAAAATTTTCAGGATGCCATGACAATATGCAAGTGGTATACATATCCGGATCTTTTTGTCACATTCACTTGCAACCCAAAATGGTCTGAAATCACCCGCCTCTTGAATGATAAGGAACTAAAATCAGAAGACAGACAAGAGATACTTTGTCGGATGTTCAAAATGAAACTAGATTCTCTTATAAATGATTTCAAAGAGAATCAATTGTTCGGAAAACTTGATGCAAGTAAGTAAATTTTAATTTTCAATATAATGTACTCTATTTTTTAATTTCATCCACTAAATTTTGCATTTTATTTATATTATGTTGTTTCCAGTAATCTATACTGTTGAATTCCAAAAAAGAGGCCTCCCACATGCACATATAGTGTTGTTCTTGCATCAGGACAACAAAATTCCAACTCCAGATGACGTTGACCGTATTATATTTGCTGAAATCCCTTGATAGACAAATGCACACAAATTTGCATGATTTGGTAAAAGAGTATATGATGCATGGTCCGTGTGGAAACGCTAATAGAAACTCGCCTTGCATGGTCAATAAAAGGTGTTCCAAATATTTCCCAAAGGCCTTTAATCAGAAGACTTATGTGGATGAGGATGGTTATCCAGTGTATAAGAGAAGGAACAATGGATATACAGTTCAAAAGGGGAACATACCGTTGGATAATAGCTTTGTTGTACCATACAATCCAACAATGTTGTTTAGATATCAAGCTCATATAAATGTGGAGTGGTGCAACAAACTCAAAACCATCAAGTATTTATTCAAGTATATCAACAAGGGACCAGATAGAGTAAGAGCAAATTTTACTGAAAACAGAGATGGTCAGACACATGAAAAATTTGAAGATGAGATACGTAATTTTATTACATGTCGTTATGTTTCTCCGTGTGAGGCTGTTTGGAGGACTTTGGGTTTTGATATATATTACCGATTCCCTATTGTGCAAAGGTTAAGCTTCCACCTCCCAAATGAGCAAGGAGTAGTTTTTAATGATGATGACTACATAGATGATGTACTTACTAGACCGACTGCACAACAATCCATGTTTCTTGCATGGATGGATTACAACAAGAAAAAATCTGATGGAAGAAAACTTAAGTATGTCCAATTTCCCTCAAAGTTTGTTTGGGATAAAAGAAAACGTGAGTGGCATCCTAGACAAAAGAAGGTTTCATTTGGAAGACTACAATATGTTCCTCCGGGAGCTGGAGAACTGCACTACTTGGGACTTCTTATTCCCCATATCGAAGGTGCAACATGTCACGAGGACATGCGCACTATCGGTGGAGTTATATATCCTACTTTCAAAGAAGCTTGCTACTATATGGGGCCGAAATTTATTTTGTATACTTCTTATGTTGTCGAACATGCATGACTTCCCCAAAATATGTTTTTGACAAAACATGGGACTGCCTTTCAGATGACATATTACATAGACAGAGAAGAATTTTAAATATGCCAGGTATGTATAGAAAACTCATTTTTTATTCAAAAAAATGTTATGTTATATACATTTTGTTGACAAACTAATATTTTTATTATTTTTTAATGCACTGATTTTTCTAATTCACACAGATTTTCACCTCAATGAAGAGGAAATAAAAAATTATGCATTAGTGGAGATCGAGAATTTACTACAACGAAATGGAACCACATTGAGGAGATTCGAACCAATGCCTTTTCCAGATCAATATATGTCATCCGAAGGACACAATAAGCTCATACAGGAGGAGTTACGTTATGATCGAGCAACTATGCAGGCGGAGCATGACACATTGTATTTGGAATTAACAAATGAACAAAGGGGTGTATTTGATGAGATTCTTCATACAGTTTGGTCAGATGAGGGAGGAATTTTTTTCGTATATGGGTACGGAGGAACAGGAAAAACCTTTATATGGACAACTTTATCGGCAGCTATACGGTCACAAGGACATATTGTTCTCAATGTGGCTTCGAGTGGAATAGCATCACTACTATTGCCGGGAGGACGTATGACTCATTCTAGATTTGTTATTCCTATCAATATCAATGAGACATCAACATGTCACATAAAGCCAGGTACAGAGCTCTCTGCACTAATTATAAAAGCAAAACTTATAATTTGGGATGAGGCTCCGATGATGAGCAGATTTTGTTTCGAAGCATTGGATTGAAGTTTGAAAGATATAATTCGTAATGCTGATGGATCACAAAGTACATTGCCTTTCGGTGGTAAGACTGTTGTTTTTGGTGGTGATTTTAGGCAAATACTACCTGTTATATCTAAAGGTTCAAGAGAAGAGATTGTATATCGAACAATTAACTCATCTTACCTGTGGGAGTTCTGCAAAGTTTTAAAACTTACTACAAATATGAGGTTGAGAACTGATATAGTTGAAATGCATTCAACTTCACAAGAACTTGCCGAATTCTCAGATTGGATTTTAAAAGTCGGAGATGGGGACATTGGAGGTACTGATGACGGTTTTCCTGAGATACGTATTCAAGATGATAATGTGATAATGGATGTCGATAATCCTATTGATGCAATCGTGCGCAACATCTATCCATCTATCGTTGACCATTTTCATTATAATGGATATTATGAAGATAGAGCAATTCTTGCTCCAACGCATAAAGTGGTCGAGTCTATTAATGAGTGTGTCTTATCTATGATTCCAGGAGAAAAACATGAGTACTTCAGTTCTAATATTTGCAAAATGAGGACCTAAAAAAATAGATTATAAATTTTACTTGAAATTTCTAATAGCGACGTATGTCGATATTGTCACATACGTCAGTAAATTCATTATTTTTTATTCTATCCCATTTTTTAATATTTTTAACATAAAAAATTTATGTTAAAATATAAACAAGTTATTGAAATCACTATAGACCATAATAACGACATTTATGTCGTTATAACAAAATACTTGTCGCTATGGGCACATACGAGTAATTAGGCAAAACATTTTTATATATTGGACAAAAAACTATTACACATTTCTATTACATGAAATCCAAATTCTAAAGAAGATGGTCATATAAATAAAAATTTATAAAGAAGATGGTCATGTTGACTAAGCTCTCTGATATAAAATAATACCTTAACTCACAAATCAAGAAGTGATGAATCAGATAGTGTTTTTCTTTAACTCAATTTCACTCGAAAGATAAAATTCGATTTTTATTATACGTTCTAATATTCGCAAAATGAGGACCTAAAAAAAATAGGTTAAATTTCACTTGAAATTTGAGTAACGACATAGATGTTGTTATGATGTTCGTGTTGTTATTGATATGGATATGGTTTAAATATTTTACTTCTACAAATAAGTAAATAAATATGGATATGGTTTGATAGCAAATTGATAATTTTATATGGAGAAGGTCTTAGGTTCAATTATAATTGGGCAATTTTGTGTGTTTCTTTTAAATAATAAATCCTAAAATTCCATAAAATATATACCAAAATTTAGGATACAATATAAATTAAATATTATAGTATATATAGATTCAAATTCTAAAAAATATACATCCCATATTAGAAAATTATATAAATAAAATATTTAGACATTCAAATTTCATAAAATATACAATATTTAGGAAACCATATATTCAAATATTGCAGATTTATTCAAATTTCATAGTATAAACCCCAATATTGAGCGGAGGAAATCCGAAAGAAAAAAAAAGAACAATGTAAGAAAGGTAAAAAAAAAAAAAGCGTCAAATCATATATTTTAGACTGATTCAAATTCCATAGAATATATCCCAAAAAATCAGACTGAGAAGAAAGGAGCCGATTGAATCCCACAATGTACTGAAGTCCTCCAACTCTAATATGAGAAAATGATATGATGCTCATAAAACTTTTAACAACTGATTGAATCCCTAAAAAACACATGAAACTTTTATAAATATTGGAACAAAGACACCACGTCTGAGGAAACTTTTTTTTAGGAAACATTGCAACAAGACACGGTGCTTAATCTGCCACAAGATAAATAGAAGTGTCGGAACAGAAAATGATAGAAAACCAAACTTGATGAGGCAGAGAGAAGAAAAAGAAAGGCTATCGAAGAGTAGTTGGCTAGTTGCATAATTAGAAACACAAATGTCCCAAACTGCTCATTTGTTTCTTCGTTAGTGTATACCTGCAAATATAAGAATAAGTCACTACCATCAAATTAATAACATTGTATTAAGTACATAACAACCAATATTTTAATAAGCTCTCTTATTTTTAGGATTTTAAATATTAATTCATTTTAAAACAATAACAAAATAATGAGATCATCAATTATCTTAATTTATTTCAACTGAGCAGGGACAACAACGGTATTCAAAATTGAAATAAGTGATACAAATACAAATATAGCTCCGACCCTAGCCTGCAATGTGAAAGAAGCACCAACGAAAAAAAATGACAAGACAATTATTATACATGATATCTATTAAAAATCATCAACATTATGACACATCCAATGTAATTCCAGTTCAAATCACTTCACATCATGTATATTAGCAAGCTAAATTTTTAATGAACTGAAGGTGTTAGTCGAAAAAGAATACAAAAAGTCCACATATGTGAATACTTACAATCTAGAACTCCATGATTAAGAGAAAGAAAACCTTCCTTAATGTCTGATATGCGGGTATCATACAAAATTAATATTCTCATATAAAGTACCACTGGATATAGCATGTCAGTTTAAGCATCAATATCACGTCAATAAACTATCTACAAAGTTATAGAAACAGAACAGACCCTTGAGCATTTATTGCCACATCTAAATACCTAAATAGCTCCGCCAAATACAAGTACAACTTAATCAACTAAATAAAATGACATAGAAAGTGAAAGGGTGAATTTGATACCTCGTCGTCAGCTATGTGAGATTGTAAGTTGTGTGATACCAAAGCTTGCCGCTTGCAAGTTTATTCAAGTTTTCCCTCACGGATTTGCTCTTGAAGTTGTTCGAGTTTATTTGGATACTCAGGAGATCACTTACACATCAACATGTATACTTTCATTTTTAGATAATTTAGTGTACTTTATTCTTAATTGTTTTCTGCACACGAGAAGTAAACAAGTCCACTGTTGATAATTTTTATGACCTGCTACCTGTTGTATTGTGTGTCGTACTGATCATCGTACTGCATCGTATTATATGTCGAATTGTGTCGTACTGTTTTACTGCTATAATAATATAAACCGGAAGACTAAACGAAAAGTAACTCGTCCATCCTATGTTCTCAATCAACTCAAACACATCATTCTCAATTTTCAAAGCTTCTAAAGTAGGGGTGTGAATGCACTTACAAGGAATAATACTATTTTCACATATCAATTTGTATCTATCCCTATCCTTCTTTTTTAGTGAAGCAAAGATGGCCATGCAAATCAGATTCTGAAATTGGAAGAGAAGGAAGTATCATATCTGTTCTCGCCCTTTTTTCGTATCGGAGATGAGGATGGCCGAAGAGGAGCACTAATTAAAACTGACTTCCGAACAGGGGTTTTTGTAGTAGATTTTGTTAGTCTCATCCTGGCTTGATGATGAGAAAAACTATTGAATTCGTTGCGCAGTGCCCTGTAATTCAAAAACCCAAAATTTGAAACATCTAAATTAATCCTCAAAATGGACTGAACAATGCTCCAGCACTACCGACTGTCGTGCACTTTTTCACCCATAATTTTCATGGTTTCAGCAACAACAGTTGCGCCCCATCCCACACTCAATTCATATAACAAAATAAATAAATTGTTAACAAAATAGTTTCAGACAAGGTGATTTGGCCCTCTTTGAAGAAGAACTTGAAGCATTAAGTCTGGGAAATATATTGAATTCAAATAACAATTCAATTAGATACAGAACAAACCATATCCCAACAGAAAGAATTTGGGATCATGAAATAAATTTGATAATTAAAAGAAATTTTCGTCAAGAATAAAAAAATCGAAACGTAAAAGAAAAAATAGGAGGAATTTTTTTTATACCTGAGCAGTGTTAATCAGGAAATTTGAACAAAATACACTGAGATAACGTCGCGATGCCACAGTGGCTGATTCTTTTTGCCGAAAAATTTGGGCGATCTTCGCGACCTACGGTGGTGGGTGGCGATGCCACGGAGAACGGCGTGTGGTGGAAGCGGCGGCATATCTGAATTCTGGGCGGGGGGAAAGGGAAGAGGAAGAGACGACCGGAAAGAAAAATGAACTATGAATTGAATTGTTGTAACCTAGAGAATTAATGATTTTCAATTAAAATAAATTTTTTTATAAATTAAATAAGGATAAATTAGTAAATTTATAATTATACTTTTTAAATTATTAAATTTATTATAGCAGTACAACAGTACGACACAGTTCGACATATAGTACGATGATCAATACGACACACAATACAACATGTAGTAGGTAATTAATTTTAAGCCTTTAAATTTTTGATCTGATGGTTCAGATTAATTGACTATTGACAATCAATACAATACCCTGACTGCGGTAAGAAACACCCTACCAACAATAGGAATAAGTTAATAGCGGTGTATGGTGAAAGTGATGCACACAATACCTTCTCAATAAAAAAGGTATCCCAATTAATTATAATTTATTCCAAAATTTGATTCTCAATATATCCATTGAGTTTGTGAAAATATATTATATATTCTTTTCAAAAAAAAAAATTCTAAATCCGTTATAACTTGTTAATATTTATTTCAAAGAATCGTTGTTAATATTTTTTCCCATTATTATTTGTTAATATATATTTTAGAGACATTTCTATATTTTTAAAAGATTTTTTCTGAATCTATTATTATTTGTTAATATATTATTTCATAAATACGTCTCGCGAATAACTAATCTATAAAAAAAAAAAAACCTAAAGTTTTTTTCCAAATTTTTTTCCCAAAACTTTTATATTTTGTTAATATTTATTACATATCTACTCTAAATATTTTTCCCATATTCCAAATATTTATTTTCAAATTTAACATTAGTGTTTGTGAAAATATTTTATATATTTTTTCTAAACATTTTCTCAATCCATTATACATATTTCTCATTTTAACATTAGAGTTTGTGGAAATATACTACATATTTTTTTCAAAAATATTTCTCAATCCGTTATAATTTATTATTCAAAAGATTCGTTTCACATTTTGGTAGTAATTATGGCGGGAAAATTCAATAGTTTCTAAATATAAGTCGATTTCTGCTATTATATATATAGATAAGATATAAGATATATATATATATATATATATATATATATGAATAATTGATAAAAAATTCTAAATAGAAAATAATAAAGAATAATAATTTCGCCAACGGTATTATATTGCATTATACATATAAATGACGAAATCCAAATATAGTTGGATAATTCATTATGTAAAGTCGTAGTTCGATCACTTGGAAAATTTGCATTGTCCATTAGTCATCTACGACAAATAAACAAAATTGAAATAATAAATTAACATTATAAATTAATTATTGATACATCTAGAAAATACAATAATTAAATAATTAATGATACAATGATAACTAAAATTTTACATATTTTTTTTTAAAAGAATTTTCTTAATTTGTTAATATTTATTTCATACATTATTCATTGAGTTTATAAAAATATATCTCTACTATATATAAAGACAAACTTTTAGGCAAAGTCAAATCACTCTATTTCAAAATTCCTATGATCTCAATAACTCTAATTTTAAATTTAAGATACTATACTTTAATACACCGGAAAGTCATTTAATGTTTCTAATACATAATTTTATTTTCACCTATGAAGTCATATTATCTTTAGTTATAATTGAGTTATTAATATAGATTTTTTTAATAATTGCATAGGGTATTCAAATCTCTTAAGATGCTATGAAAGACGTTTGAAGTTGTAGGAACCGGAATGTTTATTTTACTAGTAATCATACCAGGGGTGTATTCAATTGAAATTTTATTGGATTTTTTTGGACTTTGAAAAGTCTGTGGATTTAGAAAATTCAGACTCTATGCAGAGTTTTGCTGACATTTTTTTTATTGATTTACATGAATTTTCATAGACTTGACATGATTGTGGAATACATTTTTTTATTAATTTACATGAATTTGCATAGACTTCGGCGCTGGAACTATTGATGCAAATGTATATAAAACACATTTGTATTAAAAAAAGTTATCCATATTGTTTAGAAAAAATATCAAAAATACATTGGTTCTAAAAATAATACATTATTATTTATCATTATTATTCTCATCTTCATTCCCACCATCTTCATTTTCATCCCTAATGGTACCCCAAATCTATTACTCAATATTCATGCATGGTACTTGAGCCAAACAAACGTAAAATAAAATTAAATTTTCTTGATTGCCCCTTTCATGCAATATAACACTTTTTAATTTTAATATTATGTTTAATAAAAGACACCATGAGAAAGGAGTTTTGAATTTTCTTGAACTGATTTCCATGTCAACCAATCTCCATAATAATAATATTTAACTTTTAAAAAGAAAAAAATAAATAAGAGAGGAGTTAGTGAGTCAACAGTGACGTCGATTTTCACGAGGATATCTCACCTCTAAACTTTTCATGCATAGTTCAAATATAAACTAGAAAAAAGATATTTAAAAAATCACCTTCGAAACTTTACAACTAATCAAAATAACAAAAAAAACCTCCATAATAATAATATTTAACTTTTAAAAAGAAAAAAATAAATAAGAGAGGAGTTAGTGAGTCAACAATGACTTCGATTTTCACGAGGATATCTCACCTTTAAACTTTTCATGCATAGTTCAAATATAAACTAGAAAAAAGATATTTAAAAAATCACCTTCGAAACTTTACAACTAGTCAAAATAACAGAAAAAAAGAAAAAGATAATCTCATATAATTTTTTATAGTGATTATATGGTGTTAATTTGTAAATCAAGTAATCATCATCGATGTTTCAACATATGAACTTGCACACTTGGGAAAAAAAAAAATAATTCCATTCAATTAATTATATTTGTTAATAATGATTTTATATATTGTGTGAAATAAATACTAACAAAAATAATTTGAAAGAATATTAGAGAGAACAATCCAGTCCAACGAAGGATACAAAGCCCATACGATATATTTAAGCCTGCATACCATCTAAAGCCCAAGCCCATCCAAAATCCTTATATTCTGTATATATAGATGTATATATAGGTAGTTCCTTTTTGTTTCAGCTTTTCGTTTTTTTACAAATACTATATATTTCTTCATTTTGTTTTTTAGAGATCGATACATTAAGACCGCAAATTTCGTTTTCGTAGGCTTTATTCTTATTTTCACTTTCATTGACTCAAGTAAAACGGACTTTGATTACAGCGTAGTTTCACCTTCTGTGGTTGTTTCTCCGGCTGTTCTTTTAATATACAACGTAGATCGATTGTAGATCGACCTTCTGTGATCGTTTCTGCGATTGTTCAATTGCTGGGTTTTCGTATGCCTTTATTCTTATTTTCACTTTCATCGACTCAAGTAAAACGGACTTTGATTACAGCTTAGTTTGACCTTCCGTGGTTGTTTCTCCAGTTGTTTCTTTAATATACAACGTAGATCGATTGTAGATCGATCTTCTGTGATTGTTTCTGTGATTGTTCGATTGTCGGGTGTTGTTTCTAAATTCTGATGTAGAACGACATTTGGTTGTTTCTCAGTCTGTTTTTTATCGACATCAGAGGATACTACGTACTTGCCTTCTTTGTGGTAATTCCATTACGAAAAGTTTGTATTGCCAACTGCGAATCGTGTGCCTAGAATGATACGAAATTTTATTATTTTTATTACATCATTTGTTTTTATTTGAATATCATTTAATATCGTTTTTTGTTATTTTGTAAGATTCGTTTGTGTGACGATAATGATAAGCCAAGTGGGCTAGTTTGATAAGTTTCTTGTGGGTTTTATATAATGGGGACACTATGAAAAAAAATAGAGTACACAACTACAATCAACCATGTAAGAATGTTTTAGAATAACAATCATGTAGAATATTTTAGGATGGGACAATTTTGTAGAAAGTTCAAAAGAGAAGATTGGATTTGTCAAAAATGGAAAGTGAAGTATTAAATTGGATGGACTTGGAGTTTTAAGGTGATTTAAATTTTGGGCTGGCCTAAACTAAAACATAATTAAAAATAACATTATGTGAAGTTTGAGGCCAATATTAAATTTAATGGGGCTTGGAGTTTAAAATGTGTTTTAAATTTGACAAAAAATTCTTATTTAACATAAATTAATACACATCCCTTTTAAATTTTGATCGGAATATGTAAGATATGTGTCCAAAACGACGTCATTTTGGGCAATTTTGAGCGACCTCCGATAATTTGAAACTAAATTAGACAAATTGAATATATGTGGGATTAAATTAAAAAAGTTGATATTCATGAGACTATTTCAATAAATGTGCAAAATTATGGGACTATTTTGGTTTATATATCTGAAAGAACAATAATAATTACGCAGAAATCAACTTTAATCAGTTTATTGTTGATGATTTACATGACAATGGGGGTGTTTTCAAAAACTTATAAATAATTATAGTCACCTAGAATTGTGTGTAAAAGTAATTTGAAGTGTTTTATTTCTCTTTTAATAACTTAAATAAACTCTCATAAGCTATAAGTTATAAGCTTCAAGAGGGTAATTTTAACAGTTTATTAGTCTTTTTTTAAAACTTTTAATTTTTTTGCAAACACTATCAACTTTTTTTTTTATTTTTCTTACAAACACTATCAACTTCTACTATTAATCAATTTTCTCATAATCACTAATTTTAATACATTTTTATAAAGCCATAAATTTGTGCAAACACCCCTATCTAGTCATCTTAAAGCCTATTGATCGATCATATAACCCAATTATAGCTACATCATTTAATTCACTTGAACAGAAACAGAAAACCTTCAATAATTACATAGAAAAGTAATTTCAATCAACTTCAACAAGAAATGAAAAGTCCATCACAAATTGCAGTGTGTATTGTATTGTTCTTGGTTGATTGCTTTTTGGACTTTGCTGGGAGCAAACTGCAATGATTTGTTTGGACTTCGGATCAAATGAATTAATAATGTAATATTTGTAGCTATTGCCATTGGATTGAAGAAAGTAAAATGAAATCCACTTATTGGTATCTGTTTAATGAACATTAAATTTGAAATCAAATAATCTTAATTTTCATTGGTATATTTTTGAATGATTTGGAACCCAATTAAAATAGCTATCTAGGACTATGTTGCGAGACCGGAGAGAAATTTGAAAAGTAAAGAGATGGGTACGAAAAGAAAGTTAAAATCAGGGTTTCTAATGTCAGAAGGAAACCTCGAAAGTGAAGAATCGAGGCTCGGGATCCACCCAGCCAAAGAAGTTTAAAAAAGAACCGGAGGCTCGGGATCCACCGAGCCAATTTATCTGAACGAAAGAAAACCGAGGCTCAGGATCCATCTGAGCCAATTTATCTGAACGAGCAAACTGAGGCTCAGGATCCACCTGAGCCAATTTATCTGAGCGAGAATACTGAGGCTCAGGATCCACCTGAGCCAATTTATCTGAATGACTTATCTGAATGATTGAAGATTTGGGCTTCACGTAAATGGGCCCAAACATTTAGAATAATCTAGAATATCCTTTATATATTTTAGATTCTGTTTTTAATTACCTAAAGAATATCCACTGTTGTGTGGACCCCAATGTTAATTACAAATACGGCACTGGCCGATGAATGAGAATATCAAAAAATTGACATCATTCTCTCTCTTCTAACTACCTCTCCCTATCTAATTCTCTCTCTCTCCCTAATTCTTCATATCTTCAAATCTTCATATCTTGTTCTTCAAACAATTTACATTTCCTGCAATATTTTCCATAAAATCCCAAAAACATATTACGTTTATCTAGAAAATATAAAAAACGTAACATTTGGTATCAGAGCCTGTTAGTATACCTTACAGATTAATATACAGATTAATTAAGAAACCAAATTGAATGTGTTTGTAGCATAATGGCCATGTGATTTGGGATTCCCATTTGGGTACCAAAACAATCCGGGTTCGACTCCCGGCAAACACAAAAAGATTATTTTTGTGATTTTACGTTGTAATATAAAATTTTAAAATAACATCTTATTTAAAATAATTGTTTGGTTATTTATTTATATATTTTCACAGAAAGGCCTTCATGAGTAAATTGACTTTCAATTGCTAAAATAGCAAGCAAAGCTTGTAACAAGATAAAATCTTAAAATTTATCCAGATTGTTATAGCAACCTTTCGATTTGAATAAATTATCAGTACAAATTTATCCTTTCTTCTTTCAATAGTGAATGATTCAAAACAACCAAAAAAAAAAAAAAAAAAAAAATCAGAAATTATAGTATGATGCTAGGGTAGGTCTCTTGTGAAATTTTGCATAGTGCAATATTTTTGTATTTACGGAATGGACAGAAAAACTTGCGGTTTAAAATATGATTAAACGGATCTTTTCAAAAAATTCGAGCAAGACAAACATAAAAACTCGCTCCCAGGTCTGTGTTACTATATGGGTAATTTTGTGTTATCGTTAGGGCGAATATATATTACAGCAAGAACATGTAACACATATATGTCCTAAAAGTAATACATAATTTCTCATATAGTACCCCATGCAATATTTTTGTATTTAATGAATTGACAGAAAACTCGCACGTCAAAACGGGGTCAAAAGGATCTTTTTAAAAAAATCGCTAGACAAAAAGAAAAACTCGCTCATAAGTCTGTATTACTATAAGAATAATTTTGTGCTACCATATGTGTTATTATAAAATAATACATAAATGTCCATGTAGTACCACATGTAAGGTATTAAAAAATTGTATTACTGTATGAATATAAGTGTATTATTCTATGTAAAAACAATATCACTGTATGAACAAAATCAATAAAATGTGAAAAAAAATAAGAAAGATATATCAAACTTTGATACTCAAAATGTTAATCCGTCATATTGAAATGTAATTCAACAAGTAAAATCAATAGACCCATTAAAGGAGAAAAATAAATCATGAAGAAAGAAAGAAGAAGAATAAACAAGAAAGAAGCAGCGATTTAAGAATTTAAAGACATATTGCATAGATCAAGATTTGTGACAAATAATAATTTAAACCAATAACACCAAATTAAAGAATGTTGATTAAACAAGTAAGATTAGGTTATAACTAATAGAAAATTAATGGAGTCTCTTCCAATCTACCATAATCTGGCACTAGCTCAGATGCTTCTTACTAACTCCAATTTCTTATAACTTCATTACTATATATATTCTACTTAAATAATTGCAACAATCATGTTGAAATTTGAGCATACGATATAATACATAATCAAAGTCTTCTAAATTTAGATCCAAGCAAATCAAGCCATGCCGAAAAAAGTCTTCCCCAAAAACACATCATTTTCAAACAATCCTCATCTCTGAAATGGGGAAGGATGAAGCATGCTACCTTCTGAATTTACGCAGAATCTGTTACATCCTCGTCGTCGTCTCTTCCATTTGCTCGTTTCTGCTTCTCTACTCGTCCTCCTATTTCTCCACAGCCTGTTTTCCCGGTACTCACGAATTCACAATTGAGCAGAATCAAGACTTAAACCTTGTTGAATTTCCATCTTCTTGGAATTCCCTCAACTTCCCTTCTCTAAAACCACCCCGATTTCTCAAAATCGGAGTTTTCGTCAAGAAGTGGCCCGATAAAGACCAAGCTGGCGGGCTTGAACGCCACGCCTCAACTCTGCACCGAGCCCTTGCCAAACGGGGCCATGAGCTCCACATCTTCACCTCTTCCTCGACTAACGTAACATCAACGAGAAATCTACAATTTCACCTCTCAAATCCGACGGCAGCTGGCTATCTAGACCAATCCACAATTTGGAAACAGTTTCAAGCAGAGAACTCGACAGGGCGACCCTTTGATGTGATTCATACAGAAAGTGTGGGGCTAATGCACACCAGATCAAGAAACATAACAAACTTAGCTGTCAGTTGGCACGGGATCGCCAACGAATCCATACATTCGGTCATTATCCAAGAAACGTTGAGGGACTCTGAAGTGGCACCACCCCAATCGACTGTTCTGAAAGGTAGAGTGATCAAAGTTGTGGAAGAAATACGTTTTTTCCAACGGTACGCTCACCATGTTGCTACCAGTGATCACGTTGGAGACGTGCTGAAAAGGATCTACATGTTACCTGAGGAACGTGTTCACATTATCTTGAACGGCGTAGATGAGGCCATTTTCAAGCCAGATAATATCAAAAGTGGAGAATTCAACCTGGAATTCGGTATTCCAGAATCTAATAAGTCTCTAATTCTCGGAATTGCAGGAAGATTAGTGAAAGACAAGGGCATCCACTCCTCTTCGAAGCACTTAAACAAATCTTCAACGAAAGTCGAAAATTCCAAGAAAGTGTACTTATCCAGGTGGCTGGAAACGGGCCGTGGGGAGCGAGATACAAAGAGTTAGGACCCAATTTACGCGTTTTGGGGGCGTTGAATGAAGCCCAACTCGTGAGATTCTACAACACTATTGATATTTTCGTGAATCCAACTTTAAGGGCTCAAGGATTGGATCATACACTGTTGGAAGCTATGCTTGTTGGGAAACCATTGATGGCCACAAAAGTAGCTAGCATCACTGGCTCTGTGGTGGTAGGGAGAGAGATAGGGTACACATTTTCGCCTAAAGTAGACGCGTTGAAGAAAGCACTGTATGAGGTGTGGAACGACGGAAGAGCCATTCTGCAGCGGAAAGGTGAGTTTGCCAGAGCAAGAGCCTTGAAATTGTTTACTGCCACCAAAATGGCTGCGGCGTACGAGAGGCTGTTTTTGTGCATTGCTGGTAAACAAAATGGCAGCAATGAGTACTGCAATTACAAACATAATTCGACAGGGAGATAACAGTAGATGTGTAAGTACATTTTAAGATTGTTAATTGAAGTATTGAACAATCTAATGGAAACAATGCATCCATGTTTTAAAACAATCATTCTCTGATTCTTTCTTCAATGAACTCAAGTTAGAAATAAAAACTATGGATAGCAAAACTCTTGGAAAAATCTGGCTCATAAAGATGTATAATAATGTTGAAATAAATGGAATATCAGATTTGCAACTATGATTCATTTCTCTCAGAACACTACTCATGTGTCATTAGTAATCCCCTATACAGCTTTGCTCTGGCATGAAAGTGGGCCCGCTAGTAGATGGTGGGCTCTGGTCCCTCGGATTAGTCGGTCTTTGGGCCGGATGCCGAGTTATAAAAAAAATTGTATCTTTAATAATCTCCCAAAACAACTCACTTAAGGTAGTAGGGCCCACAAATTTTCAATCTTGTTATGTTGTGATTATGTATTTAAAAGGCAGAAGATGATCATGATGCAGCTACACTGACTTGAGCAATAAAGCTCAGTTTTTCTTTTCTACGGTTCATCCTCAATTTTTTCTTCTCTATGGTTCAATCTCAGTTTTATTTATAATTGAATAGTACCAAGAATTTCAAATAAACAACAATTGATCAACTTCTCTGAGTGACAGCCATTAACCAAAAAATGGATAATTTAGAGTTAATTATGAATGTTGTGCACTTTATTTACGCTTTCAGTCTTTAAATCTTTAAGGGTTCAACCATTTGAACTCTCATTGTTTGATTAGCTAGTTACCACAAAGTCATATTCCACACAATTAATCCATTTAAAGTAGCTATCAACAAATGTGACGCAGCATCAATACAAGTTTTTAGAGAAGCTCTTATGCGAGTAACCAAAAAATTGCTCACAAAAATTCACAAATAATGTGCAACACACGTTTCTTCGTTCACTTTTATCCTCTATATATCTTTATACACAATTAAATTTATTACCAAATTAATTAAATAACAAAATTAATCACACACTTTTTCAATCTTAAAATTTTCAGTTTTGCAACTGAGGTCAATGAGATGTAAATATTGAAGACTAAATCATGTATGCATCAAGTGCACCGTACACTCGATATTATATTTTTAAACCATGCAATTTGTCTCATTAATATATGTACATATTAATAATTACACGGCAGTGTAAATAAGTTGTATATTTTAATACAACAAATTATATGATTATAAAATATACATGTAATGCACAGTACACTTGATACACATGTGGCCCATGAAACTACAAAATGAATAGCAGTTTAATAGTTCATTCAAATTTTTGTTTCATATTCAATGAACACGTTCCATGATATTTAATTGAACCCAATTTTTTTAAAAAAAAATTATATAGTATGAAATTGATATCATTACTTTTATAAATTAATACCAATAATATTTAATATTTTGATTTGAGTTTATAAATGTAATAATATTAGTTGAAAAGTATAGTAGTATTAATTTGTAAGTATAATAATAAAACACAAGAAATAGATCAAGCATGAAATAATATCATCAAAACACACATAAATAATTAATCATGTCATCTTATTACAAATAAATTTAATAAATTACACTTTAATTTATTAATAATATTCATAATTTCCTACTTACCAATTACATACAATGAATAAGTTTTGCAGAAAACTTAATATTAATTGAAACAGTTTACCCACTACACGTTTGTTTTGATAAAACTTCTCCTGGGGTGCTTGTTTGATAGGGAGAATGAGACCGATAATGTGAATAATACTATATAGTATTGAATAATGAAAGTATATGCGCTCATAATACCATATAGTAATATTATCGGACCGAAAAAAAATATTATTATAAGAAGATTATTTTTAAATAGAGTTTTACATTAAAAATGATTTGTTTTTTTTTAAAAAAAAAATAATACATTCAATATAATATATACTATACTGCATGTATGTAAATTTTTTAATAAATTCATATATTTAATTAATATGAATTTGACTAAAATAAATACACACACCTTCAAATTATATAAAACACATATATATCAATTAATATGTATTTATCTAAAAATTAAACAATAGTTATTGCTCACATGTGTATAAATGTTTGTCCAATATATGTATATTTTTCATAAAATTAGTACACTTTTTCTATTTAAAGCAAATTGTATCCAAGGAGATGTCTATGCCGACGAGTTATTACGTACACGCAAATTGAAGGATGTAATGACAAGCCATAAAATTAAAATGTCGTCACAATTAATCATAGATAAATATTTTAGATCATTTTAATTATAATGATTATAAATTTTTGTATATATAATATAATTTATTCTTATATAAAAGCATAAATTATTAAGACGGAACCTGAAAAAAAATACATCTTATTATAATGTAGAATTTATTCTTAAATATAACTAGTCCGAAGTTGGGACTATAATTAATTTTTTATTACTATAAAAAAATTATTTTTATATAGAATATTCATATACTGAGTTTTTACTGTATAATGATGTACTTCTCCCTCCAAAAGGTGAGGGATGTGGAGCCCATCATTTGGAATCATATTTTCTATCTTCTATTTCATTTCCATTCTCTACTTTAAATCTATGAACCAAGCACCCCTAAAGTAAAATTGTACTGTATATATGATAATACAAGTAATAAAATGTATGCAAACTATACATAATCAAATCTTGTGTTACATCATCTTACCATGCAACTGTTATCACATCTCAATATAAATTTTTTTAATACATTTAAAAGTGAAATGATTTTTTTTAAGTATGCAAAATATATCATTTTAAGGTACAAATTTAAAAGAAACGCCACTATTAATTAACACAACTTAAATTACTTTATACATCCATACACATGATGTACAATTTCATTCAAGTTTTATCAATAGATGATAAAATATACATCCAAACCTTGATACTTTAAAAGCATTTCACATTTTCTATTTTATGATCAATTTACACCCATCTTTTTCAAAGTCTTTGAATCAACTTTCTTGCTTTTATTCCGTCAAAAAAAAAAAAATCTTGCTTTTAACTTGTAGCTGAAGATGAGAAGATGCCCGGGAGAATTTAGTGTCTCTAGATTTGCCAATTGTCATTTGGTTCTCAAACTCACCTGACAAATGGACCAGATGTACACGCCTACAACAGACTGCCCATCTATCATATATACATATTGTCCAATTTTCGTTTTGCGCGTAATTAATTAATATTACCAATTAGTTAATTGATGAATTAATTTTATTTTATTTTATAAAAAAGTTAAGTGGATATGTAAGTAATTGCAGTCTGCTCATGTTTGTGAAATTTTCTTTTACAGCGCCTTTCATATTATTCTTTTCCTGTTCTAATTTTTTTAATGAATTTAGTTCTTAATTCAACAAAATTAATATATATATATATATATATATATTTTAAATTGTCAGCTTTTCTTTTTCTTTTTTAAAACAAAAGATATTCTACTCTTTTTTATTAGATTTGCAAACATGCCCGTAATTACTTTCAAATCTAAACCACGTCTCTCAATACAAAATTTCGAACAATTTACACGGGGATTTATTATACCCGTTTGGTATTTTTTTTCAAATATAGAAAAAGCTTAGACTCCGCTTGAATAGAGAAGATTTAAAATGAATAAATTTAAAAAATAATAAATGTACGAATGCATATATTAATTTCAAATGATGAATTGTCAAGAGATGAGAGAGAATGAAAGAAAGTGAATTAGGTGACATGATTTTGATGAGGATTTGAAATCTCTCCATTTTAAACTAGACTCAAATTTAAATATTTGTAAATACATTAACTCAAGTGGAGAGGCTAGAGAGTGATGATTTGTGTGTGAAAATCACGGATTTCAAATCCATCAATCTAAACGGAGCCTTAGTGAATTTATAATCTATGAAGATTTTGTCATTAGTGAAAAAGAGGATCCACAATAAAAAAAAATGGGGCAGAGTCAAAATGAGTGCACGGATCTAGAGTCTGTGCACCAAGTCCATATAAGAACTTGTCTTAATAATTTGTTGTTTGACATTAATAAATGTGATTATTTGTTCGTTGAAATTAGCCAAACCAGCGTTGGAACCAAATTGGGAAATGAAACCGAAACCCAACATTCGATGTTCCGATATCAGTTTTGAATATTTGCAAAATCGGAACCGTCAATTCAAAATTGGGATTGGAGGTTCGAACCGTTTAGGCAGTGGTCACCATTTTATCAATTAATTTATAAAAAAGTAGTCTAGGTACAATTTTTTTTCCAACAATTAATCTATTGTACAATTGCACTTGTACATACGTAGTTGATAATGTGCAAATTCGATTACATATATAAATTGCAATTTTTATTTTATCAACGAGTCTCTCAGTTTTGCACCTCATAGTGATGATCTTTAATTTAAGATAGAATTTCGTTTTAGTGTATATTGTATACCACTTATAATGCTCAGGAATACCAAGTAATAATTTTAATTGAAAACAATAAATAATATTCATTGAAAAATAATTAATATTATTCAATAATTAAAATTAATATTATTTGGTGAAAAAAGTTAATAAATATTTTAAAAATATAAATATATAATGCACCTAGTGCATATAAAATCGGGTTAATTTAAGAATGACTGACAATTAACTATAATTTTTTATAAAGACAACTTGTTAATTGTCAAGTCATTAATGCATAAAGACAACTTGTTGCTTCAACCACAATTAATATTAATGCATAAACAACCAAAAATCTCAACTCCAAAAATGGTGTTGTACATGTTATCCTGTTGGGCCGTGCATAACATTGTAGTGGAATATTAGTGCATAATAATGTAATGAAATATTGTATCATCAATTGTAGTGTGTGATACAATATTTCACTACATTGTTGTGCACTGTCCAGCCGAGCAGCTAAGAAAAAATCGGTGATAGTTCAGGAACTACTAGATACATACTCCCCTGTATGTGAAGGGTGTGTATTTTTTACTTTTAGCTACTTCTATTTCTAATTGTACAAGATAAACAGTAATTAATACTCCCCCCATCTCAAATATATAGGTTTGTTTGACTTTTTACACAGATTAAAAAATTGTATTGAAAAAATAAATTAAACAAGCAAAATTTCTATTATATCCCTATTTAATGGTAATTATAGTTTCTAACATAATTAATGCACAAAGTTTATATTGGTAAATTAATTTAAAAAAGTTGCTTTATATGGAAATAAACTTATATATTTGAGATATCCAAAAAAAAATAAGCCTATATATTTGGGACGGAGGGAGTAGGAAACTTGGATTTCAGAATTAATGTTTATGAAAGAAAGGTTTAGAAACGCTTGTCGGTCAACGGTACTCTCGTCTCTCTCATCGCTCATCAATAACCCTCCTATTGTAGTAAAGGTTAGTAACGATGACTTGAAAACTAATTTAACTGCTTTTCATCTCATTTAATATCAATAAACCAAGAATCCTACTTTTTTTTCCCAAAATATAGATGAATCAAGGGATACTCGAAAAACCCAGCTTAATTATAGTTTGAGAGGATGCACTCTTAAGGGATTGCAATCTCAATTATAATAAGAGGCCACAAACTATAATGGATAGTGCGAACGGATTCATTTTTATGAATAAAATTTTATACTATTTATGAGTTCGTCTAAACTCTAAAATGTACTAACTATCTTAAAAAATAAGCCTATTGCGACATTCCAAATAGAGCATTGATTTTCCAAGCTACATGGATATTGTTGCGAGTCGTTTTATATGAAAATTATATGTGGCTAATTTGATAACAACTCATAAACAAAATAAGTACGTGTACGATATACGGTAAATAACAAGAATTTGTTGACCCAGTTCGTTAGTAAATGACTACTCTGAGGGCATTCAAAGCCAGAGATGTCATATTGCGAGATTTATATATATAGTACACAATACTTCTCATGGGAAAACTTCTATGAAAGAAGATGATTTGGAGAGTAAGTGTGTGAGTGCAAGGGATTTTTCTGAGTATGGATGATTTCTGAACGGGAAATTTCTGAACCACTCTTGAATTTTTCTGAACCGAAAATTTGTGAACCTGTCTCTTGATTCTTTTTTCTTCTATTTATATTACTTTGACAAGCATGAGTTGGAGATTTCGTGTCTTGCAAGAACTCATGTGATGTTGCCACGTTTTCAACTTCGTCTTCCTGGTTGACCTTTGCATTTACTTGTTTATAAGGCACTCTTTTTGTCGTCCATATCAACTTTTGCTCGATTGATCGCCCTGTTCGCCCCTTTGACCATATCAATTTTATATCGGAACACTGTCCTCATCGAGCATATAAGAATGACTATAATGCTCGCTAGAAGTGGCGAGCATACTCGCTTGGTCGGCAAGTGGCGAGCATATTTACTTGGTTGGCAAGTTGGTGAGCATAATTGCTTGGTTGGCAATTTGGCTAGCATACTCGCTTGGTCAGCAAGTTGGCGAGCAAACCTGTTTGGTCGGCAAGCTGGTGAACAAACTTGTTTGGTTGGCAAGCTGGCGAGTACACTTGTCCATCGAGCATGGTTATTTTAATAGTTGATTAATACACGTGTCCCTCTGATGTGTACAAATAAATTGAGTAATTGTATCGAACACAACAATACCCCTAGTCGGGCCGCTTTGTATTCATCATGGGGGCCCGGCTGTTGGATATATTGAGCCGCGCCAATTGTGAGTGTCGCTTCGTCTTCCATGTCAAAAACCCTCTTTTTTGAATTTTGCAGCATCTATAAATACCTATTTTGCCGCCTCCGCCTCTCTTCTTTCTTTTCATCTTCTCTTCTTTCTCCTCACATTCCTTCCCGTCTAAAATTTCCGGCAAGGGCACTCTTATTTCGGCGAAGGATTTCATTCAGGTAACTATTTCATACGCTCTTTAATTTCAATTATGACTTCCCATTCAAATTCTTCTTCCTCGTCTTTTCGCCCGATCTCCCGTAGTGGTGCTAATGCACCGGAGATGAATGCTTGAGTTCAAGATCCCGTTGGCAAGTTCGACATCCATTTGCCATTCTGTCATCGGATTCCGATGATGCCCTAAATGAATTAGATAGGGATTTAGCCCGTACCGATTTTTTAGATGATTCGGGTGAAGATTCTTTGTCCCAACCCCAAATTGGGTCTAGGGTTGTATATAGTCACGATGTAAATAGGGATGATGACTATATGAGGGATGAAATCTTGGTGGCTGAGAATGTTGATGAGTCGAACAGAGGATTCGACGGCGAGCAGAACACGGAGCTCGACATCCTTGTTGGTCTTCCTCATAGCCCAACATATGCCGAGTATAGTGCTCGTTATGATTTTGATTGGCCTGAACAACCTCATAGGACCAGGGTTGAGAATGAATATCCGGCGAGCAAAATTGCAAGAGTGATTGATGTTGATATGCTCGGCCAATTGTATAGGAATTACAATACCCCAAAATATGTGTTTTTCTGGGCGCCTGGTCCCGATGAGCGAGCAGACCAGCCTCCTGAGGGTTGTGTGGCTGTGAACTTAGACACAATGGAAGCGGGTCTTCGATTCCCACTTCATCCGGCTATTACTCGTTTGCTCGTAGAATGGAACATCACCATTACACAGCTAAAGCCGAATGGGTGGCACATGATTATGAGTTTTCTAACTCTGTTCGGTAAAACGAAGCCCGTGTATTATCCAACAGCAGCAAAACTCTCTCGATTAGTGCATTTGTCTCGACCCAAGGGCGAACACGGATGGTTGTTCATGCAGGCAAATGCCAAATGTAAGGTCATCGAGGATGTGTCCAATAAAATCACGGATTGGAAGGAGAAGTTCTGGTTCGTCGGGGGTGATTGGAAAAGCCCGGCTTCTGGATGTGAACCAAATGCTCGCTTAGATATCCCCACAGATTTTGGGATTTGCCGAAGTAAGTATTTTTGTGTTTTTTTTTCTTCACTATGAACCGATTTTAACTTATTCTCAATTTCGAATTCAAGCAAAGAATCGGACAAAAGAGACCAACGACGGTTATTTCAAAGAAATCACGCAAATCGATCTCGAGCCTTACTCGGAATGGTCGAAGAAGACGTTGAATCTTTAGATCAAAGGAAGAATGGAGGATTGTACGTGCCCCCTCACCATTTAGTTGACGTCAATCCAGCTGGTAAGGATTTTTTTATACTTGCGAATATGTTGTGCCCTTTGTTCCTGGTTTCTCTTTCTTTTTTTAATATATTCTTCTGCCTATAGCTTTCCCTGCCGTCACTGTTGCTGTAAGCACATCCGAACATACTGAAATGGCTCGAACTAAGAGACCTCAAGAGCTTGCTCGAATTCAAGCCGAGAGAGATGCCCAGTGAGCAAACCGAGGGGAGGCGAGCAGAGTTAAAAAGGCGAGCCGACCAACCGCGTCCGGGCCGGGTGAGTCAAGTTGGCCAAAGAGGACAACTCGCCCTATCGAGCAGGGATCGAGCGACCAAGCTCCCTCGCCAAAAAGATCCAGAAGGGCACCTGACGAACAAAGTTCGATAGCTCCAACGAGCATCGATGTTATTGAGGCGACCCCCAGTGCTGAAGCAACCAGAATAGCTGCCTCTATGGTCAGTCCGATCACACATATCGTCGAAATGGAGGTCGGTACATCTACTCCACCTCCTGCAGGACCCCGAACCTGGAGCCCTTTGAGTTCCCAACTCCGTTCTCCCGAGGACAAATCGTTTTTGGGATGGGACCCTGCTCGGGTGAACAGGTACGTTTGCTCGCCTGTTGGAGTATTTCTTTGTTCCATCTGATTTGGTCGCTTAATCATATTTGTTTGTTCAGGTGAACATGCAGGTTGAAAAGATTGGCGCCTCTGATGCCAGAATTGAAAGATTATTATTGCTCTCCAAGTGTTCGCAATGTTCCTGGCCTTCCCGAGCATGTCCAGAAGGCGTGCGAGACCCCTATCCGAGCATGGACTACTGAGCTCGAAGAGGCCACTAAGGGTTCAATGCCTTTGGAAACCATGCGACTTGGCCTAGTGCGTCATGACCAATCTTTGGTTCTCCTTGAGAAAGCTTACGCCGAGTCCGTCAATCTTCATGTCAACTACGTGGCACTTATTAAAAGTTTCGAAGAGAAGGTGAACGAGCTGACCAAAACTCAGGATGAAATGAAGTTAGCTCAGGGACAAGTATCCTCAGCCCAAGCAGAGGCTCGCAAAGCTCAAGAGGATGCTCGTCAAGCTCGGGAAGATGCTCGCCAGGCGAGAGAGGAGCTAGGCCTTGCTCGGGAGGAGCTGCACCGTAATCGGGAAGAGGTGGTCGGCATTAGGAGAGTTCAGGACGAGCTGAACGTTGAGCTCCGAAAACTCCGAACAGACATCGAGGCTGCAGAATGCGAGAAAACTCTGCTCGCCCAACAACTCCTCACTGCTGAAGAGACCAACACTCGTCTGGGTCTTGAAAATTCAAAATTGCACACTGAGGAGTATGTTGATTCCATGTCGAATTTCTCTTATATATGCGCCTTTGCCAATGCCATTCGTTCTGCTAGACAAACACTTACTGCCGACCAGATTACCCCACTCGTAAACCATCTCGAGAAGTACCTGATCGACAACCCCCCGGATCGCAACCTTCCAATATCTGATTTGAGTGATCTGTGCGATTTCTCTAACCTTCCTGATGGGATCGAGATTGATGATCCTATTTTGGATGAGGAAGATGGTCCGGATGCGAATATTGATGATGCTGTCGACCAAGCTCACCGAGCCGAGCACGGGTTCAATCAGGTGCAGAGCGAACAAAGTGGTCCTCCCGAAGACGAGCAGAATGTGCTACATGGCAAGCAGACGAGGCACGATGATGCTGGAGGAGTTACTCCTGAAGGGGCCGAGCAGACGAGGCAGGACACATCGCTTCCGCCCACCCCCAATAATGAATTTATTCCTTAATTTTGCTTTTTGCTTTGCTGAACAATTTCTTCTGAACTATCGTGTAATTTTTGTCTTCTTCGTTCTTGTTTGAACAATTTTGCTATTGAATGGTTGAATTTGCTTGTTGAACAATTTCCTCTAACCTGATCGTGGAGGATGAATTTTGTTGATGATGAACGGTTGATGTTTGTATTGCTTCCTAGTTTATGCCATCTTTTCTTCTGAATGAATTCGAACATGATCTGTGTCTATGTTCCACCCTAACTTCTTTGGTTTTTTGATTGTCTTATTGAGGTGCAATCAGGTTGATCGTCTTATTTAGCTGCGACCAGATGGGTTAACTTATATGCAACCCCCTTTTCTTGTTTCATGATCGTCTTATTTAGCTGCGATCACTATTCTTACTCGGGTCGTCTTATTTAGCTGCGACCCTGTACTCATCACTCGCTTTGTTATGGGTATCTGTAAGTACGAGTCATCTTATTTAGTTGCGACTGCGTACCCATCACTCGCTTTTGTCATGGGTATCTAAGTCTGAACTGTTTTTTGGTCGGTGAACATAAACTTTGGCTCGTTCATCTTTGTTCGGTCGTCCCGAACTTAGGTCGCGACCTCGATGAAACTTCAACTAGAAAAACTTAACAAACAAAAATGTTTTGCAACACGTTGTTATTCTATTACAGCTTTTACATTTGAAGAAGACTGTCTATTACACATAACTATAGACATCAGACTATGGTTTTGAATTTAAACCTTGTCTCGAAATAGACATGAGTTGACCTCATCTCGTCCGCAAAATTGATGTTGACAAGTATGAGGCGGATCAGCCTGTCTACTCTTCTTTAAGTAACATGCTCGAGCAACAAAGAAGACGCGGTCGTTTGCCCCTCCCCGGACAAGCTGTGATTATGCGGGCTGCCGTGGACATGAGCATGTGGCGAGCACACCTGCTCGCCTATATCAGGCGTGAGCAAAAGCCTCTGCTCGCACCTTTTTATCCCCTTCTGTAGATGCCTGAGCATCAGCATCCGCGCGTCGTTTCGTGCGGATGCCAAGACATCCCACCCCCTCGGAGGAGATTTTGGGGATGCGTAGGGGACTAGTGATTTACTACTGCATAAGCAGTGAGCAACATGGAGTGGCAACCATGACTCTGCCGAGCATCTTGAGTCTGTAACGAGTGTCAATACCCGTTTAGAAGAAAATACTTCTCCTGATTTGGATTGGCTTTTCCAAATTGAAGGGAGAGTATTTTCCTTCGTTACTGCGATACGGGGTATAAAGCTCGTACAAGCGTCAGGATAGATGATCGAGTCAGCAGAATGATTGCTGAATCGAGTGTCGAAAACTTCGTCTGGAGGCATACCAAACCAACTATCTCCCGATAACTGAATTCTCTTCTTGTATGTTTGCAGTATTTTTTTTTTTTCTCTGTTTTTCTTCCCCCTTCTTCAGCTATCAATCCACCTATTTATACCACTATCCCAAACAGGTGCTGGCATAGCTAGTTGGTGTTGGTCTTCTTGCTTTAAATCCTCATTTTGACATATGTCCTTGTTTTTGCCAGTTCTTATTCAAGGATTGACACATACCTCTTTTGGTTGCCACCACTTCTCAACTTGTTTTGACACGTATCTTCTATCTTTTAATAGTGTCGGCCAAAATTTCTTCTAGAAGATTCAGAAATTTATGTCGGACATGGTGTGTTCTTCCTTCGTGATTGTCCTGCTCGTCTTAGCCAAATGGCTGATTATGCTCGGTTAGTTGTGCTCATCGTTACTGATAATACTTTTTCAGATTTGACGCATTCCACGAATAGGACAACGGAACTCCATTCAGGTCTTCCAAATCATATGCCCCGTTTAACAAGCGTTCTGTAACTCTGAATGGACCTTCCCATGCTCGGCCGAACACACCACTTGGTACCCCCATTGCTTGTCTTAGAACCAGCTTGCCCACGTTGAACCTGCGTGTTCGAACTTTGGAATTGTAGAACTTTTCTGATCTTTTTTTATACATGGCGTTCCTGAAATCGGCCTCCATCCTTATTTCTTCCAGCAGGTCTGCGCTTAGGGCGAGCGCCTGGTCGTTGATGTGCTCTCCAAAATTCATTGTCCGATGGCTCAGAATCTTTACTTATGCCGGTATAACAGCTTCCGCACCAAATGCCAGGGAAAATGGGGGTTTTCGCAGTTGATGTTCTAAAAGTGGTACGATAGAGCCCATAATATTTCTGGTAACTCTTCAGCCCATCCTCCCCCCTTGGAATTATCAAGTTTAGCCTTGAGGGTATGATTTATAATTTTATTGGCAGCTTCAACTTGTCCGTTTGACTGGGGGTAATACGGAGTAGAGTAATGCTTCTTTATGCCCCAACGAGCACAATTTTGTCGGAATTCACTTCCATCGAACTATTGCCATTATCTGTTACCAATGATTGGGGAAGCCCAAAATGACAAATGATATTTTTCCAAACAAAATTCCACATTCTTTGTTCGGTGGCTTTAACAATGGCTTCAGCTTTCGCCATTTAGTGTAGTAATCAACAGCAACCACGTCATATTTTACTCCCGATGTGCCAGTAGGAAATGGGCCGATCAAATCGATTCCCCATTTAGCAAATGGCCACGGGCTGTAAACAGACACTAGTTCTTTAGGTGGACTATGGATAAGTGGGGCGTGTACCTGACACTTATTACATGTCTTGGCGTCGCAGTTTAATCTTTTTTGAGTAGGCCATAATAACCTTGTCTAATAACTTTATGTGCGGAGACAAGTCCACCATATGGTTTTCACATACCCCCTCATGAATCTGCTCGAAATCACATGACCCTCTTCGGAGTAATACATTTCAATAATGGAAGTGAGAAACTCTTTTTGTATAAATGCCCGCCAAGGATAGTATAACGAAAGCAAACTTTGTAATCCGAGGCGAGTAGCTTGTGCTTTTTATTTTCGGGAGAAGTCCTTTTTGTAAGTAACTTAAAATTGAGTCATCCAGTTTTTTTGCTCGCTTTATCATGGGGCGACCATAACTCTAGAATTGATGGCGAACAAGTTGTGATGACCACAATGTCCGGCTATGCTCGTCTACCCTTCATTTGTTGCTAATCGTGTTAAGGCATCACGAACAAATTATCCAATCGTGGTAATTGTTCTATGTAAACTTGTTCAAATTGTTTAAGCAACTCTTTTGCTTTGTTGTTCGACATCTTGTGCCATCTGCTCACCTCGGCCTCGTACTACCTAATACTTGGTATACGATTATTTGAGAATCGCTATAAATCATCGACCTCTGAATTCCCATTGTCATAGCCATGTGTAACCCAAATGATCAAAGCTTCAGTACTTTCGGCTTTTATTATTTGTGGTCGGGAAATCAAAACGGATGGTCGTCGTGAAAGTTTGTCGAGTTAATTGATGAGAACCACGCCCGCTCGACTCTTGAACTTGTTGATGAACCGTCAACATACATGTGCCATGGTTGGTCGACACCTCTTTTCGGTATTTGCGGATATGTCAATTCAACCATGAAATCGGCCATACCGACCGCTTCATTGATGTTCGGGGGGCGACGTAATGCCAATTGACCTAACTCCACCGCCCACTTGAGTAATCCGCCCCGATTAATGCGGTCGATTGGAGAACTTATCGCAATAGGAATGTGGTTAACACCTCAATCGAGTGGTCGAAAAAGTATGGTGGCGGTTTTGAACACTCATAACGAGGGCATATCTTGAGCTTTTCCAATGGAGGGTACCGAGCTCGAACTTTTTTAGTATCGACTTACATAATAAATAGGCAAATGTGTTGCCCCTCTTGCTCGAACGAAAGCACAACGGCGATTGCATGCTCGATGCGGCAAGATACAAATAAAGTTGTTACGCCCGAACAGGCTTAGATAATGTTTGAGTATCTGCAAAGTATTTTTTTAATGACTTCGAATGAATTTTGGCAATGCTCGTCATCATTTGGAATTTCCCTTTCTTTAATGCGTCAAAAGAAAGGTTTGCATTTATCTCCGGTTAAATGATATAAATCGGCTTACGAAGCCAAATGTCCAGATTAATTTTTGGACTTCTTTCACACTTAAGGGGCCTGCGTGTCGAGCATGGCTTGAATCTTTGATGGGTTCGCTTAATCCCCGCCGATGACCATATATGCCCATGGAATTTTCCTAAATGAACCCCAAAGCTGCATTTCTTCGGATTTAATTTCATGTTATACCCCCTGAGAATATCAAACGTTTGTGCAAGGTGGGTGATGTGGTCTTCCTTATGCTCACTTTTTACCACAATATCATCAATGTACACCTCAACTGTTCAACCTATGTGTTCGTCTAACATCTTGTTCACCAAACGTTGATACGTAGCTCCAGCATTTTTTAATCCAAATGGCATGCGTTGCCAACAATACATGTTTTTTTCGCTGCAGAAAGCCGTATTCTTTTGATCGTCTGGATGTATGGGTATTTGGTGATAGACAGTAAATGCATCCATGAAGGTCATGAGCTCATGTCCTGCTGTGTTATCGACCAAATAATCGATATGTGGCATCGAGAAATTGTCTTTCGGGCATGCCTTGTTCAAGTCAGTGAAATCTATGCATAACCTCCAAGTTCCGTTAGATTTGCGGACGAGCACAGGGTTTGCAAGCCATCTTGGGCATTTTACTTCTCGAATCAATTTATTATCGAGCAATTTCTTGATTTCACTATCCATAGATGCATACTTCTCCGGACTGAATTTTCTGCGCTTCTGGATTATTGGAATTTGTGTTGGGTCAAGGTTAAGAGAGTGACATGCATGTTTAGGATCAATGCCGATCATGTCCTCATGTGACCAAGCGAACACATCCAAGTTTGCTCGAAGATACGCGATCATTTCTGTTCGGAATGGTTCCGATAATTCCGAACCAATAAACACTTCTAACCGGTTTGATTGGGTCGATATTGATAGACTCCAATTGTTCAACATGAGTTGCTCGCCTCTTTTTTTGCTTCCATCGAGGATCTTCGATCGACCCCCGGTGCTCGTCAACTACCTCCATAGGATCAAAACCTATACGAGGTTCTAAGTCCGGTAACTCGTTTGGCGGATCAATGTTCATTAGATCTGGGACATGATTTATCATCCCGGGTTCTGTGTTCGCCCGTGGAAATGTGCTCGTCAGAGGAGGTATAAGCGTCCTCGGCAATATATTCGCCTGTTGGCTTGATTCTCCGGTCTCCCATGTTTGCTCCATCATGTTAATGGTATTTTGCTTTTCTGGCGCGCATGACAACAAACAATCTCGAGCTTTTTTCTGGTCGCCTTTTACGCTACTCGTTCCCTCTTGAGTTGGAAACTTAACACAATAGTAATAAGTCGAATAGGCAGCTTTAAATTCCTGAATAAACGGGCGACCTAAAAATCCGTTATAAGTAGATAGAGCATCGATGATTACAAAGTCTAGCATTCTAGTTTGTCGGATCTCTGGATTTAAAGTTGACTCTAGCTCGACTCCTAACCTGATCATACCATAGGGCCGGGTTATAGATTCCCCGAAACCCATGATGGTGTGATCACATGGTTCTATATAACTACTTAGGTCCCCAACTTGCTTCTCCATTTGGTGCAGAGTGTTAACGAACAGAATGTTTGCATATGCTCCGTTAATCCCGGGGAGGCGATGCACCTTCAAACCGAAAGACGGCGTTGATGGTTAGAGAGTCATTGTGGGGGTGATTATGCCACCGAGATCATCTTGGGAGAACATGATTTGGTGTGAGGGTGGTGTGCTTTATCAAGTGCTCAATGTACCTTCACTGATGGATGCTTTGCATGGCACGCATTTCCATCTTCTTCCGCTTCTCTATAACGCCGAGCTGATAACATCCACCCAACTAACCATAATCGGGATTGAATCATGTGGATTTTTGACTCTCCCGACCTCTACTCATGGTAGGTGCCCTCTTTTGGGTAATTCCGACCTCTTTGCGGGATTCCTGGGATCACTATCGAGATCCTCTTCGACCTTTACGCTTACCCCCCTACGATCACCTATTTTTTCGGTTAAAGGAATCTCGTCACGGGCTTTTTTTTTGACTCAAGTAAAGACGATTCTCTTCATATAACTTCCAAAGTTGACGAAGTAAATCGCAACATTCTTCGGTATTATGTCCGATGTACTCATGATAATTGCAAAACTTGGAAGCATTAAGCCGATTTTTATCCATTATGATTCTTCGTGGCTTATCCAACATGTCCCGATCTTTAATTTGATTAAATATTGTTTATGCTGAAATGCCTAGAAGACTTCGTAGGGCATGCGCTTCTACTCCTTCTTCAAAAGGTTTAAAAGATCCTGGGGGTTTATACCCCCCCTCATTCATTACTTTTTTACCAACAATTCTTTTTGTTGTTATTTCTTGGCCTAACCGTGATTGGGCGAGCAGATCCTGCATAGCTATAATCTTGGTTGCTCATTCTCGGAATTCGACATATGTGTTCGGCCAATCTTGATGCATGGCTTTCCACATATCCGTATTCAGGGTCAGGCCTCCGACCACCGTGAGGATCTTGGCATCCTCTTCAACTAGGGCTCCATCGTACAAATATTTGTCAAATCTTTCAATGTATGATCGATCTGACTCTCCCTTTAGCTGGGAGAAATGTGCCAACCTCTGTTTTGGTGTTGGGCGAGCACACATGGATGAGAAATGGGATAGGAATTTCTATCCCAGCTGTTGGGGAATAAGTTGCACAGATCTATTCGGATGAATATTTAAATACAAATTTAATCCTTATAATTATTACTAGCATGAATTAATCCTATATTAATTCAAATAATAATCCAACAACATATCATGCATATAATAATTCACGAAAACCTACGATGCGAATTCTACGAGTTTACGTGAACATACCTCTTGGGATGACAAAGATCCGGCCGATTAGACTAACCAAAAGAACTTCCAAGTATTCCCTTAATCCTTGTTCGACTATTCTATGGGTTGGACACTTGTGAACAATTAACAAAAGGAAAATAAATTATGTTGCACCACCTTTGTGGATTTACTAATTTTTCCAAAGACATGGAATTGTACTTGGGAATGAAAGAATCATCCCTATTTATAGAGCACAAGTGGTTAAAAATTGTGGGCAAGATAATGTGGGAAAATCTTTTCTTGATCTCCAAGAAATCTTGAATATATCTCCTATATTCTTTTTCCCATAATTATAATATTCCACAAAATCCCACTTACTCTTTGTTATGGGATATTTTCGAAAACAATAGGCAAGAATCCAAGATTTGGATCTTCTTGAATTTATGAAATATTCTTGTATTTCAAGAAATACATATCTTCCATAATATATTTTCAAGAAAATCAAGAAAATCTTTCTTGCCCTTTATCTTTCAAAAAAAGCGAAACTTTTCTTATAAATAACCAAGTGGGAGATTTCTTGAATTTAATGAGATAATCTTGTATTCCAAGAATACATATCTTCATTCCATAACAAAATTCAAAGAAAATCTTTTCTCCTTTTTATCTATAAATTTCAAAAATAATTAGGAAAAATAAGCAACAAAATTTATTTTATTTTAAACACCTTTTTCAGTTATTGGACTATATGTTGGGCTACTTAGGGGGCCTTTAGGAGAATTAAGATTGGACCTTCCAATGGATCTTGAATTATCAATATTGAGCCACAATATTATTCAAGCCCATAAATATTAATTAATTCCACTACATAATTAATATTGCACTATCCATCTTAACCCATATTACAGTCAATATGGCTCCAGGTTATTATTTCTCGTGTTTAAGATTATCTAGCCCATTAATTAATTCAAGCCATTGAAATAGCTTTCCGTTAATTAATATCTTTTGTCCTTGGTCAAGGAACGGTTCAACATTATTATCCATACCGGAAACTAATTCCACTTGCAAGATTTGGTATGATAAATCTTATGAACCTCCCAAGGGGGCAAATCGAACAAAGCGTGCTTGCACGATTCTCCGTATTAAATCTTAGCAATCAAATGTGACCAATAATATTGCCCAAGATAAAAAGTATTGAATCTCGTTGATTCTCTACCCATGATAAGTCAAAGTAATAATTACCAACCACACGTGATCCTATTTAAGGAACGAAGATTAAGAAATAACGAACCACTGAGGTCTAATTCTTCCTTATTCAGTTCTGAAGAATTTGTCCTCCTGTTGGTCCTATTCAGTGCACCAAACATGCACTAGTGTAATCTCTTGGTCAAGACAAGCCAATCTGAGCCTTACACTTCAACCTTTCACGATGGGTTGTTCATCTCCATCTGGGTCGTGAATGGCGTACTTTTTTTTAGTTACAAGGGGATCGTTAATTTAATCTTCGTGATCCGGTATCACTAAATTAACTACAATGTAACATGTACGAATTATTGAACATCCTTCTGCAAAGAAATATATGTAACATTCGATAATATTTAAAGCATCGATGATAAACAATTTATTCCGAAGTATATAAGTCCGAAATTCAGTTTTTGATTATACAAAGTAAAAAGCATACTTTCCAGTATAATCCCAACACCAGCTGGGTGCAAGACGTGATGGACGCAACGGGCAGAGTAGAAAACCATATGTGGGCGCGGTCGCCCAACGTCATGGGAAATGATCGTCTTTACGTTGCGTCGGTTAGGGCGCCCGTAAGCGATCATAAAGTCCGAATATTTCTTTGAGGTGAACATGTGGGTCGGGACTCGGCGATCGAACATAGAGATTGGTGGTCGGATCTTTGCCACTTTTTTCTTGTACTTTGGTACGCCATGATCGCCGGTGTTAGTGGCGAAGCGGGGCATTGTGCTTCCTTAGGGAGTCCTTTTCGTTCTTGGCTAGGTCGGCACTGTAAACCCTCGATTGCTTTTGCATTTACGCAAATTTTGTGGAACCGGCACGGACTTGGATCGGGGTTGTGTCCCATCATGAGGACAGGGGGTCATGCTCGTGATAGGGCGATCCCCTTTCCATGTTAGTCCTGACTACCCAATCGATGATGGATAGACAATTTAGTTCCAGCCAATTTTTGTTGTTCTTGCTGTCTTTCGGGATGCGGGCGATCATGAGGATTTGAGGGAGCCGGCATGTTCGTCGGTTGTTCCCTCCCGGGATCCCGTCGCTTATGATTGTCGATTCAGCCTTTAACGGAGAGCCTCAAACGTCCAAACGCTGAAGGTCTGGACCCTTGAGGCTGCTCGTCATCCGACATATCATCAACCTTTTTGTTGGCCCGCTTTCGTGCAGCTTTCAACTTAACTTGCTCGCTATCAGGTGTATGTGAGCGTCGATCATCCTCATCTTGAACTTTCAACTTGGCCAACTCCTTTTCGGCCCTCTCTTTCTGTGCTCGCAACAAGAAAGTGATGGCCTTTGTTGTGGCCGCCGGATCGTTGGCGATATCTTCAAGATTTATGGTTTCCGCGGTCTGATTTTTGTGAGGCTGATGGTGAGCCTCTTTCTGAGCGTGAGGTCGGCTCTGTCCCGACCTCTCTGTATGAATATTCCTAGATTGAGGCATTATATTTCTTTTTTCTACCTCGGCTATCTACGGGATTGTGTATGGGTTGGTTTTTTCTACCCTCCTTCTAGCGCCAATTGTTGCGAGTCGTTTTATATGAGAATTCTATGTGGCTAATTTGATAACAACTCACAAACAAAATAAATGCGGTAATACGATATACCAGAAATAACAAAAAAATTTTGACCCGGTTAACAAGAAATGACTACTCTGGGGGCATTCCAAGTCAGGGATGTCATATTGCGAGATTTATATATACAGTACACAATACTTCTCATGGGAAAACTTCTATGAAAGAAGATGATTTGGAGAGTAAGTGTGTGAGTGCAAGGGATTTTTCTGAGTATGGATGATTTCTGAACGGGAAATTTCTGAACCACTCTGGAATTTTTCTGAACCGAAAATTTGTGAACATGTCTCTTGTTCTTTTTTCTTCTATTTATATTACTTTGACAAGCATGAGCTGGTTTGGCAAGCATGAGCTGGAGACTTCGTGTCTTGCAAGAACTCATGTGATGCTGCCACGTTTTCAACTTCATCTTCCTGGTTGACCTTTGCATTTACTTGTTTATAAGGCACTCTTTTTGTCGTCCATATCAACTTTTGCTCGATTGATCACCCTGTTCGCCCCTTTGACCATATCAATTTTATATCGGAACACTGTCCTCATCGAGCATATAAGAATGACTATAATGCTCGCCAGAAGTAGCGAGCATACTCGCTTGGTCGGCAAGTGGCGAGCATACTTGCTTGGTTGGCAAGTTGGCGAGCATAATTGCTTGGTTGGCAATTTGGCGAGCATACTCGCTTGGTCAGCAAGTTGGCGAGCAAACCTGTTTGGTCGGCAAGCTGGCGAACAAACTTGTTTGGTTGGCAAGCTGGCGAGTACACTTGTCCATCGAGCATGGTTATTTTAATAGTTGATTAATACACGTGTCCCTCTGATGTGTACGAATAAATTGAGTAATTGTATCGAAAACAACAGATACGACTTGCCAAACTAAAAGAGCAACCCGACATGAGAACAAGACATGTAAAATAAAGGTTTATACATGAACTCTATCACTGATATATGTAAAAACTATCACTTTTATGCATAAAAAATTTCACTGTTCAAAAATATAAAATAGTATTTTTTAAACAACGAGAGTTTTTATACATAACAATAATATTTTTTATGCATAACAGTGATAGGTTTTACACATAACAGTGATATTAAAAAAATCGAGTTCATTGTGAGTTTGGGATCACACAAATTTTTGTCTTAATTAGAAATGATAAATTAAATTTACAAAACAAAAAAAATTAATTACGAGCTAATTGCATTGTGTAATTGGTACAATTTTAATGAGTCAATATAAAAATTCAGAATAATAAGAAAATATAATTAAAACTATAAATTTATTAAATAAGAAGTCATTTTTTATGGAAATTGTACTGCCGAAAATTTATGAGTTAAAATTCGGCTTGGATCCACTGTTCCAACACCGTATTCCATCTACTATTCCACATTTTAAATGAATGACATGTGTACATCTCACAATATCAATAAATATAAAAATAATATCCTAACATAACTCGATAGACTATTTAGAAAATTATATCTATTTAAGCAAAACTAATTAATTCCTACCTAGTCTCATTCCTAAAAGTCTTATAAAAATATTTATAATTAATTAATTTAAGCTATATATATAGCTATAGAGCAATTAATAATTAAATTTGTTAATTATTAATTGGAGTTCTTATTATAATCTGTACGTATCATATAAAATTTAAAATCCAATTAAAAAGTATGAAAATTTATTAGAATAATAAAATATACTTTTTTATTTATTTTTTTACGTATTTATAATCACATTTCACATTAAAACATTTGTATTTCTTAATATATTAAACTATATGTATATCAATGAGATTTGTATATGATTTAACATTTTAATATTTGTATTAGTTATGTACAAATTTTATATTAATTACATCAAATTTAATTATAAGCTATATGTACAAATTTTATATGTATTTAAATTTAATTCTAAGTACATACAAATTTTATATGCATTTATCGAATTTACTTATAAAATTTTATAATATTTTTAAATATTAAAATTTTCATATTTTATTTTGTATATGTTCTCAATTTTTTTTTCCAATAATTTTTCATATTTTTTTTAATTGGATTTAAATTTTATATAATAGATTAAAATTATAAAATACAAATTTCGATTAATAATTAACAAATTTAATTATTGACTAATATATATAATTTAAATGAATTAATTATAAATATTTTTATAAGATTTTTGGGAATGAAATTTAATTAGTTTTGCTTAAATAGACATAATTTCCTAAATAGTCTATCTGATTATGTTAGGATGTTATTCTTATATTTATTGATATTGTGAGATGTACACGTGTCATTCATCTAAGATATGAAATAGTAGATGAAATATGATGTTGGAACAGACGAACAGTGGATCCGAGCCGGTTAAAATTGCACAATACAACTAACAGTCAAAAGAGAACTCAATCAACATACTCGACAATTTAAAAGTAAAAATTTCCGATTCGACTCACCTGTTTCATTTTTAACACATAAATTCAGAATAGATTGGTTAATGAATATTTTTTATTATTGCAAGCGTTATTCATTCATATTATAAAATACAAAATGAAATATCAATTATAAACGATATAATCTAATTCCAAAAATTCCTCGTATTAATTCTGGGGGCAAGTAACAATACACGTTACAAGTTACAACGACTTATTTAAAAACATACGTAGTACTTACTACTTACATTGAAATAAACATTTAAAATAAATAGAACACCAGTAAATTAAAAGAGCTTCTTAATTATTGTTACAATTTGTTCTCTTATTAAATCCTTATCCCCACACAAAAAGGAGACTCTACAACAGAACAGATTAATTACTCATAATTTGGCATCACAAAAATACCTTCTTCCCCAAAACCTCCATTGAGCCAAAAAAACATAACAACAATTTAAACCTCAGATTCTCAATCTTTCATAATCCCACTTCCAAACATGGCTTTTTATTGCAGTAATAATAACAATAGTAATCAGAAAAAACTTTTCTCTGATTTATTTAAAAGCCATACTATTTCTCCGCCTGAGCCATTAAAGGTGGAAGGCTTGAGTTGCAGCTCGAGTTCGACTCAGTTCTTATCATCCTACGACTTGTCTTCCTCCGGTTTCAGCACGCCGCTGTACTCAGATTTGGAAAGCGAGGACGGCGATTTCATAGCCGAGTTGACTCGCCAGATGGCCGAGTGCATGCTTGAGGAGAAAGAAGAGGAAAACTCGGCCGTTGAGTCCGCTTCCGAGGTGAGTTCCGTTAATAATTCAAAAACGGGCTCTGTTCTTTGCCCTGTTTTGATAACCAAAATGCGACTAAAGATTCGATTTAAGTCGCGTTTTAGTTTTTTTTTGTTTAGATTATTAATATTTGAAGGCTTATTTATCAGGTGAAGAACCAAACGGGTGTTAGCAGAAAAGGCGCATTTTGTGGGGGAAGACGAGTTAAAGGAACCGAGTCGACTCAGCCGAAACAGAATAAGAAAACAGAGGTTCAGTATAAGCAGTACACAGGGAGGCAAAATGGGTATTCCGGGTCGGGTATGCAGGCCTTTTTTCTTGGAGGATCCGTGCCCAGAATTGGGCCTCCTGGGACCGGTGTTTTCTTGCCCCGTGACCCGTCTGAGCTTAGAAAAAAATCAGGTATCGTAATATTTTATTTTCACTCTGTTTTGTGTTTTATGCAGATTCTTTCACTATGAAAATAATTCGAATTTACACTCGAGTGTAAATCAACGTAGAAAATAAAAAAGTGAAATTAGTACTCAAAATTACTTCCTCTCTTTTTTGGCATTTTATATAGAATTAAAGAATATTTTTTTTTTACAAATGATCATATTCTATATTAGACCGTTAAATATGAGATACCAATTAATTTTTATTATTACTTTTTTAATAAATTATTAGGAAGGAGAAATTTAGAAAGTGTAAAATTAAGAAGATATTAATAGAATGCTATATGGTAAAATAGGGGGAAACGTAAAAAAAAAAATTGAAAAGCGACACATTACAAAACAAAAAATAAACTCAAAACATGAAATTTTTTACGAAATTGGGGGAGGGCTTGATCTGGTATGCACTAGTGCACCGTGCACTTCATAGTGTATTTTAGAAACTTGTGACTTGTTGCATGAAACGTGCAATTTATGTTCATAAAATATAGTTACACGTTTCAGTGTAATAAATCATAAATTTCAATGCAACAAATTACAAATTCAGAATTAAAAAAAAATCTAAAATCTTAATTACTCCAAAGCATTAATCGAATATTATTTTTTGGTATAAGATCCAATGCCAATCGTTGTTATTACAATATGGGTGACACGTGCCATCAATTTCGTTCCTGAATAATTGGCCACATGAGAATATGAGATCACTACTTCTACTTGGATCATTTCTCAAGCTCAATTATTGAGTCAAAATAAACAGTAAATAAGAATACGCCAAAACTTACATAATTGAGTACATTAATTTTAAATTAAAAAGATACTTATCTCATGGGATCTAAATGAATCTGTGTGTAGGGTTATTAGAATTTAGAAAGCGATTTGGAATCTTGATTTATTCAGACCCCCATGATTCCACGTTGTGTGATGTGTGCTGTCGGTCACGGTCTTGTCTTTTTTTTTTTTTGCATTATTTTCTGCAATTATTTATTTTTATTTACGTAAAAAAATATATAGGAATATGCAGTAACCAATTACCTTCGGTTGGAATCTTGTTTCGTGGGATCTCTCTTTGTTGGAAGAAGTTGAAAGCAACTAATGTGCACCGTACACGCCTTTAAATAAATTAATTTGAGAGAGACTTGCGTTTTTTCTAAAGGTTAAGGTATACATCAGATGCATGGTACAGTACATAATACATTTTTAAATTATACAATTTATTTATATTAAAACGTGTTACTATTAATATGAGGAATAAATTGCACGATTTAGTATAAATAAGTTGTATATTTTGTTACAATAAATTACATAATTTTAAAATACACTATGAAGTGTCTGGTGCATATGAGACTCATTCTTTTTTTTTTAAATATTTTTAGTTAGGCAAGGAAATGGTTGTTGGTTCTCAATTGTTCTTGATTGAAACTCTTATTGATTAATTAATCACCAGTGTTTGAAATTTGATGCCTAGTTTTTTCTATATCAAAGTTAGGTTTTTTATACTTTAAGAATTATTCTCTCTCATTCGGATTTTATTAACATAAGTTATCGAATGTTATTTTATGAATGACGTGTGGTTGTGTTGAAACAAAAGTTTTAAAATTAAGTGCGGGACTCACTCGGATGGACTTAGAATTTTGCAATTCAAGTCACATATTAGTTGAAGATTTTAAAATTCAGTTTTAAATCAATTCCTATAAAATATACTTATACACCTATTTTTACAAAGTTCAATACAATCATATCATCACTTTTCATCCATCCACTTATTCTTTCTTCTACTTTTCTTTCACCCAATACAATATAATAATACAATATCAATCACTTTTACATATTAATTTGACATAAAGCAAAAATCTCACCCTACCAAAATCTCAAAACAAACATATACTTTTACTATTCATCAGAATTTTTAAATCCATAGAATTTCAAAATCATGACTTCCCCCGCGCATCTAACTCCCAAAACAAACGTACCCAAAAGGAAATTTAGAAAAGTTAAAGTGGGTTAAATTAATTAAAACGTCGTCGTGTACAGTCGTTTTCGTTGGACCCTTGTAACATGATAGTTTGTACTTCTGTCGTGTGGGGTCAAATTAAGCTCATCAACCAGTAAAAATAAAGTTAAATAGTAGTTAGTATTTTCTTTCTAGTTGGTATATAATTATTATAAGTAACCTTGTAGTTTTGCATGTTAATTTATCAAAGCCTACACTATTGATTCGAAATGAACTTCTGTTTTTCGGTATTTCTTAAAGTCATGTCCCGAATAAATTAAATTTAAAACACAAGAATCCTTAATCCGTTGGTGAACACTCATTTTAATTTAATAATCGTTGATCTTGTCATGACTAGTACTATTACATTATATCTCATGTAAAAAATTACCATGCAAATCACTATATAATAAGTAATTTTTACCATGCAAATCACTGTATAATATTAAGTAATTTTTACTATGCAAATCATAAAAAAATAGTTGCACGATTCATTTTAAATAAATTACATTTTTCAATATAACATGTTGGATGATTTTAAAATGCATTATGATGAATGCACGGTGCAATTGAATTCAAATAAGACTCAGACTCAGTCCTTGGAGGAAACGCCGCTAATTAATGACATGAAATCCAATACAAATAGTATATGTTGCAGGTTGACATTAATTTTATTTTCTCTCCGTATATATGAAATCCCACGTATTTTAATGATGAGACACACTTGTATGAGACAGTTTCACAATGAGTTGAAACATAATTTGGGCATTTACGTTTTAACACTTTGGGAGGAGTGGATGTTGATTTGTGCTGAATTATACTCTGTCACATGCATGAGACCGTCCGATACGAGTTTTTGTCTTTATTGATTGAAAATATGTACATGTTGATTAGGACGTTCATGTTCAACGGTCCTGATTCCTACAAGAGTTCTTCAAGTGTTGGAGGAGCTCCATTTGGGCAAAATTCAAGATTTGACATCATCCACTTCTACATTAGGTGCCGCAACTTCCACTTCTCCTATAGGTATTCTTATCCCTTTAATTCGACTTACTAAAACCATTCTTATGTAGTATATTGCATGCTATGCTTTCTACTATATATAGCCGCTACGCACTAAGATGGTCCTAACCTTAAAACACATCAATTTAATGCTACCTCTTATATAAAGTCAACACTTGACTTTTATGCCTTCTACTATATCTAGGTTAAATACTATCTTGAGCTTCCCTAATTAATACTATATCATAGAGCAAAATTGAGTACTCTTGATTATATAATCGGTAGGTCTTGTATGCAGCAAGTGAACCATATCATCCATAGTGTATTTTTGAAACATATAACTTGTTGTATTGAAATATATAATTTTTCTACAAACGTGCAATTTATTTCACGAACATATGTTGCATTTTTCAGTGTAAATAAATTATATGTTTCAGTGTAATAAGTTGTATATTTTAAAAGTATATTATGGAGTACACGGTGTACCTGGTGCACTGGATAAAAGTTGTTATATATTGCTTAATTTAGTTACATATATGGGATATTGCTAACTTGCAATTGAATTTTAGCATGGTTATAAAAGATCTAATTTCGCCATATACGCGAACTGAATAATCTTATCATATATCGATATTTTAAGAGAACCCATTTGTATGATAAAAATTATATTAGACATGATAATATTCTCATCCGCTATTATTACAAATATCGAAACAAGTTGACTAAACTAACACAGCCAACGACCATTTTGTCCCACTCAACCCACTCGAAGAAAAATTATGCTATCGAATAAATTCTTACTTCTTACGAGATTCTTTTTTTTTTTTTTTGACAAGTTAAAAATACTTCTTACGAAATTCTCAACAATTAGAAATGAGAAACAAATCTGACATGCATGATATGGTTTGCAATACTCTACCTACTATTCGAATCATACTCTCCTTTAAAATATAATTGTGTGGAGCCTCATATCATATTTTACATAGTAAAAAAATTTCCATCTCATAACTAAATTTATAAAATCTCTTTTATTAACTAGAACTTCATGAATCGTGTAGCGTGTATATGTATAAATATATAAATATTTTTGGTGGTTTTAATATTTTGCAGATAAATCGGCGATATCAAATGGACGTTGGGAGGTGGGGAGTGGGCCCACAGAAAACGATGAAATGCAACTACCGCAAGAATGGACTTACTAGTCATTAATATTTCCGGCGGGGAGTCAACATACGTGGTAGGGAAGACATCACCAATAATAATAATAATAATAATAATAATAATAATAATAATAATAATAATAATAATAATAATAATAATAATAATAATAATAATAATAATAATAATAATAATGATTAATAATTATTATTATTAATAATTTGCATAAGCAAAGGAATCTTCAAAATATAATAAATGAGTGATTGAAAATAATATGGCGCGCTATCATCATTTTCTTTTTGTAAATAGTATGAAGATTATTATTTCGGTGTTGATGAATAAAGAAAAATTGCAAGTTGTATTTTATGTAAATTGGGAAAGGTCACGCTTGTTCATGTGGTTAAGTAAACTGTCTTTATTGGTTGCTATGTCGCATTCCTTCGCTTTTTTTTATCTTTTTTAATAATTCGGTATCCGAACATAGAGCAAGTACATCACACATAGTCAATATTTTTTTTTAATTTTTATTTCTACATATAGACTAGTTTGGATTTTTTTATACGGGGATTGATCACTATTTGATCGATTATTTATCAATAGAGTCATTAAAAAACACGATCATGAGAAAGTCTTGTGTGAAATCATCATGCAAATGTTTTGATCAATAATTAAGTATGTTCAGTAGTAGATAATCATGTCCGATTCCCGTCTACTAATACACAATTCTACTATTAGTCGAGAATTGCAAAATAATACTAGTATATAAGTGAAAATTGATAGTTTTGTACTTCAAATTTATACATTGCAGAGGACGTAATACGTACATAAATGTGGTTTTTTTATATGAAAACTAATAATATTTTAAGTGAAAAATAATAGTTTTCTAGTTGAAAGCTATACGTTTCAATAATAATAATACAAAAAAAAATTTATATTTTACATAAAAAATATTTTTTAAATAGAAAATATATGATAGTGTTGAAGTTAGAGTGTGACATACATATTAAACATATAAAAAAGGCAACTTTTATTTGGTTAGGAGTTGATAGGTACAAATGATTTTATTAAAAAAAAGAAAAAATTGGAAAGAAAAAAAAGATCATATATTGGATGGATATAGTAGCACTATTGTGAGAGTGAATGAAATATCACCGTTAATGAGGTGATTGACTGAATCACTAATAAATAAGGATTACAACAGAAATATCTTCGTGATACAAGGGAGGAAATCACATAAGATTACAACAGATTATATTTACCAAATATATCTACACAATTAAGAATATTCAAAAATCAATTATCCCGTATTATCTCTATTACCCCCCTTTAAGCGCTGCGTGGGGTGCAATTCAACACAAAGCTTGGACCGAAGAAACTCGAAAGCAAGACGAGGGAGGCCTTTAGTGAAGATATCAGCAAGCTGAAAATGAGAAGGCACGAATCGAGTCAAAATCTTGCTAGAGGAGACCAACTCTCGGACGAAATGATAATCCAGATCAATGTGCTTAGCACGCTTATGAGCCACCAGATTTTGACTTAAGAAACGGATACACCCTGCAACCAAAGGGTTTGAAGTTTGCATAGTTTGGAGCATAGCCAAATAAAATTTCAAATGGCGACTTATCATGAAGGACCGAAGAAGGGAGACGATTTATCACAAATACTGCGGTAGCAAATGCATCAAACCAAAGCAAAGCCGCCGGAGCAAAAGAGTGAAAAAGCATATACAGTCCTGTCTCAAATATGTGACGGTGTTTGCTTTCAGCACGCCCATTTTGCTGAGGAGTATGTGGACATGATAAGCGATGATGAATACCGTGAACAATCATAAATTCCTTAACCTGTGAATTAACAAACTCTATCCCCCCATCACTTTGAAACACTTTAACTGTAGTGGAAAACTGATTGCAAACAAATTTGTGAAACCGAACTAATACATCATAAAATTCGGATTTGGCATGTAACGGAAATAACTAAGTAAATCAAGAGAAGTCATCCACAAAAGCAGCATAATAACGAAAACCATCCGACGTAACAACAGGTGCAGGACTCGAAGCCTATTAGTATACCCTTAGCTGCGGGTGATTCTCTGGTTAGTGATGGCTATGATACCATGTGAGAGTGAATGAAATATCACTGTTAATGAGGTGATTAACTGAATCACTAATAAATAAGGATTACAATAGAAATATCTTCGTGATACAAGGGAGATTACAACAGAGTATATTTACCAAATATATCTACACAATTAAGAATATTCAAAAATCAATTATCTCGTGTTATCTCTATTAGCTATAGAACAAATAATTCACTAGAGATTTAAACCAACTTCGTCCCATAATTTTTCACCTTTATTGAAATAGTTCCGTAACTATCAATTTTTTGTAATTTGGTCCCACATATATTCAATTTGTTCCAATTTAGTCTCAGAACGTCGAAGATCGACCAAAAACATCTAAAATGATGTCGTTTTAATCGCGTGTCTATCACGCGCCCCTAATTTTAGCGACTAAAACGACATCGTTTTGGGGTTTCTAATCGATCTCCAGCGATTTGGATCTAAATTGGAATAAATTGAATACTTGTGGAACTAAATTGAAAATATTGATAGTTACGAGACCATTTCAATAAAGATGAAAAATTATAGGACGAATTTAGTTTAAATCCCTAGTAACTACCAAGTATATATTTAAAGAAGATAGAATTAAGCCTATTGCTAGCTTGGGAACAAAATTTACCATTAATAGGTATCATTCATCGGAGTTGTAACTGGAAATTGACGAAGGACGGAAGTTGACGGTTATCTAAAGGGATTTAAATCAAAATTGTCTCATAACTTTGTATCTTTATTGAAATGGTCTAATAATTATCAATTTTTTAATTTAATCCTACATATATTCAATTTGATCCAATTTAATCCCATATTGCCCAAGGTCGCTCAAAATTGCCCAAAACGACGTGGTTTTGAACACGTTTCTTACCTATTTCAGTTAAAATTAATTTTGTGAAATATCTTAACCTATTTCCACCGTACATATAATATAGAATTATACATGCACCATTTGGCAGCTCTAAGCAATCTGTAGTGGTATGGAAATTAATTAATCACACCCCTATTAATAATTAATAGTGTAATACACATATACTCGTATCTCACTTTTGTAGGGATGATCAATTATTGGGGGTTTTGAATTGATTATGTTTGTACTATTTTCTAGATATTTTACTATTTAGCAAGTAATTATAGACTAAATGAATTAATGATGAAGACAAATTATCATTAATATATGCTGCTTAAGTTTTTTTTTCATGAAAGCAGACTTTTATATGATTAGTGAACCGCTTTTGAAAATCAATTTTTGAGTTTGACTTTCGTCATCTTGAATCAATTCGTTAGGATTGTCAATATTTTGTACTTATTAATTTAAAAGTATTTTTTCATGATTTTTTCATTTAATAGTATGTGTGTGTATATGTATATAAACTTTAATTAATTAGTAATGAATTTACTGGATTAGTGAAGAAAAATGGTTAATTAATATATTTCTTAAGTTTTAGAATAACACCGAATAATGGAAATTTTATTGGCCTAACCCCTCTAAAACCTATATTTTACCTTCTTTTCTCTGTATGGTTATCTTGTAGTAAACTGTACTATATAGTAGTTGGTGGCCAAAATTAATTAATGTAAAAACAAATCAATTCTTTCAAAACATTTCAAGTTGACATTCACGTGATTTATGATCTTACTTTCTTGGCATCTTACTTTCAGTTAACTTATAAAGATTGCATATATCTCCACTAGTATTTCTTCTTATAATTCTAAATGTCCTTTTCTCTTTTGATTGGAGAATTGGCCACTTTGAGAAGTTAGTAAGCACTAATAATCTGATTTTCGCCTGAGTCATAAAATATTTGAATTTAATGGATTTACATGGGAATTGGGAAATGATTAATCCATTATCCATGCATGTTTTAAGTAGATAATCGTAATAAATTTAAGTTTCTAAAATTAATGAGTGATGAGTTATTTAACTTTATAAAATCAATGAGTGATGAGTGAGAAATTGATACACAAAATAGTTTTACCCAATAATGTGATAATTGACAATTTGGTCTTTATATGTAGCTCATAGATCGAAAGGCTTTAAAATAGAAAAAAAACTATGTTCGAACTTATTTTTCCTAATACGTTTAAATCCAATATGTTTAGGGTCGGTCCACTTAACCATAAGCTCTATATATATGACTGGGCCTCAATGGGTTAAAGTCTGCTTCACCTATATATCCAATTAAAGTTTTATATTTAATTTTAATATGATTAAATGACAATAATATTAATTATTTATTTTTATTGTTGTAAGATGAAATGAGTATTAGTGATGTTGAGTTTTAATACTCCCTCCATCCCATTAATTTATTCACGCTACCCTTTTTTTCTCGTGTTTTAGCGAGCGGGTTGTTTATTAGTATTGTAAATGATAAAGTTGTTTTTAAGGAGGGATGTGGTAGATCTACATCTCATCTATTATATGTCACCTTAAAAATTATTTTATTATTTTAAATATTAATAAAAAAATTCACTTGCTAAAATATAAAAAAATAGTAAATGTGAACAAACTAACTTTTTGTCATTCTTGATTCCACATATTGAAAAAATGGGGAAAGAAAAATACGTCACATTATATATGTAATGTGAAGAAAATTAAGATGTACATATATAAATTTGTTGTATGTTTGTACGTGGATTGAATTTTGAAAAATGTATGAAAAGTTATGCTTACGATTACTCGAACTTATGATTTCATGGTCTAAGTAGTGATGTTCTAACCACTTAGACCACTGCATAAAAAAATATACACAAATATATATTGAATTCAGATAATTTTCTTTGCGTAAACTTTGACTTTGACTTTTCCTTTTTATTTTTATCTTAAATATTGTACTTTTTTTTAATGACGTAATACGTAAATTTGGGGTAGGTTTTCTGTGCACTAATTGCACACCGTACAATTCCAATATATTTTGAAAAATGCAACTTATTTAATTGAAATATGAAATTTATTTATACTAAATCATGCAACTTTAATTCAATGAAACAAGTTGTATATTTTAGTTTAATAACGAGTTACATTTTTCAATAAAATAAATTGTATGTTTAGGAAGTGCACTTGAGTTTTACGGTACGTACACATTATGCATACAAAATTTTACCATTGACTTAATATCATTGATGGGATTTAGGCCATTGGCGGATGCCCCTTTAAGGCAATTGCCTCACCTCAATTTTTAATGTGAAATACTATATATATTCCTAAAATTTTTTAAATTTTTATTAATATTTTTAATATTACAAAAAAATAAATTTTCTTCAAAATTATTTAATTTGTCTACGAAATTTTCAATGTTTCGTCGTAAATGATGAGGATGAGCTACGAGTTGCGTACAAATTTTTCTAATTATGTAGACATTTTCAATCCTCAAATTACCTACAAACAAATTATCTACAAAATTGTAATTAATAGGTAAATTTATTTGTAAACAATTTCAAATTACTCCAAATTACAAATGTAATTGTCAATGAAAATGTAAATTGCCTAGGGTATTATTTGTGTAGCTAATATGTTTGCCTATGAAAATTATAAATAAATATATATATATATATATATATATATATATTTGCTCATAGGTGATTTGTTAATTTATTTTTAAGAATCCGTAGACAATTTGTAGAGAATATATTTGTCTACTAAAATGTTAAAAATCCGTAAACTATGCTCATTATTTAAGGACAAAATTATTTTGTTGAAATTTTTTATAAAAATGGTAGAAAATTTCGTAGTCAATGCTTTATTTAATTGCAGTGATACATAATGATGAATGAATGATAATTTATCAAATCGTCATTGTCTTTTGTAATTCAAAATATTAATTAATTATAAATTAATTAATTTATTAATTTTTTTAGCCCCGGCTGGACTATATTCATGCGTCCACCCCTGATTTAGGCCACGTCGAAAGTGGATAAACTCTGCTAAGAGACACTCTTGTATGAGACGATCTCACAGTGAAATATAACATAATTTACGTATTGTCGTTTTAATATTTTGGGAGATAGGAATATTAATTTGTGCTATGTTATATCCCGTCTCATTCATGAGACTGTCTCATATAAGTTTTTGTCCTCTGCTAAATTATTTAAACGAGCTGAAAGATAAAAAAAAAGGCGTTTTCTATTTGATATTAAAGTCCAAGATGATAAGCAAACAATTTCCCATGGGCTCAGCCCATTAAGATCTCAAAGTTTAAGAAGGCCCAACTCGTCTTATCCCTCAGGAGGAGGATTCGCATGGATTTTGTGTTCCAAATTCCAATTTCACTTAGCTTGTAAATTTATTTAATATAAGTTCGTTCAGTTTGATTTGTTTCAAATAAATTTAAGTTCGTTTAGTTGGTTCCTAATTTGATTTGTTTCTCAATTGGTGATGACTGATAAATGTATTTATTTTGTGTGACATATATATATATATATATATTTTTAATACATTAAAAAACAATGTCATAGAGGCATTTGGAAATTGGAATTGCACATCTGCACTAGTGCGAGGGGAAATGGAGTGTCAAAAATATTATTCTCGACAATGAATAGCCACTTTCATTTTATTTACTTAGTTTTGGACTTTATATGTTGAAGCCTGGGTCTCATGTGAATAAAAAATTTCACAATTCAGTGATAAATAAGTTAATATTTAAGTATAATAAATTGTACTCTTTCATTTTTTTAATAGATATCATTATGAGATTTTTAAGATAAATTAAGGACATATTCTAAACAATAAATACTATTGGTTAAAAAATTAAATACACAACATATTTGTAGGAAACTTGAAATTTGAAATTATAATAATAAGGGTAAATATAGGATAAAAGAGGATAAAATACCAGAGCGACATCTATTTTATAAATAATTTAAAAGACAAACGAAATGTAATTAAAAAAAAAGAGAAAATATAATTTTAAAATATATTATGGAGTGGGATGTCATTATTTCATTTTCTCCTGGGCTCTCTCCTCTATCGCTCTTTCTCTCTCTATATTTCTCAGATTTTTTGAACTTCTTTTTTTCTCCTCTTTCCCTTTTTCTATTCAATTGTGTTCTTGACGGGGGCGGATCTCATGTTGTCCACCCCAAAACGCTGTCGTTTACTCATAATTCTCATTTTCTAATTTTTATTATGCCTTTAGCTCCCAATTTTGTATTTTCTAATGTTTATTATGTTTGTTTGATTATGTTTGCACATTTTTATTGGGTCTTTTTCTACCTGAATTAAAATTAAAACGGTGCATTTATGTTACTTTCTTTTTTATGTCATTTTTTTATTCATGTAATTGATATGATTTTTTTTATTCAACGGTTTAAGAAAATGTTATTAGCTGTTTTTTATGACATATCTTGCAAAATTATAGACTTAGGAATCCTTTTCTTATATATGTAAATATGAGTAAATAGTTGCACGATTCAATGTAAATAAGTTGCATTTTTAAGTATAACAAGTCTTACGATTATAAAATATACTATGAGTGTACGTGCACACTCAAGTACATACAAAAATCTAACCTTGTCATAATAATTTTTTGAAACATAGCATAATAATTACATAAGTTAATCATGAATTTGTCATGTTAACAAGAGATCGTTCAATTAATTTTACAAATTTATCATAACAAAATGGATACACAAATGAAAAATATTAAATAAAAAATTATGAAATACTATATATATAGAACTAGGTGGAAGTAAAGTGCGGCGTTTTACGGTTTTTGGGTGAACATGACCATGCATGCGATCCGTTCCCGTTCATGACATAGAGAGCTCCATCTAATTTTGCACGGCATTTTATGTTAAAAATATCTTTAATTACGCCACATGTTAATATATGTAGTGTGATAATTGTTTTAGATTACAAAATATTAAGATTTGAAATAGGAGATCTCAAATCAATTACGTTTATTACGAGTTGACTGTATATCATGCATTAATGAAAAAACGAAACTTGTGTGAGGTTTTTGATCTGATTAAAAAATCAAAATTAGCCAATATTTTTGACCTTCCAAAAAAAAAATCTAATAAAAATGAACCAAAGTTTTAATTGAAGCATCGTCTCACAGATTTTGCTCTAAATGACATAAAGGGGCTGGTCCAATCGTAATAAATACTGTATATGATGTATATCCTCAACATCAAATTATGATCGGAAATAAATATATATTCATTCACTCTTCCAGTTTCCAGGAAGATAGTCTACTTTAATTTTTAATAAAATATACTTTAGGAAGATAGTAATTTATTATGTTTGAAATTTGAATTTTATTATAAAGTTTTTTTTATGGCTAAGTCTTTCATGCATTCAGGTGCACCGTGTACTTATAATGTATTTTAGAACCGTGCAACTTGTTATATTGAAAGATGCAACTTTTTTATACTGAAACGTGTAACTATTTTTCATATTGATAGTTGCACGGTTCAATGTAATTAAACAAGTTGCATCTGCCAGTATATATAACAAGTTGTATCTTTCAGTATAACAAGTTGCACGGTTCTAAAATATACTATGAGTGCATGATGCACAATACACCCATGCACACTACAAAAAAGATTTAATGATTTTGTTTTAGCGTTTTTTAAAAAAACCATCGCTATCTTTAGCGGCGAAAAAAAAAAAATCCGTCGTTGAATCGAGGGTCGCTAACCGTAGCGATGATTTTTTTGTGACCGTCGCTGATTAGCGACGATTTTTTAAAATTATATCCGTCGCTAAAGGGTAAATTTACGCAATGGTAGTGCTTATGGGCACACGAGAGATCAAACCGCTCGGGCACTTACTTTCTCGCGTTTACTTAATGAAATTAATTCTATATGTCCTAATTTTTTTTTATTTCAATTTTTTTAAAAATCCTTTATTTCAATTATCTAATTTAAAGATTTAACCATATTTTAATATAATAATTATAATTTTTATTTATTTATAAATTTAAATTAAATTGTATTATATGAAAATTATATTTATTTATTTATTTATTTATTTTTAATTCGTTCTTTTAACACTTTTTAAAAAAAAAAATATTTCATTTGTTTAATTTAACTATCTAATAATCTTTAAAATACTAATTATATATATTTTTTACTTTATAAATTATAAATAAATGATTATATTCTTTTAAAATTGTATATGTCCTAAAATTCATTTTTTTAAAACAAATACTACTTTGTATTTAAAAAAGTACTACTACTTTCTATTTAAACAAGTAATACTTTCTATTTAAACAAGTACTAATTTTCATTTAAACAAGCAATACTTTTTGTTTAAACAATTAATACTTTTAATTTAAACAAAAAATATTTTTCATTTAACCAAGTACTACTTTTCTATTTAAATTAGTACTACTTTTCTATTTAAAAGAAAGTAAAACTTTTCTATTTAAACAAGTACTACTTTTATATTTTTTTTTTCTATTTAAACAACTACTACTTTTCTATTTAAACAAGTAATACTTTTCATTTAACAAGTAATACCTTTCATTTAAATAAATAATACCTTTCATTTAAACAAATACGACTTATCTATTTAAACAAGTACTACTTTTCATTTAAACAAGTGATACTTTCTATTTAAACAAGTACTATACTTCTCATTTAAACAAGCATTATTTTTCATTTTAACAAGTACTACTTCTCATTTAAACAAGTAATACCTTTCATTTAAATAAATACTACCTTTCATTTAAACAAATACTACTTTTCATTTAAACAAGTACTACTTTTCTATTTAAACAAGTAATACTTTTCATTTAATTTAAACAAATACTACTTTTCATTTAAACAAGTACTACTTTTCTATTTAAACAAGTAATACTTTTCATTTAACAAGTAATACTTTTCATTTAAACAAGTACTACGTTAATAATTTAAACAAGTACTACTTTCTATTTAAACAAATACTATTTTCTATTTCAACAAGTAATATTTTCTATTTAAACAAGTACTACTTTTCATTTAAGTAAGTAATACTTTCTATTTAAACAAGTAATACTATTCATTTAAACAAGTACTACTTTTCATTTAAACAAATACTACTTTTCATTTAAAAAATAATATTTTTTATTTAAACAAGTAATACCTTTTATTTTAAAAAAAAAATACTTTTCATTTAAATAAGTACTACTTTTCATTTAAACAAGTACTACTTTTCTATTTAAACAAGTACTACTTTTCTATTTAAACAAGTAATACTTTTCATTTAAACAAGTACTACTTTTTATATAAACAAGTACTACCTCCGTCCTGATTTTGTTTGGCCATTTCACTTTTGGCTCGTGTTTTAACGAGTGAGTTGTTTATTAGTATATGAAATTATAAAGTGACTTTTAAGGAAGTGTAGAATAGATGAGAGGTAGGACTATCATACTCCACCTTAAAAATTTATTTACCATTTTAAATACTAATAAACAAATCGCTCGCTAAAATATGAGTCAAATAGTAAAAAGACAATTTAAAATAGGACGGAGGGAATACTACTTTTCTATTTAAACAACTACAACTTTTCTATTTAAACAAGTAATACATTTCATTTAAATAAGTAATACCTTTCATTTAAAGAAGTAATACTTTCTATTATTTAAATAGGTAATACTTTTAATTTAAACAAGTAATACTTTTCATTTAAACAAGTTCACTTTTCTATTTAAACAAGTACTACTTTTCTATTTAAACAATACTTTTCATTTAAACAAGTACTACTTTTCATATAAACAAATACTAATTTGCTATTTAAACAACTACAATTTTTCTATTTAAACAAGTAATACTTTTTATTTAACAAGTAATACTTTCATTTAAAGAAGTAATATTTTCTATTATTTAAACAAGTAATACTTTTAATTTAAACTAGTACTCCCTCCGTCCTATTTTTGATTATCCGGTTACTATAGACACGGAGATTAAGAAAAAGTTGGAGATAATAATATTAAATGGTGTAAAGTGAGTAAAGTGGGTTTGGTGGAGGGAAATAATAGTATTAAATTGTGTAAATGAGTTTGGTGGAGAGAAATAATAGTGTTAAATAGTATTGAAAGTTGTTTTATTTCCTTTTTAGGAAATGACCAAACAAAATTAGGACGACTATTTACGGAAAGTGGACAATCAAAATTAGAACAGAGGGAGTAATACTTTTCATTTAACCAAGTACTTCTTTCTATTTAAACAAGTACTACTTTTCTATTTAAACAAGTAATAATTTTCTATTTAAACAAGTAATATTTTTCATTTAAACAAGTACTACTACTTTTCATTTAAACAAGTACTATTTTTTTTATTTAAACAACAACAACTTTTTTATTTAAACAAGTAATACTTTTCATTTAGCAAGTAATACTTTTCATTTAAACAAGTGATACCTTTCATTTAAACAAGTACTCCCTCCTTCCCGGAACACTTTGCACCAACTTTTGGGCATAAAGATTAAAAAAAATTGCTTTATGGGGGTAGTAAGTGTGTATAGTAATAAGTTTTTGTAATAAGTGGAGAAAGAGTATGTCCAAAATGGGTGTGCAAAGTCTTATGGGATAGACTAAAAAGGAAAGTGTGCAAATCAAATTGTAGGTCGTTTAAAGTAAGAGGGAGGGGTGAATAGACTTAAAACTTTTATCATGTGAAGCATTCAATTAGTCGAAAAAACGAAACTTTTGAAGTTTAAGTTTTACCATGAAAAACCGGTTTGTATCATTTCCAAGTTTTATCTTTTTAATCGGATAAAAATTTTCTGATTAAAAAATGTATCAAAGATTGTGCGATGTGAGAGCGATTAATCAATATTTTATAGTGGTTTTTTTTCTGAAAAAAAAATTAACCGATAGATTATTAGTCCAAAAAATGTTTTAAGAGTTCTCACTGGGCCGATCCTTAAATCAAAGAAACCCTAGTCTTGCTAAACAACTTATCCTAACTTGGGGTTTGGGTAAGAAGGTTCCAACTATGAAATCTTTCGTCTTATAAGCAAATTTGGGATGAACCAATATAAAATAAGGTTTTGTGCTCTTCGATGAAATCATAGTTTGAATTATGTTGTTTGTCCAAGCTTTCCGGTCTCATCTGATGTTAATCCCATAATAGACCTTGAGATCAAAAAGAGCGTTGGAGAGCATTTGAATCTCGAAATATTTAGGTAGAGTTCACTGTGACGCGTCTTGAGAATCGGCATCAAATTATTTTATAGCCGTTTGAAAGAGCAACATCGAATCCATGATTATATATTGGATGAAACAAGGTTTGTTCCTCCAACTAAGGTTGGTATTCTTCTTGTTTAGATCGCGGGAAGATAAGATGAAACATCGGTTTTCATCTTATGAGCCGATCGTCGATTTTCAAAATTAAAATCCCGAGCCTTCACCGCTGTTGACTTAAAGATCAAGGACTTTTTCATAGGTCTTCCGGGTCTTATCTTATCATCGATCTTCGAGTATTGGAGGTTTGAGCTTCATGACTATTTGAAATTATCTGTTTTTTTCCGAAAGCATTCGCGCTTATATCGCCTTTCTTGATTCTTCAGATCGACCTTTACATATTGAGTTCCCTCAATATGTGACCTATCTATTACATCGGTTTTTTCTATACAATTATTATCAATCGTCTCCTATAGCGATAATGTAAACATCGGCCATTTAACGAGCTGGACCGGGTCCTATTACAATTGAACTTTTCATCAAAACTATAAATTTCCCAACAATTTCCTTTTTGAAAACCAAACACACGAGAAACCAAACAAGTTGATAAGTATAGAATAGTTAAAGAGTATTAATGTCGAAGACAAAGAGATTTTGTCTTGGGATCGTTTTTCATTAGATATGATGATTACATGTTACATCGAAAAAGTTTTGAATTTAAAAATTTTATCCTGAGACGTCTTCAATCTTCACTCCTTGGGCTTGTATCATTCGGCATTTCTCTTTGGTCTTGTGGAATGTTGAAAATCGATAAGTTTCCATTTGACATCGGTTATATATCTGCGATTTGCTCAAGATGTCAAAGTAGAATCTCTCAAATGCCAACAAATGAGTCATCCGCCTTCTTTGAGTATATTAACGGATCATACTCTTGGCGAGATATCTTTACATTTATAAGCTTGGCCTCATTTTCCGGATACTTGAAGTCTGGATATTTATTCCAGAACCGTTGAGGAACTCATCATCCGGTGATTCTTCTTTGGAACAAGATCATACAAAGGCATCTAGAAGCCATTCACTTGATCTTATTCCATTCCTCAAACCTCTTAAGCGTGTAAGCATTTTTTGGTATGATCTCGCCGACTTGAAGTTTACGTTTTCCAGTTAATCCTTTCTTAGCCCTTGATTTGAAAAACCCTTCCTCTTTGTGCGCCCGTTTTTTCTTCTTTCTTCTTCTTTGGACATTTCTGCTAGCTCTTTCTTGGACAATTTCGATTCAAGATTCGTATTTAAACTTTCCGGTCCGAAAATAATTTCTTGCAATTGAGCTTTGTCCATTTGTCTTCCGATGTGTCGAGTTGGTTTCTCGATCCTTTCAAAAAGCGATTGAGTTAAAGTCAGAACCCAAAGTTATTGACAATGCCCGATTTAGATCATTAGCGATAAACTTTTGAGTGTTTAATTATTTTTCTTTTCGCGATTTCCATTGTAGCGAGAGAGATGTCAAATCATTTTGTCAAATTTCTCTTCCGATAACTTTTTTCTCGAAATTGATTTTGATCCATCCAATTTTGACTTGTCATCAACCTTTTTGTAAGCTCGTGGTTATGGTGGTCAATTGGGGCCCAATTTTGTTTGAACCCTCGGATTGTCTCGATCAACTCATTTCTTTGAGACAAGATCTCTCACGAAGTTGATCTATTGATTTGAGATGTAGGAATTTCCATCACTTGAAATTGTTTTATTTATTTGAAAAATATTTAAACAAAATCAGCGGGCTCCTGCATTCTTTTTTTTTATTTTCGGCTTTTTCTTCTTCCGCGATTCCATTCACTAGGAAACAAGTTATCGGATATGAGCTCGGTTTTTTTTATTAAATCCGAATTTTTTTTAATCAATCTCGTTCAATTCTTAGTCGATTTTTTAATCTGAATCTGAGGAATTATCATCGGATACCATTGGATATTTCAATTAATTTTGTAGCGGTTAATATCTGGTTCGGGTTTCATGAAGCGGTGAACTATTTAATCGGTTTGAGGTTTTATCGGTTTGTGCTTCTATTTATTTAATTCTTCTCATTCACCGGCATTTCTTTTTTAAAAAAAAAAATTATTCCATTTATATTTATTTATTTAAAAAAATTGAGATTGGGGACTCTCTTTTTCTAATAAAATTTTTAGGTATTTTTTCGAATGCAAATTATATATATTTTTATTTTATTTTTAAATAAAGAATGTGAACAACGATGCAGTACTTTCTAAAATAAAATTTTAAAATTTTCTTCATCCTCATTCTCTTTTTTTCCTAAACAATCACCTGGATTGCGAAAACAATATAATTTTTCATTTCCAAACGAAAATAAAAGAGCATAGTTGCACATGATTTTCCTAGTCCATGAGTGGCCATCTACAAGATAGACTCATTAAATTTGTGCATAATCAATATCAATATCATATCAAGAAAACAAAAGGCAATGAAGCATAAATTCAAAAACAACTTTTGAAAACAATGTTTTTAACGGAAAGAAAAGATTCATCATTATGCTTAAAAAGAAAATATTACATTTTCAAATTTTCGAGAAGATTTTGAACTCTAAGAAATCGTTTTGAAACGTTTTGAAGTTTTTCGGAGAGAGTAATGCAAGTTTGTGAAAAAAACTCGTTTTGATGAATCTTATATAGAGCGGAGGGTAAATAAGACAAGATTTTGAAGATCAATCGTTTTGAAAAGATTATGCGCTCCAGATAGCGGTTTTGATTTTGGGAAGACGACGTATTAAAAAGCTTTTGGATTTAAAAGCACGATCAAGTTTAATACATGTACCCCACGTCCGCATTAAATGATTTGCAGAGTACACGTCCAAGGATAGTGGATAAAAAAATTTATTCTATTTAAAAACAACAAAAAGAGATGATTTGTTGTTATCGAAATATTACTTGTCAATGTTGATTCCACTTGTTGATCTTTCATTTAAAAGGTATCCGATTTGTTGAAACTTCGTGCTTAGCCGATCTTTCTCGATTTTTAAAAACCGATAATATATATCTTTATCATTTAAATCTCTCATCCGATCATGCTATTTTTTTTATATTTAAACAATTCTTGGGATAAGTGTTACCGCCAAAACTTAGTCTTTTTCTATTTAAAGGCGTGATTGACATAATAAATATTCATTTATATGTCAATCAACCGTAAATTTATCAATTATCGATTTGATTTCTAAAATGCAAATTTCTCGGATAATTTGCATTTGCATCCTTTTCATAAATTGGACCAATGTTTTACAAACCATACTTATCTTCTTTGAAGAATCATGTATCTTGGTGAACCCTTGTTTCCATGAGACTTCCAAACACTTTTACACCCTTTTATATGGTTTCATTTCAAATCAACCCTTTGCATCCCTTATTTTTCATTTCTTCCATCATCTTTTTTTACGATTTCTCTACCACCGTTTAAACAAACCGGTAAGACAAATACCGTTGCACCTTTGTTTATTTAACGTAACGGAACCATTATTAGTCTTATCATTTCGATGAAACTCTTTGGCAAGTGCTCCATTCAATGAAATTGGAGAGCCCTACTTTCTATTTAAAGAGTCCATCGGTTTTGGGCAAAGCCTCACCTCTGTTAAGTAAATACATTTTTCTCTCTTCCCTCATTAACAAATAATGAGTTCGGGGTTTGGGTTTGGATGCGGGTTTAGGGTTCTAGGTTTTTTTGGTTAACATTTATGTCTTGAAAACTTTAACTCGTAATGTAACCTCACCTTTGGGTTTTATCAATGAAAAGTTACAATTTCATTGTTGTGTAAATTCTTTTCTTATGCGATTGATTTCTTAATCTCTGAATCTTGCTTGTTGAATATCAAAAAACGAATCACAAAAAAAATACTATAACCAAATTTGATTTAATCAATCCTTTAAACAAGCATTTTTCTTAAATCGATAAACCTTTTAGACTTTTAAATTTAAAATCGATCGGTTCCTTTGGATCCGTAATATGTCGTCGATCGATTTTTGCTTATCGATTTTGAGATCGCAAGATACCAAACTCAACCTGATTTCTTTCCGGTTAGTCTCTTAACCAGATTTAAGCATTCCATCAAACATTTTTCGGTGACATTTCTCCAAGATCTAAAGTCTACTCATTGCATAAATTTTTCTATTTAAACAAATACTATTTTCTTTTTCCATTTAAACGTGATCTCTTAGTAATCCACATTTTTTTATTTAAGAACCGAAGTGATTGCATTTAAACAACAATGTTGTAATCCTCACACTTTTATATTTAAAAAACCGAGATTTTATTTAAAGAATCGACATTTCCTCGAGGTTGATTTTATTTAAATCAAGTAATACCCACTAAGCTTTTCCATTTAAACAAAATCTTGTACACCTACTTGCAAAAAGTGATATATCCGGGTATCCAATGAGAGCCCTTATTCCTTCTAATTTGTTTTTCGAACATCCATCTTGAATCCAAATCATAGGAATTTTGCTTTTCATTTTGAATTCCAAAGCCAAAAGATTCCTAACTGAATATCCTTTTTGTTTATTTAAATCAAGTCTCGAATTTCCCTTGCATCGGTTTTGAATCTTTCACATAGGTTCTTGTTTGGAGATCCGAAATGATGTAGTCCACGAAATCGAACCATCGAATATCTTTCCATCTTCTATTTAAAATAAGGTTCTGTCCCATCGTTCCTTTAGTGAACCCACTTTTCAAGAACAGAGTATCATACCAGTTAAAAAGAGCTTTTTCTTAAACGATACACTTGGTTGCCTTTTTCAAAGCACGGAGGTTGTTCGACATAAACTTCCTCCGCTAGTACCCCGTTTAAGAAAGCACTTCCTCAGTGGAGTTTTTTATTTCAAAATCAATTCAAGATTGTGAATACCCTTCTTGCCTTATTTACGGTGATAACATTTTTCTCATTTAAAGATCCATTTCGTAATTACGTCTTGATGACTTTACTTCATTTCTCTCGAACTGTTCGGCTCCTCCTCGCATGGCTAGAATCCGGTTTGCGTCTTGTAATGCTTCCTCGATTGTAGTTGGTTCCTTCATGAGCGGAGATACAAGAATACATGGCACTTTCACCAATCGATGTCTAGTTTTAATTTTATCGGGCGGGTCTCCAATTATCGATCGGTTGGATGATAGGGTTATCCGTTCCTTAAAGAACATCGTCCGTTTACGATAAAAATCTTATTACTAGTGATTGGGAGTTTATGGTCCACTTGATAAGAACAAGTCTCGGTGATTGTGGCGATGTTTAAATGAGAAAAAACCCGGATGGTTGATTTTCTTTTTTAATCGGCTATCGAATTGTTCGTTTATTAGGATCTGATTGATCCGTGAATCATAAATGTAAATATCTATTTACGATCCTTTATCCTTGATCGTTATTTCCATTTTCCGAATATCGTGTTACGGTAATCGTACTTTTGTTCGAGGGGCGATTTCTCTTTCGGAAGATGCTTCATCAAAAGTTACATACTTTTTCCACAACAAGGGTTAGTTTGTTGTAGACCACTGAAATGAGGAATACCACAGAAATATACCCTCATCGGACTTTCAAAAGTCTTCAACCCGATTTAAATGAAACAAAAAACATGGAAGTACGAGGTTTTACTTTTCCATTTAAACAAGTGAGCCTTAGTCAGACATCGTTTTCATGCAAAGGTTGATTGCTTCTTTAAAAAGTAACATTGTTCGAAAGCGAACTTCTTTTGAGAGTTCTGTTTCTCCGCTTTTGTAGGCGTCCTCGCGGTGATGTTTCAAATAAATAACTTAGAGCAAAATCATATTTAAATTTTTTTTACTGTTGACCCTTCTCATTTTGTAATCTTCTTAGTAGCTCGTATCTTGGTTGTCGCCTCATTCTTCTTATGTAAGAATATAACCCGTAAACTTGGAATAGTCATCCACGAATTTAAAGTCCGTTTTATAAAAACAATCCATATGAAACAAGAAAGATTCTTTTTAAAAATCAATGAAACTTTGACTACATTTCGATCCTTTGATTTTAAAGAGACATCCTAATATCTTATTAAGATTTTAAAGTTCAGATGGCTCATTCTTTTTTTGCCCAGCCAACCTTTACTTTTGGAACTCTTAACAATCTTGGACAACTGCTTCCAATCACCGGTAGATTTTTCTTGAACGAGTTAGCAATATCCGTTTTATAGTGCAATCGATCGAGAACTCAACACCGAATCCGTTGTCAAATTTAAACCGATAATAGGTTGTCTTTGCCACCTTTCATTTCCGCAAACATTCTCTAAGTTAGAACCCTTTGGTATAACCAAAGTTATCATTTAAATGTTTGCTTCGGTCATGTGTGCCTAATCCACTATCGATGTACCCGGATAGTTGCTTGCACATCCTTTGTTGGCGGACCCACGCGAACTTCGGATTTTTCACCCTTTAAAGGGTTAGGTTTGGATTTGGGGATCCATACAAACGAGCACTTCTATGGTGATCGGTATCGGAAGGCTATTTGTCTCCCATAACTTTTCGATTTAATTACAAGTGTGAACCTTGGATGACTTAGAAGACTTATGATTTACCTTTTTAGGTTTGTCTTCTTTTTATCGATTAATGGTGGTTCAGTCTTGGTAGCCCTAAATTTCGACTATAGGGGGGTTTACCATCAAAAGATTCATATCCTTTTTAAAGATGGTTTTCGCGGTTTACCGCATTTATTAAAGTACCGTGACCTTGATAGGTCTCGAAGACTTCCCTTTTGTAGGTTGTCTTTTAATTCTCGATCCGTTGATCGAGTTGAGGTTTCTTCCGAATAAGATTCTCGGTGATGCTTTTACCGGGGTCCATTTTTCCTAGGGTCCATTTATTTTTTACGGTTGGCGCACTTGCCTTAATCTCTTACCTATTAGATACCGTTTAGCTTTTGGTGTATCTTTTTGAAAATTGCGATTACACCTTCGATGAATCGTCGGGGCTTTTGAGGATGTGGAGGGTTTCTCATAGCAAGTCCTCCTTATCAATCTTTACTTTCGAAAATAGGCGTTCATGTCTTTAATTGGTTTGAGATGATTTTGAAAAAACATCTATTTTCTTAAACCTCGGAGGATTTCGACTTTCATGCATTTTTCGAATTTAAACAAAAGATTTTTGAAGTCATCGACTTTTTGTCTGTTAATTTCCATCAATCAAGAAGCTTTAACTTTTAAATTCCTTTCATTTAAAAATCTAAGTTCAATTTTTTTTCATTTTCTTGAAAAAGTCGATTATTTACGATCCTCGACTTATCATTCTCGAACTCCCACAATAGCATAAGTTTCTCTTTTGGAGATCTTCAAGCAATTGCTTTCGAGTAATTTAATCTCGCGTGTCAATCTCCCTTTTAAATGATAGCGGTGTAAAGGGCGAAGGGGTTTTGGAGGTTACCTCGAAAATTATCGTCGAGAATATCGGATCTTCATTTTCATAGAAGTATTTATTTAAAAACCATAGCTGTCTTAATTTCCCTGGCTTCTCATTTAAACAATCCAAAACTATCGGTGATTTCCCTTCGATAAGTCTTTCTTCTATCGATTGGTTATCTCTTCCTTCCTTCGTCGACTATCTCTTTTTCCCATTCATCTATCCCTCCGATCATCGGATCTGGTTCTTTCTAAAATCTCCTATCTGGAATCTCGGTATGTTGATAAATAAAATTTCGATTGTATAACTTCTCAAATTAATAAGCAACGCGATCTATTACTTAATATATTTCCAATGGGTTCATTGGCCATTGTTAACAATTTAAAAACGCATTTCGAAAGCAAGCGATTTTGAAGTCGAGGTTTCGGGAGGCCTCGTTTCATCGAACACCTCTTTCAATCGTCGAACTAAAGACTCAAGAACAAGCTACTAGGTTTCATTCTTGAAATGTCAAATCTTTGATTCTGCGTGACCTTCATGTCCCACTTTTTTTAGGATCTTATAGTTGATATCTTTATCGGTCATCTCTTTCTCGATTGTTTATAACATTGTAATTCTTCCATCGAGTTCGTTGATGGTTTCTTGGTTTCTAAACAAGGCGGTAATTTTTTATCTGCTTCATTTCCTTCTTATCCCACATTGCTTTCATTTTGAGAAACTTAATCTTCTCTTTTAGTGACCTTATCCATTGTCTTCATTTAAATGGTGTCCGAGTATCTTGAATCGTATTTTTCATTTTTAAATACAAGACTTCACGTGGGAAAGATGCGGATCTCCTCCGTTGCGCAGGGATTGTTAGTAAATGATGATGGGTCCTCTCGATGACTTCCATCATTTTATTTAAATGGTTGGACATATATAAATTACTCATCAATTGAGAACTTATGATACATACCGGACGTGTTATCCATCTTTGAAAGTGATTTTGGAAAATGAATGAGTTTTAAAACGGTTTTTTTTTAAGATCATTTTGAGTCGAAATGGTGGAAGAACCAACCGCCTCGATACCACTTGTTTTTAAGTGAGATTTTTTCGTCTTGAAACAAAGTGATAATCAATTAATCGATAACTAACTTTTTCGGTAACTATCGATTAATTTGTAGCTTTTTTGTATAAATCGATTCCAAGTTTTATCTTTTAATCGGATGACCAAATTTGGGCTCCGTCGGATCGAAAGATTAACTTTTGCGATTTAAATCAAAAGCGATAAAGGCACCACAAGATTTATAGTGGTTCTACAAACCGGAAACTCTTCCTTTCACAAGGGCACCAACTTAACCGACTTAACCGATTTGGACTTAGATTAGTGTGTTAGTCCAACACAAGACACCAACAGATGTTTTAAGAGTTCTCCTCATTCCCGAAAATCGAAACTAGAAACCCTGGTAAAATCTTCTTAAACAACTTATCCTAACTTGGGGTTTGGGTAAGATTGTTGAGGTTCCAACTATGAAATCTTTCACAGTATAACAAAGCTAGATGAAAAGATTTCTTGCTAAGAACTTATGGGATGAACACAATATAAAATAAGCTTGTTGTTGTGTTCTTCGTATGGAAATCGACTATAGTTTGAAATTATGTTGTTTGTCCAAGCATTTACGTTCTCATTTATTTATAGACCTTTAGATCAAAGAGCCGTTGGATTTGAATCTCGTGCTATTTTAGGTAGAAAGTTGCAGCTTGATTGAAATTGAAACAATGGTTGAAAAGCGTGAATTGTATTTTATAGCCGTTTGAGAGAGCAACATTTAATCGGCTGTTCATCGGTTTCTTCCTTATTGAAAAGCCTTGCTTTGCGGTTGTTGTTCCTCCAACTAAGGTTGGTATTCTTCTTGTTTAGATTTATGATAAGATGAAACATCGGTTTTCATCTTATGAAAATCGATCTGGAACCGATGATAGTCTTCGGCGCTGTTGACTTAGCTTCAACCGGCCGACTTCTTCTGGTCTTATCTTCCGAGGTCATCGATCTTGAGTATTGAGGTTTGAGCTTCACGACTTCTCCGAAGTTATCTTTGATTCTTCCGATTACGTTTAAGCGATTACCGCCTTTTGATATCGAACTTTCTTCCGATTCTTCAATTGAGTTCCCCCCCTCAATATGTGACCTATCTATTACATTTTTCTATACAATTATTATCAAAACATCGAGTAGTTTTTTTCCTATTACATGTGTTATTGGAACTTTCATCAAAACTATAAATTTCCCAACAATACATTTCATTTAAACAAGTAATACTTTCTATTATTTAAACAATACTTTCTATTATTTAAACAATACTTTTAATTTGGTGGAGAGAAATTATAGTATTAAATAGTATTGAAAGTTGCTTTATTTCCTTTTTAGGAAATGACCAAACAAAATTAGGACGACTATTTACGGAAAGTGGACAATCAAAATTTGGACAGATGGAGTAATACTTTTCATTTAACCAAGTACTACTTTTCTATTTAAATAAGTAGTACTTTTCTATTTAAACAAGTAATACTTTTCTATTTAAACAAGTAATACTTTTCATTTAAACAAGTATCACTTTTCATTTAAACAAGTACTACTTTTCTATTTAAACAAGTACTACTTTTAGTCAATATATATATATATATATATATATATATATATATATTTAAATATACTATAAAATAAATTTTATACCGTAAATTACTTGAAATATATCTGACTACGGTCAGTTGAAACTCTTCTCCAAGTGACTATAAATTAAATATACGGTAAGATGCATTAACAACAATTAAAAAACCTAGTATAATCCTGAAACATAAAAAAAAAAGCATAATTAATATTAAATATTAAAAAAAAAATTAAAAAAAAATTGTCGATAATCCATCGCTAAAAAAACCGTCGCTAAAGGGGTTAGTCCAAAACGTCGCTAAAGGGGTTAGTCCAAAACGTCGCTAAAACCGTAGCTAAAATCGTCGCTATTTTCGACGGTTCTCTTGACCGTCGCTAAAATTGTTGACTTTGACCATTTGATTGTAGCCGTCGTAAAAATCATCTCTATTTGCGACGGTTCTTGTAATCGTCACTAAATTCCATCGGTAGAACGCGTGTTTTTTGTAGTGACAGTGGCGGATGTAGTATAGTTAAAGGGTATGCACTTGCATACCCTCTTTTTTCCCAGAAGTTTACTATACATATTATATATAATATTTAATTTAAATAATAAAATAAATATATTAAATAAATAATAAATTAAAAATATTAAATAAAATTGTGAAAAATTTAAGTAGAGTAAATGTCTTAGTCGAAATTTCTTTCTCTGTTCTCTTCTTTCGTCAAATTAAAATTACTTAGACAGGCTGAATTGTATCATGATGAATTTTCAAGCCTTATATATATTGTGTTTTAAGGATGAGTTTGATAATTTCGTATATGATTTGAGAATAGATGATAGGTTTTTTTTTTTTTCGAAACGAAATAGATGATAGATTTTAAAGCTTGAAAGATATTGAAAAATTCTTCATATAACTTAGTGAGACAACTAAGTATGAAATATATAATCTTGTCTACTTGCTTAATAAGATGTTGTTGATCCTTCCTATGTCAACTGCAAGTGTGGAAAAAAAATTCATAAAGAAAGCTAAATAATAACTTCAAAAATTAATTTTTGAATGATTGCTTAGTTACTTATATATAGAGAAATAGATTTGTTTGTAAAAATAAGCAATGACATTTTGTATCACTTTCAAAATATGAGAACTTATTGAGAAAAATTGTAATTTTCTTGACAAAAACTGATATGGGTCGGTCTCATACATGAGAAGGGGTATAAATTAACACAAATTAAAACTTACTTCTCCCAAAGTGTTAAAGCGTCATGCTCAAATTATACTTCATCTCACCATGAGACCCCGTCAAATGCAAGTGTGACTCATTTTTCTTTAGATAAAGAATTTTTTTATTTATAATTTTTAGTATTATATGTTTTCAAGTTCTAGATTACCTATATTCCTTTTGTATGTTAATCATTTTTTTGGGATTTGCTTTCAATTTGAATGGTATGATTTTGATTTTTTATTTTAATATTTTTATAATTGTGCATACCCTATTTAAAATCTGGATTCCCACTGCACCCATGCACTCTCTTTTTATATACTCTTATTTATTGAACACAAAAATAATATTGCACGTTAAATATCAATGTCGACAAAGTCTTATTGTAATGTCCCAGATAATTTTTAAAAGCATAAACCAGCAAATATCCAGAATCACTTGAGTTCACAGCCAAATTCACTCAACAAGCAAGAAACAGAGTATGTAAAAGAGCTAAGAAATAAATAAACGCGACAATATCCACGGTACCGCGACACGTCTCCAGCATAAACACTCATAATGGGTGATTTCTTAGGAATAATCAAGTATTGGCCATATATCTGATAATCTCATTCAACACACACTTTCTCCCCTGCGCCTTCCTCACCTAAATACCATTGCAATGCTGAAGGCGCACTACCAGGTGTCAGACACTGTACAAAAAATATGGCCGTTCCTTGATTATTCCATCGTATGGCTAAATTAATTCAGTGAAGAATCAACAGGGCCAAGTTTCAGTAAATAACTAAGTGGGCTGGTACCTTCAGAATGGGCCGCGAATTCAAAAGAGAAGCGAAGCAAAATAAAAGGGAACTGGGCTACTTATGAATAAGCCCAAGGCTTCTAACGGTAATATGAAAGCGTGGATGGACACTTATATGCACAAGGTGCACCGTGTAACTCAATTGCATTTTTGAAACATGAAACTTATTTGAATTAGAACCACTTAATTTATTTTACACTGAACAAGACGTTGCATATTATACTGTAAACAAGTCGAACAATCTAGTTAGATAAATTACACGTTTTAAAAAATACACTTGAATTGTACAACACACATATTTAACAAAGAAATGAGCGAACGTTGGAGCAAAACCAAAAAGAAAATATGATCCAATCTTTATGAGACCGGAGGGAGCTCTTAACAATTAATACAAACCAAAAAACAAACATATTTATTGCACTCATTCACATTCACAAATATACAATACCAAGACCCAAGTGTCAACAACCGGCAGCAGAATTAGAAAAGCCCTTATCCGAACCACCAGACAATTTCTTAAAAACCCTACTACCAAACACAAAAAACCCTAACGTATGTCCACCAATCGCAACAATTAGCACCCCAACATTAAACGACATCACCGCAAGCATCACAACGTACCCCAACCCGACCCGTAACCCATGCACCACCGTCCGAACCACCCCGCCGTAAAAGCCGTCGTCGTCGCTTTTCTTTCTTTGAAAACAAGAGAGCCACTCGACCACGAGGGCGAGAATGAAGACGATAACGAGGGCTAAAACATACATTCCCGTGCGGGCCCGGGGCCACCCGGAGAAGGGGATCTCCGAATTCTTGCCCCAGAAGAAGGTCATGTGGCTCATGGCCATGGATGTCATGGGATGATCATCATGGCCCATGGATGATGATGATGATGATGATGGTGGGGGAGGTGGCATCATCATTCCGGGCATGTTGTGATCCATTTTGGATGATTATACACTATTGACAAAGTTAAGATGAGAAATGAAGTGGGAATTTGAGAGAATTTCGTCTCATCTAAAAGCTCGAACTTGTAGAGAAGGTCGGGAATAATCTATTTATTTAATTTCCCTCAACACTCCCCCTCACTCGTGGGTCGAATCATTGTCTCTGCTCTCTGGAGAGGAGGCCCAACAGAGTGGACAATTTTAATGGGTGGAGTGCTTTCCATTTTAATCGAACCCACAACCGTGGCTCGATCTGTAGAGAATTATTCCGTCTCATCTAAAAGCTCGAGCTTGTAGAGAGGGTCGGGAATAATCTATTTATTTAATTTCCCACAACATAATTTAATCGGTTTATATATGAGGCGGAAAAATGTTTTTAAGTTGTACTGCATTGTATTGTACTGCACTTTTAACAAATTCGTTATGCATTAAGTTATTCTCAATATGTGTAGAGTCAACTTAATTGGTGAATTTTTAATTAGTTTTTTTTTTAATAGGATTATTTGAAGTAAGAGAATAGGCGGAACGGCAAGCTTCATGCCGTAAGAAGCAGCTCCATATCCATGTGCGAACGACTCATGCGTTTTTTTTTTTTCCTTGTGATGGAATTATAACAAATAATTTAGGGACCGCTTGCTTTAATAATAATGGAATTGGGTAATAAAAATTATTTCTATTTATTTTGCTTGATAATTTTGATATACAAGTAATATAAATAAAAATAAGTAATTGATTACATTCACTCATTCAACACACCTCACATGATACTCATTATTTGATTGATCTCCCAATGATACCCATTATCATTACCATTCACAAGTCATACCAAGCGAGTCCTTAATTTGATTATAGATCATAGCATCTCATTTATTCTATATATGTAGAATTTTTTACATATTTTTAAAGTAATTGTAGTGTTTAGAGATTATAGTGCCATTGTTATTTTTTCAATATGTTGAAACTAATCCTTCTACCCACTTTAATTATAAAATGAGGGAAAAAATAAAATAAACATAAAAATAATAAATATTAAACTAAGCAAATAAATTATAATAAAAGAAAAAGTATAAACATGAACAACAATAAATATTAAATTAAACAAAACTAAGAAAATTTTGATTTTAAAAAAAGGTACAAACATAAAAATCATTAAATATTAAATTAAGCTAAGAAATTCTGATAAAGAAAATGTATCGTTCGATCCACTTTAATTACAAAATGAGTTAATAAATAAAGTAAACATGAAAATTAATAAATATTTAATTAAGCAAAAAATTATAATAAAAATAAGTACAAACATGAAAAAACAATAAGTATTAAATTAAGCTAAAAAATTCTGACAAAAAAAAAAAATATATATATATATAAACATGAAAAACTAATAAATATTAAATTAATCTAATACATTCTGATATAAAAAAACACAAATATGAAAAATAATAAAAATTAGATTAAGCTAAGAAATTCTAATTAAAAAAAAAAGTAACCAAAGTGAGTTTCTGCCTTTTTGGTGTGAATATTTGTTAGAATGAAAGTTTAAATGTACATATATATACATGAATGGAGGAAAGGATTTAAAAAAATAATAATAAATTTGGAAGAAATTTAATGCAACATTTTTTGAGGAAAAATTAATAGATTTGATCTTGATTTTATTTGAAATATATAGATTTTAACATTATTTTATTTGAAATATATTATAATATTAAAATATTTTTTTTCATTGCAATACATATATATCGGATCAAATTATGAAAATATGGTAGATATATATGGAAAGTTCCAAATAGACGAAGAAATATATATTATTAAAGAGTAGATCTAGTGTGAAAATTTTTATGTATGAAAAAATAAAAAAATTTGTTAATCATACCACTACAAAAAAGACGGGGTTTAACAACGGATTATTTTCCATTGCCAAAACCGTCGCTAATGTCGATGTGGTTCGAACAGAGCCCAGGGGGCGCCCGAGTGGGCACCAAACCACGTGCCATCTTGAACCCAACCAACAAACATATCATATATAAGCCACCAAGCCTTCCAATTAAATGAGGCAAATTTTCGCTCCCAAGGGGACCCCTAACACAGACCTATGGGCGCTGAAGGATCAAACCGCTTTCAGTATTGCTTTTCTTCGCGTTTTTAATGAAATTAATTCTATATGTCCTAAAAATCGTTTTTTTTCAAAAAAAAAAAAAATTCTTTATTTCAATTATCTAATTTAATGATTTAACTACATTTTAATATAATAATAATTATTTTTATTTATTATTTATTTAAATTAAATTAAATTGTATTATATTAAAATTATATTTATTTATTTATTTATTTTTAATTCATTTTTTTCACTTTTAAAAAAAAAAAATTATTTCATTTGTTTAATTTAACTATCTAATAATCTTTAAATTACTAATTATATATATATTTTTACTTTATAAATTATAAATAAATAATTATATTCTTTTAAAATTGTATATGTCCCAAAAAATCATTTTTTTAAAAATAAATACTACTTAAAAAAGTACTACTTTCTATTTAAACAAGCAATACTCTCTAACAAGTACTACTTTTCATTTAAACAAGCAATACTTTCTATTTAAACAAGTAATACTTTTAATTTAAACAAATAATATTTTTTATTTAACCAAGTACTACTTTTCTATTTAAACGAGTACTACTTCTCTATTTAAACAAGTAATACTTTTCTATTTAAACAAGTACTACTTTTCATTTAAACAAGTAATACTTTTCTATTTAAACAACTGCTACTTTTCTATTTGAACAAGTAATACTTTTCATTTAACAAGTAATACCTTTCATTTAAATAAATAATACCTTTCATTTAAACAAGTATGACTTTTCTATTTAAACAAGTACTACTTTTCATTTAAGCAAGTAGTACTTTCTATTTAAACAAGTACTACTGTTCATTTAAACAAGTATTATTTTTCATTTTAACAAGTACTACTTCTCATTTAAACAAGTAATATCTTTCATTTAAAAAAATAATATCTTTCATTTAAACAAGTACTACTTTTCATTTAAACAAGTACTACTTTTCTATTTAAACAAGTACTACTTTTCTATTTAAACAAGTAATACTTTTAATTTAACAAGTAATATTTTTCATTTAAACAAGTACTCCCTCCGTCTCAATCATAATGGTAAAGTACCCCATATTTTTGTCTCAATCATAATGGTAAAGTTACTTACACACTTTATTACTTTATCACTTTCTCACTATTCCACTAAATCCTTATAAACAGTAAAAATGTCATTATGATTGGGACGGAGGGAGTACTACTTTTCTATTTAAACAAGTGTTATTTCTATTTAAACAAGTAATATTTTTTATTTAAACAAGTACTACTTTTCATTTAAACAAGTACTACTTTTTATTTTAACAATTAATACTTTTCATTTAAACAACTACTACTTTTCTATTTAAACAAATAATATCTTTCTATTTAAACAAGTAATACTTTTCAATTTAACAAGTAATGCTTTTCATTTAAACAACTACTACTTTTCTATTTAAACAAATAATATCTTTCTATTTAAACAAGTAATACTTTTTATTTAAACAAGTTCTACTTTTCATTTTAACAAGTAATACTTTTCATTTAAACAACTACTACTTTTCTATTTAAACAAATAATATTTTTCATTTAAACAAGTACTACTTTTCATTTAAACAAGTACTACTTTTCTATTTAAACAAGTACTATATTTCTATTTAAACAAGTAATACTTTTCTATTTAAACAAGTAATACTTTTTTAGTTAAACAAGTGATACTTTTCATTTAAACAAGTACTACTTTTCTATTTAAACAAGTACTACTTTTCATTTAAACAAGTACTACTTTTCTATTTAAACAAGTAATACTTTTCATTTAACAAGTAGTACTTTTCATTTCAACAAGTAATACCTTTCGTTTAAATAAATAATACTTTTCATTTAAACAAGTACTACTTTTCTATTTAAATAAGTACTACTTTTCATTTAAACAAGTACTACTTTTCTATTTAAACAAGTATTACTTTTCATTTAAACAAGTACTACTTTTCTATTTAAACAACTATTACTTTTCTATTTAAACAAGTAATATTATTATCTTAGCAAGTAATAATTTTTATTTAAACAAGTAATACCTTTCATTTAAACAAGTAATACTTTCTATTATTTAAACAATACTTTTAATCTAATCAAGTACTACTTTTTATTTAAACAAGTAATACTTTTCTATTTAAACAAGTAATTTTTTTCTATTTAAACAAGTAATACTTTTCATTTAAACAAGTACTACTTTTCATTTAAATAAGTACACATTTTCTATTTAAACAAGTAATACTTTTCATTTAATAAGTAATACTTTTCATTTAAAAAAGTAATATACCTTTCATTTAAACAAGTAATACTTTCTATTATTTAAATAATACTTTTAATTTAAACAAGTAATATTTTTCATTTAACCAAGTACTACTTTTCTATTTAAACTTAAGTAATATTTTTCATTTAACAAGTAATACTTTAATTTAAACAAGCACTACTTTTCTATTTAAACATGAAATACTATGAATTAAATTTTATACCGTAAATTCTTTGAAATCGATCTGACTTCGGCCACGTGGAACTCTTCTCCAAGAGATAATAAATTAAATACACCATAAGGTGAATTAACAACAATTTAAAAACCTAGTATAATCCTGAAACATAAAAAAAAAAAAAAACATAATTAATATTTTAAAAAAATTAATTTAAAAAAAAAAAAAAAAAACCGTCTCTAATCTGTCGCTAAAACCGTCGCTAAAAAATCCGTCGCAAAAATCGTTGTTAATACAGTCGCTAAAGGGGTTAGTCCAAAACGTCGCTAAAACCGTAGCTAAAATCGTCGCTATTTGCAACAGTTACCTAAATCGTCGCTAAAACTATTGACTTTGACCGTAACCGTCGTAAAAATCATCGCTATTTGCGACAGTTCTTGTAACCGTCGCTAATATCCGTCGGTAAAACGCGTGTTTTTTGTAGTGTACATTTAAAACGGCTAGGAAACAAAATCGGTATTGGTATTCTTTGTAGCCTGACTGGGTGGTCTATTTCTTCTCTTGTCCTGTAGATGCAGGTTCGATACCCTCCTACTACAGTTTTTTTTTTTTTCATTTTCCACATATTTGCCCTGTAAATTAAAAAAAATGCAAAATCTCCCTTTTCTTTAAAATCGAACTTGGGTCCCGAAAATTATATAGAAGCAAACATGCCACTACACCACATTGAAAATTATTTCATATATTTCTCATTAATTTATTTACTTTGTTTTTAAAAGAAATAATGATAAAAAATATAATTAATCATATATAACTAGTGTCATGACAAGCAAGTTGAAGGATTTGATGTACACATTTTGAATGAATTTACTTTGTTTTTAAAAGAAATAATGATAAAAAATATAATTAATCATATATAACTAGTGTCTTGACAAGCAAATTGAAGGATTTGATGTACACATTTTGAATGAATCTCACTATAAAATTTACGCACATACTCAACAAAATTTAAAGTAATTTTTGCCAAATCGTTTGCTCAAGTATATATTTTTTTAGTTAATAGTTTTAAAAAAATACCAAAAAATTAGCACATAAATAGTATATACGAGTGTGCACCATTTTCATCTGGAAAAACATTTTCTAGAGTTTCTCAATGTGTTTTCTCCACACATCGTCTTGAACAATAAAGTAGCCTTTTCCTTCCAGTCGGTTTGGAAGCATTTCTTGTATCATAAATTCAAAACATAGAAAAAATGTAAGTTTTGAAGGGTTTTAAATATAAACGAAAGTAGTATTATATTCAAAACATAAACAATATTATAGGAAAAATATATCAGACAGTATTACACGAAAAAATATAATAGTATTACGCTCTTAATATAAGAAAAAAAGTAAATTTTAAAAGTCATTAAATGCAAAACTAAAGTTGCATGTATTACATTCAAAACATAAGAAAAAAAATATTTATGAAGAGTATTAAATCGAAACAAAAATAGTATTACAAGCAAATTATAACAGTATTGCATGTAAAACATAAAAGTATTACATTCAAAATATAAGAAAAAGATAAATTTTAAAAGATATAAAATCAAACTGGAAACAGTATTACACGCAAAAAAATAATAGTAGTACATGTTAAAAAAAATCGAGTAACTACGAGAGCATATCCTACTCCACATTATGAGTCGTAACCACTTTATTTGTCATCCCATGATTTTTTACATCTAAACTTGAACTACAAATATGAATTTAAGCCTAACCAATTAATCTAGTATTGAGTCAGACTTTTAATATAGTTGAACTGATTAATATCAATGAAGATTGAAACTTGAACAAACGTCATTCACAAAAAAACAAAAGTCATCTAAACTTGAACTACAACTATGATTAAACATAACCAATTAATCTAGTACCGAATCAGACTTTTAATATAGTTGAATCGATTAATATCAATGAAGATTGAAACTAGAATAAAAGTCATTCACAAACAAGCAAAAATTATAAAATAAACACAAGCAGGTGGGAAATGCACAGACACGATGAATAATTTTTTTGGAAAAAAATATTTGCCCATAGACTGTAACACATCCTCTAACTCATATAATCTTGAACAATATTTTACAATGATTTTTTTCATATGTTTGATATTAAAAAATCGAATAAACAACATATCATCAAAGTCATATAAAATTACCAAAAAAGAACTAAAATTTATGCAAATAATTTAACCGTTTAATTTTATCATATATTGTATGCAGATACATAAATTCGTAAAAGAAAATTGTAACATAATGACAAATTATCGAATTAATAACTCAACAATTGAATAATCTACCATGAACACTGAAAAGTTTAAAATATTACTTGAAGAATTCTAATGATAGCACAAGAAAAGAAGAGATGACGCACAAAATGAGCAAAGATCGACAAATTTGTCAAAAGTATAACATACACTAAATATAGAACCATTATATTCTAACCGATTCCAAATTAAGTAAATTAAATTGGTTTAGACTAGTCGTTGGCTGTGGTGTTTGAAGCACAGACGGTCCTGTGTTCGATTCGCAGCAGCGATTTTTTGGTCAAAATAGCAACAACGGATTTTTAATCCCAACAGCGATTTTTTGGTCAAAATAGATTTTTTTTTTGTCAAAATAACAAATTTTTATGTATGCAAATTTTCATACTAGACTTTGTCATTATTAAAAAACCATTTTGCAAGAGAACTTTTCACAAAAGATTTGTTTTTCAATTTAGCCCCAAATTTAGAAACTAGTGAATTTTTCCACAAAAAATTATTGCCAAATTGAGAAACGAATTTTAGAAAAAATGAATTGAGAAAAAAATTTGAAAAAAAAAAGATTTTTTTAAAAATAAATATTACTCCACAAATAATAATGGGAGAAAAAAAATTAGTATAAATAATAATAAATTGAGAAAAATAAAGAAATTGTTCAAAATAAAATATGAATAAATAATAATGAATTGAGAAAAATATTTGGAAAAAAAATATTTTTTTTTGGAATAAATATTAATAAAAATTTCTTGCATTAATTTTCTTCCTAATTTATTATTGTTTTCTTAAATCCTTTCCTCCATATTATGTGTGTGTACACTTTCATTTTAACAACAAAAAATTTACACCTGATACTTTTTTTTAATCAGAATTTATTAACTTAATTTAATATTCATTATTTTTTATGTTTGTACATTTTTTTATCTGAATTTATAAGACTAATCTTTATATAATAGATTGATCATATTTGATTCTTGTCTTAATTTAAATTAGAAATTTTAAAAACAAATTAATTAAAAAACAAGATAAAAGGCTTGAATAGTGTCACATAGGCGCAGAAATATTGGAGCCATCTGGTTGGATTGGAATATTAAAGAATAGATGTAACTAAAGATATAAATTAGCAGTTAACTTACATGGGTGTTTCTTATGTCAGTCAGAGTGTCTACTGACTGACAACAACCAGACTCTACAATCGCGCCATATGGCGTCGTACTCTGTCGTACTAACTTGTTACCTGTTATACTTATTTAATTTTTTAAATTACTCTTTTAATTTACCATCATTTGTGAAGACGTATTTTATATAATCGGTATGCAAACCTATTCGTAAGGAAGGAAGGTTGTGGACGCCTCAAATCAAGGTGATAATTAACTTGGGGATTAATTTTCACATTTTTAAAAATGATTCCTAAAGATTTTTATTTTTGAATTCTGCAATTTTTCAAATTTTCAATAATTTTTCAATTTAATTTTTGACGATGAAGAATTAAAAATTTATGTTCAACGATGTTCGGATATTGGAATGCGAGAAATACATTTTCTCATGGACTGGTTATCGAGTAATGACGAGCAAGATCGTGCTGCATTAAGGAAATTTGTGCAATATGTAGATGACATCAAAAATTATTTTTTATTGAACAGTGTCAAGTATGTTTGTTCCTAGTGGTATTGAATTAAACAACTGTTATTTATGGTGTAATATGTAATCTACTACTTTATTTTCAGACTGAACAATTTAAGTTGCAACTTTTTCATTTTAGTTCTGAGTATAGTTCTATTAATTCTCAAAAGTGGCGTCCGAATCTCATCTCAAGGCTCGAATTTATTCTTTCAATTTATTTTTAAGTCCAATATATTTGGGTCTTATCTCAAATTTGAATTTAAAAGTTTTAGTTATCTTTTATGTAGAAATAATTTAGAAAGTTCGTTCTCTTTGATCACAAATGGGTGTGGAACAAAAACCATTATTTTATTTTAGCATAATTCCAACAATTGTTAGGTGGAGTCACTACTACAAAAAAGCTCATAGATGACAGATATTCTCCGTCATCTATTTACTAAAATATCCGTTGTCTCGCTGGGGGTTGTGGTAGACCCTCGCTAATAGAAAACGGACACATATCCATCGTCTATTCTCAATTAGATCACGTAAATTATCCATTGTCTTTTATAGACATATCCGTGATCTATTCTGTGATAGATAACTGAACATGACCGTTTTCTTTTATAAAAATATCCGTTATCTATTCACAAATAGACAACCAAAATTATTTGTTGTCTTTGTTAAAATTATCCTTTGACTATTCACAGATAGACAACAAAACTTATTTGTTAATGTACCAAAATACACCAAAGTTTTAATATCCATTTCAAGTACAACTTCCTTAGATCATTTCAAGTTCAAGTACCAAAGTTCCATTAAAATACTCAATTAAAAGAACAACTTCATCATTATTTCAAGTTCAAGTACCAAAATACACAAGTCTACAATATTTATCCAAATATCTATCCCCCTCAGCCATCATTTCTAAAGTAAAATTAGTTATGTACACCACCATATAAATATCCATCAAACAATACAAAATAGAAACATTATGAACTCAACCCTTCAAGTTATATGATCAACATCTCCAAAAGCTAATTCCCCTAATTAGCAAAACAACAACCATCCAAGCTTTGTTCAAACAACAACCATCCAAGCTTTGTTCAGATTCATATGCAAAACAACGCCGTCCAAATTAACTCATTTGATTATCTTGATGAACCTAAAAAGTCAACATACGAAGTCCAAAATTACATTCATATAAAACAGATAGCACAACTCTAAACAACATCTCCAGTAACTAAACACATCAAAACAACAATTCCAAAACTAAAAAATAACTCAAGTTAACAAAACAACAATTCTATCAATAAAAACAATAACTAAACACACCAAACTAACACTATAACCATCAAATTAAACAGGCCTATAAAACCAGCAAAAAAAGCCAATACAACAATTTTAACATGAATTCAACTCCTATAGCTCAAAACAGTAATTCCAACATGAAATCAACACCTATAAACTAGCAAAGGGCTAGATGATACCTTCAAAAAGGTGATATGACATTGCCACATAGCGGAAAAAAGTTTTTGTGGCTGGTTTAAGGAATGAAAAAGTCAATATACAAAATATTTCTTATACCAAAATTCACTTAGACCCCGACTTAATGCTACTAAAATAACATGATGCAGGTATCTCTATTATAGTAATAATTGAAGCTTAAGAGACTAACTTATCACATTTATATGACACTCGGAAGCACTTGAATGCAGAAATTTATCGCAAAACAGAGCATGCAATATACATATAACAAGCAACTAGCAACTATTAATGCTCTAGTATATGCTAGTTCAGCCAGCAGTTCACCAATTTTAAACAAATATCACCTACAAAAGGATCAAAGGATCAAGGATATCGCAAGATTCCTAGAAGCAAACTAGTATGAAACAAGTTCATTTCAAAGTCAAAGATAAATAACATCCAGTTATGATGAAACAGGGGAGTCAATAAGCCACAAGTAACTTCCAATTATGATGAAACAGAGGAGTAAATAAATAGGAGTACTTGCTTCTACTTATCAAAGAAGCATTCCAAGAATCTCATGAAAAATAGGTCTAGTCTTTATTTCTCAACAAAATAAATAAGAAATTTGATCTGAGTAAAATAAATAGGTCTAATTCTCCAATGAAACATATTAGTTTAAACTCCAAGCACACCGGTGCCTAAACTGAAATAACTCAAACACTGACTGGTATAATCCTAATCCATATATGGCCCAGGAATTCAATAATTAATATCTTAGAACTAAAATACTTAAAATAAAATCCTAATCTACTCGCGAGAATCTATCAAAAAGTCCAAGATTTGACGGCGACGACGGAAATAAATTCACTGAAATTATTTATTATATCAAAATAAATTAGGAACTAAATCACCTTTCACACTGAGGAGCGTCGGCGATGGCGGAAATGAATGTTGAATTCGACGGCAACGACGGCACTCCGAGGAGCGTCGGCGCTGGTGGACGATTTTGACGGCGATGGCAATGGTGATTTTGACGGCGATTTTCACAGCGAGAAGTGAAGTGTTGAGAGCTGGAACAACTAGGCCAAAGTATTCTGAGTGTGGCAGCGACAGAAAAAATTGGCGTGCGAGCTTCTACGTGTGGCTGAGCGGGAGGAAGATTAGGGCGAAAGTTTCTAAGAGGAAATTGGAATTGCGCCTGAAATTTTAATCACACAAATTTTGTTACTTTTTTTTAAAGGAATTTTTTTGCATTCAGCAGGGTTCGAACCTGGCACCTCCTTTTTAATTAAATTTTAAAAAGAAATAGAAAATACTTAGATAACCACACTTAGATAACGGAGGGCAAAAACTCGTCGTCTATTAGCGAGTAATCTCGCAAATAGATGACGGATATATATTAGATGACGGATATTTAAACATTAGGTGACGGAAATATAAATATCCGTTATCTAGTTTCCGTTATCTATCTGCGAATTTGTAGTAGTGAGTATGAAACAAAAAAATATTTTTTGAGTGGACAAGTTACTTGAAGCATTCGAATAAAGAAAGTGTGTATGGCTCCACTTGGTAGGCGGTATGAAATTAGTATAAGATAAAGAAGATTCGTATAATATAATACGGGTTGGTAGTATTATGCCATTTGGTACGATATAATATGAGTGGCAACATAAAATTAGTATTCCACTTGATAGGGGGTAATAAAGTTGTATAAAATTAGTATGACACTTGGTTTGTGGTATTTAAATTTTACTAAGAAGAAGCAATTTTCTAAATAAAAAACAAGTTAATTTGATGACTATACTACAATATAACTCAAAAACTCATCTTTCATTAAATTATCATCAATTAACATGTTAACATTACGGAGTTGATTCAGATGAACATGTTAACATGCTTTAAGGAACTCTGAATGACTTGAGCGTCGAAGTACACATTCCAAAATTCTCAGCACAATTTTGCAAGTCCAATTATAAGTAGATTGAGGATCAAAATTGATTTATGATCTTCTGATCATGTTATATACAACTTGCTTTAGAATATAATTAAATTAAAACCCAAATTACTCTTCATTCAATCATTTACACAGTTTCTCCACAAATTTCTGCAAATCAAATTCTATTCCACTACCAAAGTAGCAGCTTAGGCTTTCTAAATGTAAATAAAAACTACGAACAAGAGATGGTGCAATGCGATCTTCGTGTATCTCATTGCTACAATAACTATATCATTATTAATTAATTGCATTTTTCTTTAAAAAGTGATGGTTTGAGAGACATTTACTGTCAACTTAAAAGTTCATAAGGTTGATCAACATGCAACAGAATATTTATGTATTGCCTATAGCATACAAAAAGGCTTGTAAAGTTGAACATTATGCAACTTACTTCAGGATATAACAACATAGTTAAAAAAGTATTAAATAACACCAAGATGACCCTATGCTAAGAGAGCTCAACAGAACACAAATATCAAATAGAGATCAACTTTTAGGCATGACAAAAACTCGTATGAGACGGTCTCATACATGAGACGAAGTACAAATTATTACAAATTAACACCCTCCCCTTCCAAACTATGTTCCGTCTCATTGTGAGACCATCTCATACAAGTGCGTCTCTTTAGGCATCAACTAGCATTTTTCAACTAAAAAGGGTTAAGGAAAATTAAACTCTTGAAAGCCTTAGCACTTCCTTAAACACATATAAGAACTCAAGTATGGCATCCACAAATATCCTTTTCCTATAAAAGCAAAATTGAAACAATGTACGCAAATACAGATACATAGAAATCAGATTTGTCATTAATCCAATATCTCATTCACAACTTGAGCAAATGCAATCCACAACAGCAAACAATTTAATATGGACACTATCAGATGAAATCAAAGCAAGTTGGATCTTGCTCATAACCAAAGACAACTAACTCCCCAGAGTAACCACAACAAACAACACTACCAGTGCTCAAAAACAGATAATCAAAACAATCCAAATCCACAACATTACACAAACAGAAATCAACGAGCATTTAAAGTAAAGCGAAAAGAAATAAAGCAACCGTACATTTTCCACCTAGAGGGTTTTCGGTTGAGGGGATTGTATCTGTACAACATAAGCTAGAGGGTTTTCGGTTGAGGGATTGTATCTTTCTTCAATCTGTCTGAATCATTAAAAGAATTACCACCTCTACACTCCACAAGTTCAGTAATCTCTCCAAAAGAAGCATCAATCAAGGGCTTTGCATGTAAGTTCTGCTAATAAGGTTTTCAACTCTAATTGGATCAAAATTGATAAAGGCATCATGTTTTTCAATATTAGCAAAATCCTGCATAGTAAGCGAAGGACCCCTTCTCCTACTCAAACCTTCTTTAACTGGTGAGTCATTTTCACAAGTAGTCAAATTCATATCATGGAGCTGAGTTTGTAGATTTAGCATCTCAGATTTCATCTTCTCCACTTGTAAATTGCGATGACGTTTACTCTCCTCAGATTTGCGAATGTGCTACAACTGTTCGGTTTTCCAAGCAGCCTTTTTCTCTTGCTCTCTCACAATTACACCAATTTGCTCAGCCTCAAGATATCGAAATACATAATCAAACTACGAGGAAGAAAACATGTAAACTACGAGGAAGAAAACATGTAAGATTGACATGATACAAGAACAAAAATGGTGATTTCTACCAACACAGATCTTGAGGTAATCCTAAACCCATAATCATATTTATAAAATCCTATCACCTCATAGATGTGATTAACCTTTCCAGACTTCCCTGCGCTGAAATCGCCAATAAATGGAGATTGATAGGCCAAAGAGAGTACGATTACTGTGAAGTTATAAATGCGTAAAAAAAACTTGAAGATCTTGTTTTTCTTTCTTGAGTATTTTAAGCCTCATTCGAAAGAAAATAAGAGCAAATCCCAGGTATCCAAGGTGAAGAATGTCGTACTCCAAAGTTCTTGTTATCAACATCAAAACAAGTACGAAATCTAACAGATGACAGTAGCAGTAAAAGCAAGTACAAGCAAATGTCAACCCATCTTCATAGCAACTAAAGAAAGAAGAAAAAACATTAATCCTGACAAATGATTTCAAGCACCTAAAACCATAAACTTCCATACATCTATCTAACTACCATAATAAGCATTTTCTACAAAATTAAAGAAAAAAAATTAAAGACATGTAGTTGAATTGGAGTAAATAGCAAGATATTGTTGCGAGACCAGAGAGAAACGTGAAGAGTGGTGAGATGGGAACGAAAGGGGAGTTAAAATCAGGGTTTCCTTTATCAGTGGGAAATAGAGGTTCAGTATATATTTATTTGAAAGAGGAACCTGAGGCTCAGGATCCACCTGAGCTAAATTATCTGAGCGAGAAAACTGAGGCTCAGGATACACCTGAGTCAAATTATCTGAATGAGGAAACTGAGGCTCAGGATGCACCTGAGCCAAATTATCTGAGTAGTTTATCTGAATGAGGAAAGGTTTGGGCTTCTCGTAAATGGGCCCAAACATTTAGAATAATCTGGAAGATCTATTATCTATTTTAGATTCTGCTTTTAAAATATCTAAGGAATATCCATCGGTGTGTGGACCCCACTGTTAGTTGCAAATACGGCCTCTGGCCGATGAATGAGAATATCAGAAAATTTGCATCATTCTCTCTCTTCTAACTACCTCTCTTCCTATCTAATTCTCTCTCTCCCTATTTCTTCAAATCTTCATCTTGTTCTTCATCTTGTTCTACCAGCAATTTATATTTTAGAAATATTATTCCAGAAAATCTAAAAAACACATTACAAACATCCCAAAAAATATCAAAAACGTAACATTTGGTATTCCAGAGCCAAGTTTTGATCATGGCCGAGGGAACGCGCTCCAAGGATCTGCAAGAATCACACAGAAAGCTGGAATTATTAATTCAAACAGAAGCCATGAAGCTAGAAGCAATAGAGGGGAAGCTAACAGACAATATGCAAGGTTTAACAACCAAGATGGGGGAGAAATTTGATCTTATGACTAACACTTTGGCGCCTATCTCGATTCTGATTGTTGAATATGGAAAAAAAGCGAGGGTCACAATGAAGGGCCTTTCTTTTTGGGGAGTCCTAGCTTTGGATCTGGTGGTGGTGGGCATAACTATGGACCTGCTGGTGGAGGGCTTACCTTTGGAACTGCTGGTGGGGGATCATCTTATCAGTATCAGGAATCTCCAAGGAAGTTAACTGATAGTACCCAATTTCACAACCCAAAGGTTTAAGATTGAATTCCTAGGTTTGATGGCTCTAAACCTAGGTTATGGGTAATTGAGATCTAATGGGTATTTTAAGCTTATGCCCAAGATGACCGATCAACAAAAAATAACTTTGGTTACTATCCATTTTGAGGGTAAAGCAAGACTTTGTGGGTTCGAATTTCAATCGGAGAAATGTGGAATTAACTTGGGCACAATTTTTGGTTATTCTCTCAACTAGATTTGAGGAGATTAAGACTATATAGTGATGATTTCGAGTTTTAACAAACTCAAACAAACCGGGTAGCTATGAAGATTATGTTGATAAGTATGAGGAATCGAGAGCTTGTATCTTTGGTAGTTCTTTGGGGATGTATTCTCAGAAATCTACTTTGTGGCAAGTTTCATTGGAGGACTTAATGAAGAGCTACAAGCAACAATAACCATGTTTGAACCTACCACACTTCAACATGCTATTAAATTAGGCGGAAGCAAGATCAAAGCTCTTTCTTGACTAACTACTAAAAACTTAAGCCCTATTCAAGGGTTTCTAATCCTAACCCTAACCCTAACTCTAACTCTAATTTTATGCAATTGGAAGAAGGGTGATGCTATTGGGGGCCTACCAAGAAAGGAAACCACATTTCAAGGTCTTATCTCCTCTGAGATGACAACTAGGAGGAGAAGAAGGGGTTATGTTACAACCGTGATGAACCTTTTGTGCATGGGCACAAATGCAAACAGAGAATTTCATACATGATTCTCGCGCAGAAGAAGAGGAAGATACTCAATCCTTCTCTTCTCCTACCACTGAAGGGGAAGAACATGTTGTTTATGGGGCTGACATCATGGAAGAGGTCCAGATGTCACTAAATGCTCCAAGTGGTGAAGATGGGGTTACTACCATGAAGTTTTTTGGGGAGTTTGAACACCACAAACTCCACATTCTCATAGACTCGGGTAAAGCACCGAGTTTTTTATACAAAAAAGCTACAAACTAAAAGGCTCAAATGCCCTTTGAGTGATGCTAAACCCATATTGGTGAAGGTTCTTTAATGGGCAAAGATTGTCACTCACAACAAGTGAACCCTTTCACTTGAACATGCAGGACATCAATTCACCCACCCACCGAGGTCATTGGAGAATGAGGGTTGTGATCCCGATCCTAGGAGGGATTGGTTAAAATTTTGCACACCTATTGAGCTTGACTATGAAAAGATGACTTTCACAAATCGACTTGCTTGGGAAGAGGGTGAAACTACAAGCACTTACTTCATCAAAATTGAATGTAAGTTGATTTACGATGTGGGATTATATCGGATGATCCACACAAAAGCCTTTAAGGAAGTTAATGAGATGTACTTAATTACATCAACACCTCCTACCCACACTAAATATGATCCTCGAGTTACATAAGCTACTACTAGCTTACAAGGATATATTTGAAGAACCAAATTGGAATTACCACTGGGGGGGGGTGGAACACCAGATTATACTCAAACCAGGGGAGCATTCCTAAACAAAGAAAGCACCCATATAGAACTTCTCACAAACTATAAGGAGGAAATTGAAAAAGATTGTAAAGAATTTGGTTGACTACGTATAATTCAACATGGTAAGAGCCCTTTTTGCTTCACCTGTGATTTTGGTGAAGAAAAAAGATGGCATCTGGAGGCTATGTGTGGATTACAGGTACCTTAATGAGCTCACAATCAAGCACAACTACCCTATTCCTATCATTGATGAGTTACTAGATGAGCTTAAGGGTGCTAAGATCTTTTCAAAGATAGATTTGAGGTCAGGGTACTTTCAAATCCTAATGAAGAAAGAGCATATGCAATTGACTGCTTTCAGGACCCATAATGGTCATTATGAATTCCTAGTGATGCCATTTGGGTTGTGCAATGCACCTGCTACATTTCAATCACTAATGAATCAGGTGTTCAGGGATCATTTGAGGAAATTTGTGTTGGTCTTTTTTGATGACATCCTCATTTACAGCACCGAGGAAACACAACATTTAATTCACTTGGAAGCAGACTTACAACTTTTGAGGGCCAATAAGTTGTTTGCTAAGAGAAGCAAATGTAGTTTTGGCCAGACTAGTGTGGAGTATTTGGGCCACATAATTTCTAAAGATGGAGTTGCCACTGATCCAGGAAAGATTGAGTGTATGGTTCAATGGCCAAAACCACAAACCATTAAACAATTAAGGGGTTTCTTGGGCTTAACAGGGTATTACAGGAAATTTGTGAAGGGGTATGTTTCATCAGCAAACCACTCACTTCTTTACTCAAGAAGGACAATTTCAAATGGAACCCTGAGGCAGACCTAGCTTTTCAGAAGTTGAAGGAAGTCATGGTGAGTGTACCAGTGCTAGCATTACCCGATTTCACAAAGAGATTTGTGGTGGAAACTGATGCTAGTGGGAAAGGAATTGGAGCTGTACTCATGCAAGAAGGAAAGCCCATTGCTTAGATGAGTAAGTCCTTGTGTCCAAGGAATCAAGCACTCTCTGTCTATGAGAAGGAGTTTTTAGCAGTACTAATGGCCATTGAGAAGTGGAAACACTATTTGCAGGGTCAGAAATTCACTATAAAGATTGACCAACAATCCCTTAAACACCTTCTGGACCAAAAGGTGGTAACTCCACTACAACAAAGATGGATTACTAAATTGTTGGGCCTTGACTATGAGATTTTGTATAAAAAATGGGAGGAGAACAGTGTCACCTGATGCATTATCCGAAGGGAGAACAGCTTGTTCTGCTATAACTACAATGGTCCCAACCTGGTTGGATCAGGTCCTGCTAAGTTACACTGATGATGGTTACATTGAGGAAATCATCAAAGCCAAAGGTACTGATCCTAATACTTATTCCCTATTTCAATTCACTAATGGTATTTTGAGATATAAAAAGAGGCTGGTTGTGGGTAGCAATAGTGGATTAAGAGATTTAATCCTTTCTGAGATGCACTCCACACCCTATGGAGGGCATTCTGGGGTTACAGGAACTTATCAGAGGCTTAAGAGGATATTTTTTTGGCCTAATATGAAAGATGATGTGTTGATGTGGGTCAAGAGGTGTGAAGTATGTGCCAAAAAGTCAAGCCCCAGTTTATACCACGCCCTCTTACAACCCTTACCTATTCCAGACCAAGCATGGTCACATATCTCTATGGATTTCATAGAGGGGCTTCCTAACTCTTGGGGAAAGAATGTGATATGGGTGATAGTGGACAGATTCACTAAATATTCACATTTCATAGCCCTATCACATCCATATACTGCTACTTCTTTAGCTAAGGTGTTTTTGGATGTTATCTATAAGCTGCATGGGTTACCAGCTAGTATAGTGAGTGACAGGGACAAAATATTTACTAGCTGTTTTTGGAAGGAACTATTTAAGATGGTGGGAACTCAATTACACCTAAGTTCATCTTATCACCCCCAATCGATGGATGACGGGTAGGGTAAATCAATGTCTAGAGCAAAGATTGAGGGTGTTTAGTAAGTGACAACCCTAAGCGATGGTTGAAGGGCTACCTATGGCGAGCTTGGTACAACACAAATTATCATTCAAGTCCAAGATGACACCTTCGAGGCTCTCTACGGGATATACTCCTCTGAGGATTCACTTATGAGCCATATTTGGATTCAACAAATGAGGAGGTTACAGATCTGCTTACTCACAGACAACACATCATACAGCAAGTCAAGGCTAATCTAATCAAAGCACAGAATCGCATGAAGGTACAAGCAGACAAGCATAGACAAGAGAGGGTTTTTGAGGTAGGAGACCAAGTTTTTCTCAAACTTCAACCCTTTCGGCAGAATTCCATTCAATACCGAAAGAATTTGAAGTTGTCATCAAAACACTTTGGCCCCTATACAATCCTGCAAAGGGTGGGGAGTATGGCTTACAAGTTAGATCTACCAATTGGGTCAAAGATTCATCTCGTCTTCCATGTTTCTTTACTCAAGAAACACATAGGGGTTAAGTATGTACCTTCACAGAGTCTTCCAGATGTTGATAGCAACGGCCTCTTCGCGATCCAACCCTACTATGTCACAGAACGACGTCGATACCTGGAAAGTGGAAAGGAGAAAGATCAGGTTCGTGTCTATTGGGTTACCGAAGATTGGAAAATCGATTCGTGGGAAGATACCGCCTTTGTTCTGCGAAATTTTCCTTCACTCCATCCTTGGGGACAAGGATCTTTCGTTGGAGGGAGTATTGTTGCGAGACCAGAGAGAAACGTGAAGAGTGGTGAGATGGGAACGAAAGGGGAGTTAAAATCAGGGTTTCCTTTATCAGTGGGAAATAGAGGTTCAGTATATATTTATCTGAACAAGGAACCTGAGGCTCAGGATCCACCTGAGCCAAATTATCTGAGCGAGGAAACTGAGGCTCAGGATACACCTGAGTCAAATTATCTGAATGAGGAAACTGAGGCTCAGGATCCACCTGAGCCAAATTATCTCGAGCGAAACCGAGGCTCGGGATACACCCCGAAGTCAAATTATCTGAATGAGGAAACTGAGGCTCAGGATGCACCTGAGCCAAATTATCTGAGTAGTTTATCTGAATGAGGAAAGGTTTGGGCTTCTCGCAAATGAGTCCAAACATTTAGAATAATCTGGAAGATTCATTATCTATTTTAGATTATGCTTTTAAAATACCTAAGGAATATTCATCGGTGTGTGGACCCCCCTTTATTAGTTACAAATCTGACCTCGGCCGATGAATGAAATATCAGAAAATTTGCATCATTCTCTCTCTTCTAACTACCTCTCTTCCTATCTAATTCTCTCTCTCCCCCTATTTCTTCAAATCTTCATCTTGTTCTTCATCTTATTCTACCAGTAATTTATATTTTAGCAATATTATTCCGGAAAATCTAAAAAACACATTACAAACATCCCAGAAAATATAAAAAATTTAACATTATCTGAATGGGGATAAATTGTATATAGAGGAAGATATTTTTGTCCGATCCTCATCTCCGTCTCGCAACAAATACCTAAGAGCATGGATCCTCATCTTCGTTTCCAATTCATACCGATCCTCCAACAAAAGATGTGAATAATTTTCAATCAAGATTTTGGAATCAATGTAGCAGTTTCATTGGTGGTATGAGATATGACGCATTCATCCATATACCCAGTTAGATTCAGCGCCTGAAATGTTCATACACGTTGCAATCACAATTTTAGGGCTCCTAACCCCAAATTGAGACCTCTGCTCTTATGCGCCTTTGTTAAAGACTAGCCAGAAAATCGTCGCCCTACAATTTATAGAGATGTCGACGGCGGCATCCAGCGGCGTGAGGCGTTTTGATTAAATGCCACAAATACTAAAATATGTCAAAAAAAAAAAAAGAGATAACAATAAAAAACTATATTATTTGCGACCCTAATTTGACGAACCCAGAAGATTACGATGGTACTGTGGCGGAGATAGCGGCGGGTTATCAAAAAAAATTGTTCAATTCTAACTCAAGAGAAAAAAAAAACGATTGTTCTGTTGTGTTTTTTTTGACTCATTAGGAAGAAGAATGAAACAACTCAGGAGGAAGAATATTGATTTCAAAAAAAAGAAGAATGAAATATATATATATATATATTTTTTTTTATAAAAAATATTATAAGGACAAATTTGTAAATTGATAATTATATATTTTAAATTATTTAATTTATTATAATAGTACGACAGTACAACATAATTTGACATATAGTACGATGCATTACGATGATCAATACGACACACAGTACAACAAGTTGCAGGTCATTAAATTTAAGCCTTTGAATTTTAAATTTAATGGCTCAAATTAATTGACTGTTGTCAGTCATTACGATACCCTGACTAACGTAAGAAACACCCTACTTACATAATATAAGACAGAGACAATTACTTAATAAAATTGAAATTACATATACAATAATAATACCTATGTATACTATAAATGCGATTTTCCTTTAAAATAATAATAAATTGAAGTTACCACGATACCATGAAATAAATTTTAGAATAAAATTAAATTATAAGTAAAAAAATGTGAAGTAAATTAAATATATTAAATACAATTAAATAAAATACCTTATAAAATTCGAACTCGTGAGGATCGAAGATTTCAAAATGAAGGCATATTAAAAATATGTTACCATAAAAGAGAGTTGCCATAAATAATAACATGAAATAAATATCCGAATTAACATTAAAAAATATAAGTAAATTAAATATATATATTAAATAGAACACCATATAAATTCCAATTAGTTAACATGAAATAAAGATCTGAATTACCATTAAGTTATAAATTTAAAGGAAATTAATTATATATTAAATAGAATACCATACAAATTTCAATTAATTAAGGGTATCATTTATATTTTTATCGAGTTTTACAAAAAAAATTTGCAGTATAAATAAATTATCATCATTTACATTTTCCACAGAACTACAATTGCTTTTGATCAATTAGTAGCATTTTCAATAACGTTATTTTCAACTTGAACCATGCCGACTCATCACATTTCTCAAGTTTATATATTTTTGACTTTAACAGCAACGTTATTGCTCGTTAGTGATTATTTTGTTGGAATAAATTCTGAATCTATCAACAATTCAGTTGCTAATTATTTCTTACCCGCAGTAGCAACATGGTACGAGAGTCCAGAAGGACCAGGAAGTGGTAATAATTAACACTTTAATTTCTTTTATTTTTGTGTTTGCCGTTGATTTATGAATATATTTACGTTTAACGTGTGGTTTTAATTAAGTTAATTAATATAATTTTTATTTTTTCTACTTATAATTTTTTTTAGGGGGATCATGTGCGTATAATTAAAATTTGGGAGGTTTTTCATATTATGGTTTTACGGCGGCAGGAAATGAAAAGTTATTCCTATCTGGAAAGGGATGTGGGACTTGTTATCAGGTTTCATATTATTTCTTTTACACATATATAAATATGTATATTTTTTGTTGCAGATATATATAAATATGTATATTATTATACAAACATTAACACGCACAATTATTTAAAAATATATATATATATATATATATTTGAACCTGATTGAACGATAAATTTTTTTTTTTTGTAAAATGATGTTTGTGAAATTATTATAGTTTCTTCTTAAATTCTAAAATTATATGGCAAATTATATGGTGAACAAATTTAAAAGGTGAAACTGATTAAGGAGTGTAACTTATATTACTAAAGAGTGTGTGACTTTTTACTATAAAGAGTATTACTCATAAAAATGAAGGGTGTGATTTATATTAAAGCGGAGGATATCGTGTGATAACTGAAGGGTGTGACTTATAATACTAAAGAGTATGCCTGTAAAAAAGATCAATTTCACGGTGAACAAGTTTCACAGCATAGTAGCATACCAACTCAAATTATATAGAACATATTATTCATATTTTATTATATGATTTGTTTACATAATACTAAATTTATTATACATTTAATTTATTAGTCCTTTTGACCAGTACGACAAGTTGAATTGATTTGTTCTAACCATATTTGTTTTAATAAAATATTATCAAAATATTTTTTGGGAAATAATAAAATATGATCCAAATAATTATAACTTCTGATGTTGAACAAAATTAAAGTAAAAAAGTAAATTACTCATGATATGCTTGTGAAAAAAATTATTTGCGTGTTGTTCATGTGACGAAATGTAACAATGAAGATAAACAAGAAGTTAAATTATTTTTTATTTATTAATAATAATTTTCAGGTGAGATGCATAGAAAATTCTCTTTGCTCAAGACGTCCAATTACTATAACAATCACAAATTATTGCCCGGCCGCTTGCAACAATGAACCTTTTCACTTTGATTTTAAGTGGTAAAGCTTTTGGAGCTTTACCTAAACGTGGGCAAGAGAACAATCTACGCCAATATGGAAAAATTAATATTCAATATCAAAGGTATACAATATATATATATATATATTAAATCAATATATATTTTTTAAAAATATATTAAATCCTTAAATTACAATTCCTACATTATGTTGTACGTTTTTTGCAGGGTAAATTGTAGATATAAGACAAGCATAATAGACGCAAGTTCCAACAATTGAATCGAGAAAGACATGTAGAATACCAGTCGTGGAGCTTTGATTATTTTTGTTTTGAAATGTGAAATTCTCGAAAGTTATTAATTATGTTATAGGTTTGAATTATAATATCTTTGATATTTTTTGTTTCGTTTCTCCCTTCTTCATTTTCTGAACTTATCTTTTGTATCAATTTAAAACTAATATATCGCTTTAAAAAGTGTAATTAAGCCAAAAATATACTCTAATTGTACAAAGACTTATAAATTTTTACAATATAAATCATGACCTATGATGATGATCATATCCGTTGTTCGATCATCGATGATGTATTCAAAGTCCTATACTAGTATTTTCTATAAAATTCATTTGTAGATGATATAATTAAGAGGGATAGAAAATACTATTTTATCTTTAATATTAAATTGAAAAATTGATTCCACCTCGTTCCCACGCACTAGACACCTTTGAAATTGCTGCCTCTCCAATATTGCAGATTAATAATCAAGTTTCAAAAATTAAAAAAATTACTACTAATTAACTATGAAAAAATATGAACTTTTCATATACCATAGATGAACTTGCCATTAACCTTACACAATTTTTATAGTTCTTAATTCCTTACAAGAGAATATTCTCATTAAATTAAAAATTGAGTTCAATAGTTAATTTTATTGTTTGGCTCAAACTTGGTGGCAAATTAATGTTGATTTTGGTTAAAATTTGCTGGAGAGCATGCTTTTTTCCTTCTTTTTTTAAAGAACAAAGAGATCATGCTTTTATCATAGTCAACTAAATAAAAACTAAATCAAGGCAGTAAATATATTCGAAATACTCTTATTAACTCCAGAAATTTCTGTGTCACAATATTAATAGTACAATATATTTTGTGTTTATTTCTTTTTATTTCTAAGTTCTTGGAGTGATTTTCTTTCCCGTTAATTAAAATCCAACAAAATTTCCTCTAATTAATACTATAGATTTTACGTAATCAGTGACACATCATGTACACAAGGTCACATTAATTGTACCTCAAAGATTCCGAATGACCCTTTTTGAATGAAGATTTTGCCACCAAAGTAGACAAAATCGAGCAATTAATAAATTTCCAAACCAGCATAATTATTCGATGCTAATTTATGGTATTCAAATCTATTAAGGATAATTGATATGTAATTATAGATTAGATTTTGTATTTAATTCTGTTTGACCTTTCCTTAATACTTGGTCAATATTGTTGTAATTGTAATCTTTATATATAGTGGAAATCCTCTCATCACCTCATTAACGGTGATATTCAATTATCCTCACATGGTATCAGAGCAAAAACGATCCTAAACCTATTCTCCCTTCCGAGTCTTCCTTCTTCGTCGGACGGTCCCCTCCGATGTTTGTGGTTTCTCCTGGATCGGGTCCCCTCCGCAAAGATCATCTCCTTCGCCAATCGTCCCAACCCTAAATCGTCCCTCTCTTCGCTCGAGCTCTCCAATGGCCGCTCCCGCCGCTGATCCACTACCAGTGACGACGATGATTAACATGGTTCCCATAAAATTAGAACCGTCGACATACCTCATGTGGTATCATCAATCCACCCACATGGTCGATCGCTTTTGATTTGATGGGGTTCTTGATGGTACAAAGATGTCATACCACCGTCGACCATCACTACTGAGGCCGGTGTTCAAGCCCCGAATCCGGCTTATACGTTATGGCGTATGAAAGATAAGAAGCTATTGAGTGTGATGTTCACGTCGCTTACCCCCGATGCCGCGTCTGAGGTCCTTGAGTGCACTACCTCTCCGCCGCCTGGACGACTCTTCAGGCTATTTTTCGACTCATCTGCTTCTCATACTCACCAATCATGGAGGAATTGTCATCCCTACGTAAGGGTGATCAATCTGATTGAAGAATCTGGCGCAAGTTTTAATTTGCTTGTTCAATTGTTTCCGCTATTGGTCGTCCCATTGACGAAGACGACAAGAGTCATTGGTTCTTAAGGGGTCTTGGCCTTCCGTTTGCCAGTTTTGCGGACACCAGGCTGGCTCTTGATTCTGTCCCCAAGTTCCGAGACCTGCTCCATCAAGCCAAGCAATTTGAAACGATGCTCCGCGCTATGGAGGGTGGTAATTAAATGCGTCACATTGCGTTCTGACATCTCGTGGTGGTGATCGTCATTCAGGATATGGTAGAAATCAGAATAAAGGTAATTCTTATGGTGGCTCGTCTAATCAGGGACATCTTTGGTGGGTTTAAATGGCAACTCTGGGGTTTCGTGGTTAAATCACACTCAAACCCGGCAAGTTCAACAAACCACTGGGTTTCGTGGTAACTCCTATGGTCAAACCAATACTCAGGGTCGTCGCACATACATTCCTCGTTGCGGTTTTGTAGGAGCATTATGCCGGACAAGTGCCCACGTTTTCTTTACGCTTTCGATGCGCCATGTCCCAAGTAAATCTAGCTCAGGCCTTTAATTCTTCATGTCAGGTTTCTGATTCCACTCCTGATTGGTATTTGGATTCTGGTGCTTCTGCGCATATGACAAATCGGACTTACGCTCTTGACTCGCCCGAGCCTTATCTTTAACGGTTTACATTATTGTTGGTAATGGTTCTGCCTTAAATATTTCGCATGTTGGCACTTCTAAATTATCTGGGGATGTAAACTTGTTGGATGTATTGGTTGTGCCACATATTACTAAGAACTTATTGTCTATTTCTAAGTTGATGCGATTATCCCCTTGACGTTGTGTTCTCGATAAGTTCTTTGCCATTCGAGCGGGACACAAAGAAAATTAAGCTCGGGGAAGGTGTGATAAAGGTTTATATTTGCTTGATCGGGTGTCCCGACTTATTCTGACTATTAGAATAAAGACTTGAAGGCTAGTTTTGATTTATGGCATCTTCGTTTGGGGCATGTCCTGCTTCACTATTATTTCTTTATTGCAAAAGTTAGGCGGTTGTCATTACTTCTTTATTACCGAATCCTATACTTTGTTCCTCTTGTCGGTTGGCTAAAAGCAAACGTTTACCTTTTTGTTGAATAAAAACGTCTTGATCAAGATTATTGACTTAGTACACTGTGATTTGTGGGGTCCGGCTCCAGTTGCTACATCTGATGGGTTTAAATATTATGTGGCTTTTGTGGATGATCATTCTCGTTTCTCTTGGATTTATCCCCTTCGTGCTAAGTCAGAATTTTATGATATTTTGGTAAAATTTCATGCCTTTGTCTGCACTCAATTTTCCCGAAAAATCAAGGTTTTCCAAAGTGATGGTGGCACCGAATTTGTGAATTCTAGAGTCCGTGAATTTATGTCAATACATGGCATTCTTCATCATCTCTCGTGTCCTTACACTCCTCAGCAGAATGGGCGTGCTGAACGTAAGCATAGACATATCTCTGAAACAGGTCTTTCTATGTTATTTCATTCACATGCTCCAGTATCTTTGTGGTTTGATGCATTTGCCACTGCAGTTTACGTTATTAATCGTCTGCCTTCATCTGTACTGTCTAACAAGTCTCCCTTTGAACTTATTTTTGGATCGATTCCGAACTATGCCAATTTTAAACCGTTTGGTTGTCCGGTTTATCCATTTTTGAGGGATTATGCTGAACACAAGTTGGCACCCAAAAGTCGGCCTTGCATCTTTCTTGGGTACAACAGCACACATAAGGGATTTCGTTGCCTCGATCCAGCTACTTCTCGGGTTTTTCTATCAAGGCATGCTCAGTTTGATGAACTATATTTTCCTTTCTCTGAGAACTCGTCTGCATCACCATTGTCCAATTTGGACATCTCAAGTTTTTTGGATGGCACTATCGTCGTGCCCACTCCTCTGCCACCGTCCATCCGTCCCTTGTTATCACCACCTGTTTCTCGTCCCCACGTCATTTCTTTGGACGATGAGGACCAGCTCCCGTCGCCTTTGGCTGATCAGGCACCGCCGACGCCTGTTGCGGTCCCACCATTGGCACCACTAGCCAACCCGGCTCCAGACCCTGCCCCTGTTGCGGTCCCAGCTCCTCCAACCACGGTCGCGGGGCCCGTTCATCCTATGGTGACTCGTGCCCGTGCCGGGGTGTTCAAGCCTCGTTACCCGGTTGATCTTTCTTGCACTGCTTTGCTTTCCTCTCTGATTGCTAGCTCCGAACCTAGAGGTTTCAAATCCACTGTCAAATCTCCAGAATGGTTGTCTGCTATGCAGGAAGAGATCGATGCTCTTCGTCAAAATAATATGTGGGATCTTGTGCCTCGCCCTTCAAATACTAATATTGTTGGTTCGAAGTGGGTTTTTCGCACAAAGTTTCATTCCGATAGCACTATCGAGCGTCATAAAGCTCGCCTCGTGGCACAGGGGTTCACTCAGGTTCCTGGGGCTGATTTTCATCATACATTCAGCCCAGTTGTCAAGTCTGCTACTGTTCGAGTTATTCTTGCTCTTGCTGTGCAGTCTCAGTGGTCGTTGCATCAGTTAGATGTCAAGAATGCGTTTCTCAATGGATTTCTTGACAAACCGGTTTTTATGGCTCAACCTCCGGGATTTGTTGATCCACGATTTCCAGATCATGTTTGTTGTCTAAAGAGGGCGTTGTATGGTCTGAAACAAGCCCCTCTTGCTTGGTTTCAACGTTTTAGTACATATCTCTTGACTTGGGATTTGGCGGTCGATCGACTCATCGTTGTTCTATCTCGCTCGAGGTACTTATTCTCTATCTACTCTTATCGTAGATGATATTATTGTCACAGAAATGATGGTGACATGCTCAAAACATTCATTCATTGACGACGCATAAGGAATTTGCTATTAAGGATTTGGGGCGCCTTAACTATTTCCTTGGTCTTGAGGTCTCGTACACTTCAGATGGTCTTTTTTGTTGGCGGGCCAAATATGCAATCCGACATTTTGGAGCAGGGAAAACTATTGGATTCAAACCGGTTTGCCACCCCATTGCCGGTGGGGAGGTTTTGGTAAGTGATGGCTCTCCGTTCCATGATCCCACCTTATACCGCTCTTTTAGTCGGGGCCCTTCATGACTGACTATTACATGGTTTATCATATCTTTGTAAATATTGTTAGTCAATTTCTTCACTCAAACGGATGATCATTTTAATCTTTGTTAAGCGGATCTTCACGTTATGTAAAGTGCAGTCCATTTTGGCTTATCCTTTACCCGGCGTCAATCTGGCGTCATTGGGTACTCAAGAATTCGATTGGGCGGTTACGCCGAGACCGAACGATCCACTTATGGTTACTTTCGATTTTTCTTGGCGGAAATCTCATTTCTTGGAGTCTTGAAAAAGCGACCTCTGATGGCTCGCTTCGAGTTGTGAATCAATACCGTGCTATAGCAAATCAAATGGTGAGATTGTTTGGCTCACCAATCTTCTCTGAGCTCGGGTCAAAATCTCCACTCGTCCGGAACTCTTGTGTGACAACAAGAGTGCTATTTTTATCAGTCAGAATCCGGTTGCTCACAAACGAGCAAAACACATTGATCTGGACTATCACTTTGTTCGCGAATTAGTATCCTCTGGGAAGATTTCCACGCGTTTTGTTCCATCTCATCTTCACCGCGGATATTTTCACCAAGAGTCCGCCTTTTTTTTTGAGCTTCTTCGTTCCAAGCTCCGCGTTTGTCTTCACCCCACGCAACGCTTGCGGGGGGGTATTAAGGATAATTGATATGTAATTATAGATTAGATTTTGTATTTAATTCTGTTTGACCTTTTCTTAATACTTGGTCAATATTGTTGTAATTGTAATCTTTATATATAGTGGAAATCCTCTCATCACCTCATTAACGGTGATATTCAATTATCCTTACAAAATCCAAAAAAAAAATCCAAAATTAAACCAAAATTTGCATACACACTTATATATCCGTGTGTGTTGATCTTGCTCATAAATTAAACCTAGCTCTCTCGAAAGGAAGAATATTCACTTAAACGCTATTAATTCCAAGAATTCAAGGTACGTATTCTATTGTATAGTAGTTGTATTGCTTGCAATTAACTAATTAACTCATGTAGTGTGCTTTATTAATAATAATGCTGCTTTTATTCATGATTTTTTCTTAAACAATGTCAAGTAGTTATGTTTAATTTTAATTATCTTCAAGACACACTTGCGTGAGACAGACTCATGGTGAGATAAAACATAATTTGGGCATGATGCTTTAATATTTTGAAATTAGTGGATATTGATTTGTGTTAATTTGTATTCCGTCTCATAAGAGTTTGTCTTAATTTTTTGGGATAAAATAGATTTCAGTACTCAATGTTTTTTTTTTTTGGTGCCTCTGTATGAACGAATGTACGTATGATAAAGGTTTAATTTGTAGATCATGTGCACCTTGTGTTGTACACCACTAGCAATAGTATTAATTCTCACAAACAATAGTATTAGTTTTTATTAATAATAGTATTAGTTATTATTACTTCTTACAAGTAATAGTATTATTTTTTACAAGAAATAGTATTAGCGGCTAACGACACAAAATGCCCATAATATGGAAATTAATCTTTATTTATTTAACTATCTATCATGCTTTCTGGATATTAATTACACAATCAATTATGTATACAATGCTATTGATGAAGGTTAGCAAATATGGGGAGGGCAAAGCTGAAAATGGAACTAATAAAGAAGGACAAATCAAGAAACTTGGCTTTCAAGAAAAGGAAGGAGGGATTGTTCCGAAAATTGCACGAACTCACCACGCTCTTCTACGTGAAAGCATGCATGATCATCTACGGGCCGAAACAAGAAAATGGGCCCCTTTGAGCCTGATATCTGGTCCAAGGACGACCCGGTCAAGTTCGTCAAATGATCGACGCCTACAAGGCCAAAAAGTGCGAATCCGGAAACAAAACATTCGGGTTGAATGATTTCTTCCACGAGAGGAAGCGGAAGATAGATGAGGAGATCTCGAAACTTCGACAAAAGAATAGGGAAGCTAAGTACCCTACTAGTCTTACTACGGAGATGCAAAAAATGACCGAGGGGCAGTTAAGACAATTGGCAGCGGAGTTGGGCCAAAAAGCCGAGAATGTGAAAGCCAAGATTGAAATATTAAAGGGATTGCCCCTAAATGCTAATAATAACTTGATGCATTTCAGTAATGCAAGGTTGAATGGACAATTCTACCCTCCTCCTCTCCCTATCCACTACACTAGTACAATTGAGCATCACCCTCACCCACAACTACAATATCCCATCAATCAAAACTCCATGATGATGCTTATGATGAACGGTGGTGATCAATTTGAAATTGGAGGTGGGTCCACCCAAAGTGCGTCTTTTAGGAATCAAGTTTTCTATGAAACGGCGTCGTCTTCCGTAGTGGACCCCATGATTTGCCATGACACGAGGGCGTTGGCGTGTTATTATCGACCGCCGCTGCCGCTGGGGTATGTGGTGGCGCCGCCGGGGTGGGAGAATCGTGACGGTGGTGGTAGCTATGGGGATATTGTTCAGTATCAGATGAAAAACGAACAAGAGTAAGGTGTTAGATTTAATATGGTTATGGATTTTATATTTACGTACGTCTTTAGTAACTAGGTGAGTTTGAACTATTTTTATTAGTTTAATTTATGTCCGTTTTGTTTACCTAATTACAGAACAATTTCTTTGTTTTAATTTTAATTATTACTATGAATTAGTTGTGTGCATCTTTTGTTTAATGTTATCGTTACGAGAATTTGATGATGTTTTAGAATTGGTGAAATACATTGTGTTGATAAACATAGAATGCTCAACGTTTGTAAATGATATCAGTTACTACTTACCTGGTTTTTTAATTATTATTTTAACCCCTTGTCCTTGAGCGAGGGCAGCTACCAATTAAGAGTAAAAAAGAAAAAGTTACAATTTAAAGAGAAAATCACACAAGGACGGTCTCATACCTGAGATGAAATACAAATTAACATAAATCAATATTCGCTCATTTTAAAATATTGTTAAAGTTTCATGCTCAAATTATGTCTTGTTTTATCATGAAATTGTCTCAACATAAGTGTGCCGTCAATTTAAAATATAAATCTTAACATCTTTATATAATTAAAAAAGAAGTTTCCGCCACACATTTAAAATAACTACAACAAATGACAAGTAAATCACTGTTAATGTCATCATGTCCTTTGTAGTTATATGGTAAATTGCAGTTTTGGTCCCAAGATTTCAAAATAATCTTTTTTTTTAGCACTTTTGGTCCGATCCATTAATCAACTGGATGAAATCCGTTAGTTGACCAAAATGGAGGGAAAACACTCTAGGGCAGATTTTTTTGGAGGGAAAATGCTTCCATATGGCTATAAGTAGGCTGCATATCACTCTTAAACCTTAAAAACCCAAAAAAATCCAGTTGCATACTAGATCAGATTTGCACCCAAAAATAATAAAAAAAAAAAGAAACAAAACATGTCATCATCTTCTTCATCATCTAATATTCGATCAAATGTTAGATGTGGGTGTGGAATACCTGTTGTTCAACGCACCTCTTGGTCAGACGCTAATCCCGGAAAGTGCTTAAAAAAGAACCATTTTGCAGCTAAGTCAATTTTATGGGACCTTTCTTGCAATTTATCCGTAGTTATAATATAAAATTAAGTCTTTTTTTTTCACACTCAAAGAAGATTAAATTCGATTATTGCAAGCACAAAATTTTAGAGTTGTCCAATTATAGGTTCCAATGGATAGCCATCTGGCCCATCTCGTTAAGCTAAAAGATTTGAATCGCTTTTTATAAAATTAAAAGAGAAAATAGTGTAATTAAACATTAAGGCTTTGCAACGTTCTCACATAATGGCCGGCGATGGAGAATTTTGCATCACCTTCAACAATTATATAATGAAGATCCATATTTTCTGATCAAGAGAGTGTCTCGTAGAAACCCATTTACAACAATTGTGTTGCTGTCTCTTTTAATTATTAGACCAATTCAACCTTCTTCAACCTCTAGCTAGAACCCATTTACAACACATATATATATATATATAATGTATTTCAATTTAATTGATTAATGTATTTCAATAATTTAAGGTCTACTGACCATTGTGCTCTCTCTATCTTAATTATTAAACCAATTCCCCTATATATATGACAATAAATTCCTCAATTATGAAGGTGGATGAGTGGTCCCAATAAGCAAATATCAACGCCAAATTCTTGCGTACATTATTATGTAATATGAATTTAAGTTAAGTGATTTTCATCCATATATTTAGTCATTGATTTGCACATATTTTTGTCTAATTAATTGCTTAATGAAAGACAGTCTCATTGATTGGTCTTACAATAGAATAATTAATTACATTTATAATATAGAACTTTCTTCATACCAATTATACAATAGAAAATTTTGTATGCAATATGCATACAAACGTCTAATCGAAGCGACTTGACATCTTAATCTCTGATTGGAAGTCGTTTCTGAATGACTTGCACAAAAAACGCCTTTGAATCTTCAAGACTCTTCGAAAAGAAAAGTCTGATTGGAGGTGCTTGACACCTTGATCTCTGATCGGAAGTCCTTTTTTGATGACTTGCAGGAAGAATGTCTTTAAATATTCAAGAACACATTCAATCTAGAAGGAGAATTATGAAGTCTTGGAATTTTGAGTCTTCTGTTTTGTGGAAAAGTAAATGAGGGCCCTTATTTAGTGTAGAACTAGCACGGAATCTCGCGTACGACACGGGATTAAAAATAATTTTTATACTATTTATTTAATCTTTCATATATTTAATTTTTTATTAATTTATTATAAACATAATTTTTATATTTTAATATTATATATGCATATTTTCATCCATTTCTTATTTTAAATTAATCTCTCCCATTTCAATTAGATGTCATTCCACTCTTCTACATTTTAATTTACATGGTATACGTCGGTATGACATTCACCCCACCTTTTCTTATATATACTCTTAATAATTAATTTTTATTATCATTTAAAATTTTAATTTTCTCTAAATTATTTACTTAATATATGTCGTTTAGATATTTCATCCTCCCCTTATCTCATATATACTCCTAATAATTAATTTTCATGGCCATTTAAAATTTTAATTTTCTTACAATTTTTTATTTATTATGTTGTGTAAATAATTTTTTTCAGCCAATAATAATTATCATTTGAAATATTTAATTATCATAAATTAAGATTAATGTTTTCATAAGAAAATATTCTTTATTTATGTGAAAAAAAAAATGACATCTAAATTATGGAATATGTATTTAATAAAATATAATATATAAAATTTTGAAGAATAAATTATTTTAACATAAATAACTCTTCATAGAATTGCAGGATTTTAAAATAGAAAATTTATATGATTATGGAGTGATTCACAATTAGTTGATAAGAGATAAATGAATGGTAAAAATCAAAATTAAATAATGAATGATTGAGATTAAAAAATTTAAAAACTAATAATAATATCATAAATAACTTCTCACAAAACTCAAAGATTTAAAATAAACTCATCATATAAATTTGGGGTGGTTCACCTTTAGTAGATAAAAGATAGAGCTTTGTCCTAAGCTTAATAGACTTTGTTTGGCGGGGGGAAATTTTATAATTTTCTAGAAATATTTGATGGGGGAAATTTTATAATTTTCAAAAAATTCAAATATTTAATGAACTTTTTTGGATTTGAGTTGAGTTATCTTTAGATTTATTTTATTTAACTTTCAAAAATTCAACGATTTTAAAATTTTTATTGAACTTTAGAGACTATATGATTTATTGGTTTAGATCAAACTTTCGAGACCAATCTTGAGTTATCGAACTTTAGAGGCCCGACTTAATTTAACAAATTTTAGTGACCCAACTTGATTTATCAGATTTTAAAATGCCCAATGTGATTTATTGGACATTAGATGCCCAATATGATTTAGAGTGAGCAACTTTCCATTCCAAAATAGGATATATAAATACTAATAGGTGCAAGATTTTTTTTTATTACTATGAGGTCCAAAAACCATGCATTTCCAAAAACCAGATTCAAAAAGAATCACAAACAGAAAAATACTACATTACAACTTTCCCCAAACTCTTCTGGTTTTAAATTTTGTCTATTTTTTCTTGTCATATCTCCTATTTTTAATTCATCTAAAAATCAAACAGATAAATCCAACAAAAAATAAAATAACAGCATTTCAGGGCAAAGTTCATTCTCCGCTCAACTACTTCTCACGCAAAATCAAAAACCCTCAATTCAAGAAATCAAGGTTACAAAATCACTTTTTTCGTGAATTCATTTCAACAAAACCCCTCCATCAACAAAAATTCAGAACAATTTCAAGAATGTATCACTCACCTCTAAAACCCAGCACATCCATCACCAACCTTCTCTCTTGATTCAAGCTATGGTAACAGTCACTACATTCCACACAAAATATAAAATAATACCTGCAACCAAGTTGCAAAAAGTATCAAGCCATGATTAAATCAACTTAGCAGATACAAACTATTTACTGGAAATTTTGTGTAGTGTCACAAACAAATAGACATATAACACACACACGCAGCGAAAAGGAGAGTGGGAGACACGCACCTCCACAAAGCCGATTCACGGCGAGACACAGTGGATCTGTTTCCATCGCCGCCAAATAGCTCAGATCTGCTTCCATCACCACAACCTCCACCCTTGGAGTTGCAGAGCCGCCGCCGCCGAGATTCCGGGCCTGTTCTCCGCCGTCGGAATTTGGGCAGTGGAGGGGAGGGATGGCGCCGGTGGTTGCGGCTGCGTCGGCGTCGCCTGTGTGTGGTGGGGTGCCGCCGCTGTCTGTCTGTTGGTGTGGTGGGGGCGGCGCCTCCTCTTGAACGGCGGTTGCGTCGATTTCTGAAAGAAATAATTTGAGAGAGAGAAAGCGGAGAGAAATGCGAAAATAATTTGAGAGATTAGAGCAAAGGAAATAATCTGAGTGAGGGGTATTTTGGGCTTTTGAACCCACACTTTGGACCTAAGAATATTTAATAAAGCAACTTTGACTTAATAGTATTTATGTGGTGAAACTTGGACTAGAAAGTCATTATTTTTATGATTTATTAGGCCGTATAACTTAACTATTGCCTAATTAATCTAATGGATCGATGACGCCATTAATTATTTATTGACTTATTTTAGGAATGGACTTTATTCAAATTCTCAACAAATAGTGTTTCCTTCGTCCCAAAATAATGTGCACACTTTTCTTTTCGGTCTCTCCCATAAAAACATTCATACCCTCATAATAGAAAACTCTCCATAATTTTCATTCTCAAAATATTCATAATATTACACAAAATGTCATTATTTTTGTTCTCATACACACACACAATTCAACGCATTTTTTATTTTATACATAAAAAAATTTACAAAATTACCCCTCATAACTCTACTCCTTATTACACAGTTTCATTCTTCTGTATCATTTTATCATGTTCCAAATATATCTCACTTTCTGAATCTTTAACACATGGACCCAGGATTATGGTGGACCATCGGATAATATTTTAATTTCCACTTGTCATACATTCACAATATGGGACATGAAGTGTAATACTGAAAATGGAATAGATGATATCATTCGCTTATTACACTTTCTTAATCTTTGTACCCATTTTGGGGTGCATATTATCCCGGGATGAAGATAGTAAATTTTATAATTAACATGCAATTCCAAGTGTCGACATTTAATTGAGTGCAATTTTAATTTCCTTAGGAAAAGATTTTGGGGGTGTGCGTGACATAATCTTATATAAATTGATCGGAAATTTCACAAATACTAAAAAAACATTTTAAACATAATTAAAATTATAAATAAAATATTACTACTATTCCTAATCAACATTCTCCTCGGGGGTCGTTCTTAGAGATCTTAACAATTAGCTAGGGAGAGAGACAATAAATGGTATTCAAGCTGTCCAATTTCAGAGGTCCTATGCAGGCGATTTTTACTTTTTTTACTTTCAGAATTAATTATGATCAAGAATATGAATTCATGGAAGTTTTCATTTTGAATGCTTTGGTTGTAAATGTAGAATTTATTTATGCCTAATGTATCTCAAATCGTATGATAAGACATTAAATTGGGTTAAAATTTTCATACATTTTTTGTGAATTTAATTATGTGCAACTTATCTAATGCTAAGCTTTGTGTTAGTTGTTGCCTTGTTGGCATGTTGCGGAGGGATCATGTAATGTAATTTATTAATAGGAAAATGGATTCCAAGATTGCAATGGTTCAATTACGCTTAATTAAAAAATGAAATGTTTTTTTGAAAGGTAAAGATGAAATATTATTAATCGAGTACAAGGGGTACTCGAACCCAAAAGATACAGAACTACAATTTAGAGGGTAAGCATGCTAGAGGTTGAGAATCCCAATCATGGTAGGCAGCAACAAACGAGAGTGGGTAGTGAGATCTAATCCACTTTAACGAACTGAACTTAATGCCATCAATCAATTCATCTAAGGTGTACGGACTATCCTTAAAAATGACTCCGTTACGCACCTTCCAGATCTTCCATACAGTAGCTTGCCACACTAAGCCGAAGATTTTACGTCTAACATTACCTTTTGCGGGTTCCACAAAAGCATTAAAATGATCCCTGGCCAATGCCAATGAAGCGAACGGCAATGGGTTGTTGAGCCAACTGGACAAGGCTTGCCAGACGAGCAACGCAACCGGACAAGAGAAAAACAGGTGGTTTGAAGTTTCGAGAGGGCCGAAACAGAATGAGCAAGAACTAGATCCCAAGCCATCGGAAATTCCACGAACAAGAAGATTATCCTTTATAGGAATTCTTTCACGGACCACCTTCCAAGCAAAAGCAGAGACCTTTGACGGAATCGCCTTCCACCACAACTTGTGCCATGAGAAATAATTTTCCTCTCCATTGTCCGCAGCATCAACAATGATGTCATACATCGCTCTAGTAGAAAAAGAGCCAGTCTTCGAGCCCTGCCACACCAAGGAATCCACCATATCCTGCTTAACTTTGTACCTGTAGATTAACTGCCACAAATCTACAAAATCGAGATAATCATTAGTGGATAAATCTCTTTCCCAATATAACACTCACAACTCCCTCCCACTATCCCACATTCTACCCACCGACTCTTCCTTTTGAGCAGACAACTCAAATAAAGATGGAAATCTATCCGCTAATCGGCTACTCCCCTCCACCCAAGGATCAACCCAAAAATGAGTCCGACACCCGTTCCCAAGAGAGAAGAACAGTTCATTCCTAAATAGACACCCTGTTTTACTCCACCACAACTCAAACAAATCTTTCCACCATAACGACCATTTTTTCCTGACCCTATCCCCCTCAGGCACCCACTCGAAGGACTTATACCGGGACTCAATAACCCTGACCCATAGCGACCTCTCCCCTGAAACCCACCTCCACAACCACTTACATAACAAAGAAAAGTTAAAATTCTTGACATCCCTCACTCCAAGACCCCCTCTATACTTACTCCGACACACAATACCCCACCTAACCCAAGCAGTTTTGCGTCCCGACCCTCTTCCCCCCCATAGGAATCCCCTTTGAATTTTAATTATGGTTTTTATAACGCACTCAGGGGCTTTGAAAAATGAGAGATAGTACACTGACAGAGCTGATAGAACCGAGTTAAGGAGCACGAGTCGACCGCCAAATGATAAATATCGTTTTTTCCAGCCAGATAACTTTCGACGAAATCTGTCCACCAACGGCTTCCATACTTCGACCTTTCTAAAATTTGCACCAATTGGAAGTCCCAAATACACAAAAGGGAACTTACCAATTTTACACTGCAGGACCTCGGCAAGGGCCTCCAATTGTTGATCCCTAAGATGCACACCGTGGATAGAGCTCTTGTGAAAGTTCACCTTTAAACCCGAAGCAATTTCAAACAATCGGAGCACACCTCTCAGACATTTTGCAGTTTCCACCGAGGCTTTCCCAAGAAGGACCGTGTCATCCGCAAACTGCAGATGGCTAACTGTAACCTTTCTCTTCCCAATTTCCAACCCATCGAACTCCTTCAATTCAACAGCTTTCCTCATCATACAACTCAAGCCTTCCGCTGCAATTAGGAAAAGAAATGGGGAAAGTGGGTCTCCTTGCCTAATCCCTTTCTGAAGCTGGAATTCACCCGTCGAACTCCCATTTACCAAGACGGACATAGTGGCAGACAAGAGACAACCCCTAATCCATTTTCTCCACTTCCAATGGAATTTCATCCCTCTCATCATATCATCAAGGAACTCCCAAAGTATGGAGTCATAAGCCTTTTCGAAGTCCACCTTGAACACGAAACTTTGCTTCTTTTCGTTCTTCACAAAATCCACCGACTCATTGAGGACCAAGATGCTGTCCAGAATTTGTTTCTTCCCCACGAATGCTGATTGGTTCCCCGAAATCACCGAACCTACCACCTTTGCCAGTCTATTTGCAAGCACCTTAGCCACGATCTTGTACATACACCCGATCAGTGAAATCAGACGAAAATTAGAGTCGGCTAGCATCAGTCTTTTTCGGAATCAGAGTGACATGACATGGGTTACCTCCTTTCACAATCCTCCCGTGTTCATGGAAGTCGACCATAAACATCATGATCTCCTTTTTCAACGTTGGCCACATTTTCTTGATGAATTTGAAAGTGAATCCATCCGGGCCCGGACTCTTATTCCACCCACAACTCCATACTGCCGTTTTGACTTCTTCTTCAAGGAAGGGAGCAATGAGGAAGACGTTATCAACATCAGACACCTGTTTGGAAATCAGCCCACATAATGAAAGGAATTCACATTGATTCTTCGAAAAATGATTCTTGAAGAAACTAAAAACCTCCAACTTGACTTTGTCAACCTCTTCAACCCACGTTTCGTCAATGATCAGCCCATCAATCATGTTGACACGACTCTGATTATTGATACACTTGTGAAAGAAGGACGAATTAGCATCCCCCTCACGGATCCATTGAATTCTGGCCTTTTGAAAACTGTAACTGCTTTTCGCCTTTCTTAGCTGCCATAATCTAGCCTTTGTTTCTTTCAATTCCTTGCATTCGACCTCGGAAAGATCTCAGCTCTCTTCTGGTTCGGTCCAGGCTATCAAAGATCGCATTTGCCTCCGAAATCTTTCTCTCCATGTCCCCAAACTTTTCCTGGCTCCAAGCTTTAATATCTCCTTTGAGTAACTTCAATTTTTCTTTGAAAACAAAACTGCCCCACCCATGACAATCATAACTTCCCCATTTGTTTTCCACGAAAGCTGCCAGCTCAGGGTGTTTCAACCAGGCATTGAAGAACCGAAATGGCTTCGGTCCCCAATTCTGGTCACAATAGTGCAAGAAGATTGGACAATGGTCTGAGCTTCCTTTCGAAAGGCCCCTCAATTTGCATGATCCCCACTCCCCGCTCCATTCGGGAGACACCAATGCCCGATCAATTCGACTGCAGCATCGGCCATCCAATCTGGACCATGTAAACTTCCTTCCCACTAACCCAACGTCAAACAGTCCGGCCTCATTAATGAACTCCTCGAATCTTCTGGAATTTGAACTAAGATGGTACACACCTCTTCCCTTCCTTTCACTACAGTTTCTCACCTCATTGAAATCTCCGATAACACACCATCCCACATCCGGATTATTCAGAATTTTTTCACATAACGCGTTCCATAACCTGACTTTGTCGCTTGAGTCTCTTGGGCCGTATATGTTCACTATTCCCAAGTTTTTCCCGGACACCACCCACTTCCCCTCCACCCCTACCGCCCCTTGGACATTCCACACATCTTCTGCCTCAAACTTGTCTCTATTCCACAAACTTAAAATACCCACTGATTGCCCCACTGCATCAAGTGCCACCCACCCCACATTAAACCCCCCATCCCAAACAGAATACGGATTGAAATCAGAATGGTCACAACACTTTGTTTCCTGTACACACACAAAATCTGGAGAAAACTTACCAATGAGACCCCTTAATTCTTTCTTTTTCTCACTGCCTCCCAACCCTCTGATATTATAAGATAAGATCTTCATCAAGATACGAGATGTTCGCTGTCTTTCTTTCCTTCCTCCGCCAACCTTTCAATATCCCGGATTCTCCTGTAAACCATATCTTCATTTTCCACATTCACAACCCCGAGCTTTTTCCCTAGTTCACATATCTCTTCTGGATGCATACTTGTTGCGATTAAGGGCTGACCAGGGGTCTGTCTTCTACACAGTCGGTTCCCGTCTTTGACCACCGATTCACGTAGTCCCTCAGTGAAATTCGCCCATGCCTTTTCCTTCAATTTTACTGACCTTTTTTTCTGCAATTTCTTCATTCTCTTTCGCCTCGCCTTTTTATACTTTTCCAGTTTGCTATGGCTCTCAACAGGCTGGGTCGAATCCAGATGAATCTCCTCATTTTGTTCCCGTTTGTTGCATCCCAATGAGAAGTCGCCCGCGGGGGAATCCAGTATTGGGGTTTCGGGAGAGAAAGATTCGACCTTTGATGATTGAGGGTTACATTTATAATTTTCACATTTTAATTCCACTCTCGATTTTAAACGATGAATGATGATGCGCTTTGATTCAGCAGATTATTCTAATCAAAATGATGATGAGCTTTGATTTAGCAAATTATTCGATGTGTTTTGATTAAGGAGACATATCAGTTACCACCTATTTTGCAATTCATTACTATAATTATAATCGAGGGTTGCATTTATAATTCTCATACTTTAATTCCAGTCTCGATTTTAAATGGTGAACGATGATGTGCTTTGATTTAGCAGATTATTCGATACGTTTTGATTAAGGAGACATATCAGCTGCCACATATTTTGCAATTCACTACTATATTTATAATCGAGAGTTGCATCTATAGTTCCCAAACTTTAATTCCACCCTCGATTTTAAACGATGAACGATGACATATTGTGATATAGCGTATAGGTGGTAGATATAGCCTATATATAGGACGCTCTATTCAAAGCTCATATTTAATAATAGTTGTGATGATAGATGTCAAAATATATATTGAAAATTTGTGATATTTTTATACATTTTTTAGTTCATAATTCGTGAAATTTTTTAGGTAACTAATTTATAAAATAATAATTTATATAAATCTAAAATCCTAGTTACAATGTAAATAGAATATATGAATAAAATGTATGTAACATCTATAGATGTCTTATAAATAAAGTATAATAAATTCAAAACATGTAGTATCACTTTCAATAGCAATGTTACCTGTTTGTTGCGAAGAATTCGAAAACACCTTAGTAGACTCGTGACCAAGTAATGTCCACACAAAACAAAAGAATCTTCTACAAAACAGACATTCCGATGAAATACGCCACTTACAATATTATAATTAATATTTTCAATTAAATATTTTTAGAGTAGGTCTACTGCATTTAAAGCTGTGTAGATTTCAAAGCTGCATTTAAAATCATAATGCACTTGGTAATACAATACCTTCAGTCTTTTTTAATAAACAGTAGTGCATAATTGTTTTGAATTAAAACCCAAAACATTTAGACCCGTTTGGTTAGCATTATTGAATGAGATAGGTGAGGATCAGACTTTCATCTCATTAATTCTACCGTTTGGTTTGTGAAATCTCTCACTCTAATTTTACAATCCAAACGTTTATCTTGATTCAAACAAATTCAGTCCAATCAATCTAATTTTACTCAATCTCACTCAATCTTATCACACTTAATCAATCAAGTCCCGTGATCCAAACGTCCCTTAAACAAAAATCGGAGAAAGGGAAAAAACAGTATAACATATATAAATTGCAGGGTTAATCCTTTACCCAACATTTGTCATGTACACTAATGTTGTTCAACAAAAATAAATAATATTGAGCACTCAAACAAGTTTAGATCCTAACTCTGGAGTATGTTTGTCTTGGGATTCATCGAGATTGATTTAGGGTGTGTTTTGAAACACTTAAAACAGTTTTCAAAAACACTTATTTTCAAAAGTTATAAGAAAAAGTTTTGAAAATAAGTGTTTCTAAAGCTGTTTTAAGTGTTTTAAAACACCCCTTAACTTTGAAAATCAGATCACATTATAATTTGAAATTTAAAATCAAACTTTAAAATTCACTCCAATAAAATATACATATATACTTATTTTTCACAAAATTCAATACGTTCACATCACATCACTATTTTTCTCAATCTCAATACAATATAATAATACAACATTAATCACTATTACATATTAATTTGACATAAAATCTAACTTTACCAAAATTTCAAAACATACCCATATTTTCACTATTCATCAAAACTTTCACATCTATAAAATTTCAAAATATGACTTCCTCACACATCTAAATTTCAATACAAACATACCCCTATAGATTATATTTTAAATAAAGTAAATTCCCCTATAATTGAAAACTCAATACTCCATTTTAAAATACCCAGTGCAAATAATGCACACAAAGACACTATCGAATTTTGTTATGGTAAAAAAATGATCAAAATAGAAGACAAAAAAAAATCTTGCTGCCGAAACTAACAAATTAAAATCACCTAACTAAATCATGCATCGATCATAAGGCAAAAGGAAGAAAAAAAATTAATTTATTAAAAAAAGAAACCGAAAAATTCTCAAATAGTACTACAACACCATCCAAAAACTCCACACACCAATCACTCTCACCAATCACCATCATCAGCAATTCATCGGCGGCAGATCGGAAGTCTTTCCGGCGTCCACCGCCGCCGTCTTCTTAAACGCCCTACTCCCAAAAAGGAAAAACCCAGCCGCATGCCCAACAACCGCCACTATAAACACGCCGGCGTTGAACGACATGACGGCGAGCATGACCAGGTACGCCAGCCCAATCCTGACGGCGTACATCGCCGTCTGCACCAGCCCCGCCGCCGCCGCAGAGGATAATTTCTCCTTGAAGATGCGACAGTTGGACAAATACTCAATTATAAAAGCGAGAAAAAAGATCACAAAGAGTGCCAAAATATACATGCCCAGATTGCCCTCGCCCGGCCAACCCTCAAACAGAATCTCCGCGTTTTTGCCCCAGAAAAAAGTCATGTGCATCATCATGTGGTGGTGGTGGGCCATCCCCATCGGCGTTGTGCCGTTGGATGGCGGCGCCGCCGCTCCCATGCCGTGCATGTGCCCGCCGTCGTTCTTTTTTTTTTTTTTTTTTTTTGTGGGTTGGGAAAATTTTGTGGGAAATTAAGGGAGGGGAAAGGTGGGTGTGATCAATAAATGGGGAAAAGATAGTAAGTAGTACAATAAAGTGAATTTAATGTAGTACAATTTTTTAATATTTTGTTTTGGAATTTGAGTTTGTTGTTATCGTAATATGTATGTGTGTACGAAATAATTAATTCGAGGAAGTACAAGAGGCTATTTAGATGGTGAAATTAAAGCCTTTTCCAGCTGGATTAATTTGGAAAAGATTTTATGTAAATAAATTTGGAGTTATCTGTTGAATCACTTTTTTATCTGAAAATGTTTTTAGGCTTGATTGGGATTTTGGAAAGGGATGGACACATGTGCATCCAGTTGGATTTTTGGACTTGCAGCTTGGGACAATTCTTTTAATCAAGTACATAAAAATATACTTGGGACTATTTTTTTATAAGAACATTTCTAATATAACTATTTAAATAAATTAAAGAGTTATTATCGTTTACCAAGGGATTGGATTATCAAATTGAAATGAAAAACTGACTCGGCACTTCAATTATTCGTTAAAAAAAAAAAAAAGTGTTATAAGTGTATCAAAAAAAGTGTGACGAAGCCCAATTGAGTGAAGGGCGGACCGAAATTCATGGTGGAAGCCCATCGCGGCCCAGAAAACATAGGAAACCCGGGCCATGAATCAAGTACCAAATTACCAATTTCAACTGAGGGCTCGAACTTAATAAGTCTATTGGGGCTCGCTCGACATCTGAGATCCACTTATCGAACCGGTTCAACCCAGACGATTCTTCGATTCCACTTTTTGTATTTCATTTAGTGCTCCACTCTATTGAATTTTTAGCACATGAATTCATGGTATGGTGATCCATTGAATATTAATTTTTAATATATTATTATGTAAGTTATTGAGTTGAGCCAAGTCGAGCTTTAGTATTTCGAGTTTTATATTCAGTCGTACTCTCATTTTCAAAAGAATTGAGCTTGATCGAGTTCAAATAAAATTTTGAGCTTTGAATTTTTAAATCGAGTCGAATTTCAAATTTTAAAATCAAATTGAGTTCGAGATTGATAGCACTTGCTAACTTGACTCATTTAACCTTTATTATCAAGAGGTGAACATGGGGAGCATCATCCTCAAATGCCGAGTCGAGGATGATATCATTTTACGTGCGTGAAAATTGTTACTTCCATTTAAGTATTACTCCATGTTTCGAAATTTACATTTCATCATTTAATTTTGAACAAATCGTATACTTTCAAGGCATTGCCATACTATATATATGATGTAGTAGACTAGTAGTTTGAATTATTTTGGATGACAAATTAAAATACCTAAACTAAAACAATAAAACCACACAAATTAAATCACCAACTTCTTTTATTTTTCTTCAAATTTTGCGGCTCATAAATCACCAATACTTTCGATATAATTCACCGACCCTTACCTATTATTCCCACCCACCTGACAAAATAATCGTTCAAATTTGCAATGGAATCCTACACCACCGTACCTAACTAAACTACCTCTTAAAACAAAATTATTTATTTACTTATTTATAATTAACATTTTCTAACACTACAAAAAAAATGCAATATTAGCAAGAGTATAAAGGTAAGGACTATCTTCCCTTGCTAAAGAAATGAGGTGGCATGTCCCCATTGGCCAAACACATTACGGTCAAAGCTAAAAAAATGCACCTCATTTTTATTTTTTAAATATTAAGTAATATATCAATAGCAAGGATTAACTGTTTCGAAAACTTCTACTTTCCACTGCAATAAAATAGCAAGAGTTCTTGCTTGCTATTGAGATTGGGTTAAAGGGGAAATTCTAAATAAAATAATATAGCAAGGGCTTTTTCTTGCTATTGAGGATCTTGAGCATCAACTTTAGCAAGGTCTCTTCCTTGCTATTGTTAAGAGGTTTAATGTCATCGATGTATATTAATAAATAAATATTTTGTGTTTGAGTATAATATTTAGCAAGTACTCTACCTTGCTATTATTAAGGGGTTGCACGAAGTATTTTTTTATTTAAGTTTAATTTTATTTTTTATAAATAAAAAATCTATGTACTTAACAAAAAAAAATATATTAAACTATTCTATTTTATATTAAACTATTTCGTTTACAACGTTTTATATTTTAAATTGAGTTATCATATTATGGAGTTAAAAAAAATTACTGTGGGCTTAAAGTTTTTTAATAATATATCTCTTTATAGGTTTTAATAAAATTATATATTTGTGGAAGGAGTTTTAACGACGATTTAAATATCCTTTATCTCAATTATTTAATTAAATAATTTAACAATATTATAATATAATAATTATATATTTTTTACTTTATAAATTTTAATAAATTACATCATATTGTATTAAAATTGTATTTTTATTTATTTTTAAATTGTTTTTTTACACACTTTTTTTTTAATTTATTTAATTTAATTATCTAAGAATATTTAAAATAATAATTATATATATATATTTTCAATTAAAAGAGTTCATTTAAACAAATAATATTTTTCATTTAAACAAGTACTACATTTTCATTTCAACAATTAAAAATTTTCATTGAACTCAAGTAATACTTTTCATTTAAATAAGTACTACATTTCTGTGAATACAAGTAATATTATTCATTGAACTCAAGTTATACCTTTCATAAAGTAACACCTTTCATTGTAACAAATACTACATTTCATTTATACTTTCAATTAAATAAGTAATACTTTTCATTGATCTCAAGTAATATTCATTTAAACAAATACTACTTTTTTTTATTTAAACAAGTAATACTTTTCATTGAAATCAAGTAATACTTTTCATTTAAACAAGTACTACATTTCAATTAAACAAACAATACTTTTCATTGAACTCAAGTAATACCTTTCATTTAAACAAGTAACGTCTTTCATTGAAACAAGTACTACTTTTCATTTAAACAAGTACTACTTTTCTTTTAAACAAGTAATACTTTTCATTGAACTCAAGTAATACCTTTCATTTAAACAAATACTACTTTTCATTTAAACAAGTAATACTTTTCATTGAACTCAAGTAATCTTTTCATTTAAACAAGAACTACATTTCAATGAAACAAGTAATACTTTTCATTGAACTCAAGTAATACCTTTCATTTAAACAAATACTACTTTTCATTTAAACAAGTACTACTTTTCATTTAAACAAGTAATACTTTTCATTGAACTCAAGTAATACCTTTCGTTTAAACAAATATTACTTTTCAATGAAACAAGTACTAGTTTTCATTTAAACAAGTAATACTTTTCATTGAACTCAAGTAATACCTTTCATTTAAATAAATACTACTTTTCAATGAAACAAGTAATACTATTCATTGAACTCAAGTAATACGTTTCATTTAAACAAGTAACACCTTTCATTGAAACAAGTACTACTTTTCATTTAAACAAGTAATACTTTTCATTGAACTCAAGTAATACTTTTCATTGAACTCAAGTAATACTTTTTATTTAAACAAGAACTACATTTCAATGAAACAAGTAATACTTTTCATTGAACTCAAGTAATACCTTTCATTTAAACAAGTAACACCTTTCATTGAAACAAGTACTACTTTTCATTTAAACATATAATACTTTTCATTGAACTCAAGTAATACCTTTCATTTAAACAAATACTATTTTTCATTTAAACAAGTACTACTTTTCATTTAAACAAGTACTACTTTTCATTTAAACAAGTAATACTTTTCATTGAACTCAAGTAATACCTTTCATTTAAATAAATACTACTTTTCAATGAAACAAGTAATACTATTCATTGAACTCAAGTAATACGTTTCATTTAAATAAGTAACACCTTTCATTGAAACAAGTACTACTTTTCATTTAAACAAGTAATACTTTTCATTGAACTCAAATAATACTTTTCATTTAGACAAGTACTACATTTCAATGAAACAAGTAATACTTTTCATTGAACTCAAGTAATACCTTTCATTTAAAAAAGTAACACCTTTTATTGAAACAAGTAATACTTTTCATTTGAACAAGTACTACATTTCAATGAAACAAGTAATACTTTTCATTGAACTCAAGTAATACCTTTCATTTAAAAAAAGTAACACCTTTTATTGAAACAAGTAATACTTTTCATTTGAACAAGTACTACTTTTCATTTAAACAAGTAATACTTTTCATTGAACTCAAGTAATACCTTTTATTCAAACAAATACTACTTTTCATTTAAACAAGTACTACATTTAAATGAAACAAGTAATACTTTTTATTGAATTCAAGTAATACCTTTCATTTAAACAAGTAGCACCTTACATTGAAACCAAGTACTACTTTTCATTTAAATAAGTACTACTTTTCATTAAAATAAGTAATACTTTTCATTGAACTCAAGTAATACCTTTCATTTAAACAAATACTATTTTTCTTTAAACAAGTACTACTTTTCATTTAAACAAGTAATACTTTTCATTGAATTCAAGTAATACCTTTCATTTAAACAAATACTACTTTTCAATGGAACAAGTAATACTTTTCATTGAACTCAAGTAATACGTTTCATTTAAACAAGTAACACATTTCATTGAAACAAGTTTCATTTAAACAAGTAATACTTTTCATTGAACTCAAGTAATACTTTTCATTTAAACAAGTACTACTTTTCAATGAAACGAGTAATACTTTTCATTGAACTCAAATAATACCTTTCATTTAAACAAATACTACTTTTCATTTAAACAAGTACTACTTTTCATTTAAACAAGTAATACTTTTCATTGAACTCAAGTAATACCTTTCATTTAAACAAATATTACCTTTCAATGAAACAAGTAATACTTTTCACTGAACTCAAGTAATACGTTTCATTTAAACAAGTAATACCTTTCATTGAAACAAATACTACTTTTCATTTAAACAAGTACTATTTTTCATTCAAACAACTACTACTTTTCAATGAAAAAAGTAATACCTTTCATTTAAACAAGCATACTTTTCATTGAACTCAAGTAATATCTTTCATTTAAACAAGTAATACTTTTCATTTAAACAAGTAATACTTTTCATTTAAACAAGTTCTCCCTTCGTCCCAAACTTAACCTTACAGTTTCCGTTTGGCGTCCCCATACTTAACTGACAATTCACTTAAATGGAAATATCTACTTTATCACTTTATCACATAAAATACTAATAAACAACTCTTTTTACCCCAACTATTCATCACTTTATCACTTTATCACATAAAATACTAATAAACAACTCTTTCTACCCCCAACACTTTATCACTTTTTCTTAAAATCCGAGCACACAGTAACTGTAAGGTTGAGTTTGGGACGGAGGGAGTACTACTTTTCAATGAAATAAGTAATACCTTTCATTTAAACAAGTACTACTTTTCAATGAAACAAGTAATACTTTTCAATAAAACAAGTAATACTAGTTACGTGGAAACAAGTAATATTTGTGAATTGCAAACGAATAACATTATTCATTAAAAACTATTAATATTGATCAAGGAATATTATTTTCTATCTTTGACAAGTGATACCTCTAGCTATGTCAATATTAATTATTAGATTTTTATAAAAAATTACATATATAAATATAATCTGAATATAAACAATTTGTCATTTTATTCTAGATCCTTCCGAACATGTGAATTGTTTTTTTTAAGGAAACAATGGCAAGGGATGTCCCTTGGAAAACAATGAGTTGTACTAGATTTAACTTTAGCAAGGGATATCTCTTGCTATATCAATATTAATAAATTTTAAAATGACCGCCAAATATATTTAAGTTCCCTCTCGCGTAGAAATTTGATTTTTTAAAGAAACAATAGCAAGGAGTGCCCCTTGTAAAAACAATAACTAATGCTAGAACTAACTTTAGCAAGAGGTACCTCTTGCTATACCAATATGAATAAATTTGATAATGACCACCAAATGTACTTGCGCGGGGGATTTGATTTTTTTTCAGGAAACAATGGCAAGAGGTGTCCCTTGCAAAAACAATAGCATCTAACTTTAGACAAATATTGCAAGAGCTGTCCCTTCCTATTAATTTTCAATATCTTTATACCTCAACCCTTTCCTTTCATCTTCATCTCTCTACCAATATTGCATCTTCTTCAACTTCTTCATTTTTCCAACATTTGTGCAGTCTTCACCAACATTTTAGGTAATTTTGCATTTTATTTAGTTCATTTTTAATTTGTGGTTTATATTTGTATTGCTATTGTTTTTTTAGTTTTTTTTTTCCAGAAAATATACATCTAATCTAAGATTTTTTTCATCTTCTTTTCTCTTATTTCAGATATATTTTTCGGCTTGGTCTAGGAGCTTCAAAGAGTATGTGTTCTATATCTATTTCATATATATGCATCTATTTGGGTATCTTGTTCTTTATTATCCATATGTTTGAAAAATTGAATCTTATATCTTCTTTAGAAAAAATTCTTAAATGACACAATCTCTCTTCTCTATATCTTCATTGTTATTTTTCTATAGTTCTAACTGAATTTTGTTGGTTTATTATGAATTTTTTCCATTTCAATCTTATATAATTTTGTGTTTTATTATAATCTGTTTCTTTTACCATGTTTTGTTTTTTTTTTGTTTTTGTTTTTTGCAGGGATCTAAAGAATTACATGTGGAAGAAATTCAATTTAATATTAAATGTATCTTGTACATGTATGTTGTCTTCTTTTTTTTTTTGTATGTTTTATGGATTTCAATTTATTGTTTATAATTTGTACATCTCATTTTGTAATTGTAATTACATTTATATACAAAAAATTTTTTTAATATTAATTTGGTATTGTTAATAAAATAATTGTTAAAAAAATAATATTCCAATTATTATAATTGTATTTACGTAATTTATTTATTTTTATATAAAAAATAACTAAAAGCAAGAGGCAGTCCTTGCTATAAATGAACTATCAATAGACATTATGTATAATAATAGCAAGAGTTGACCTTATCAATTAAGCGCGTGAGTTTCAATTTAACCGATGGAACATAATTTAAACGCAAGGGCTGACCCTTGCTAATGTTTCAAGATTTAGCAAGAAGCTACAATAGCAAGTGTTGTCTCTTGTTATACATTTAACAACAGCAAGGACGGTCAACGCCCCTTGCAAATAAAACATTACCAACACCACTTATAACAAAAACTAAATAACAAGGAGTAACCCTTGCTAATTCTAATAGCAAGGGGGTCAAACCCATATAGCAACAAGCTCTTGCTAATACTCTCAAATTTTTGTAGTGTAACAAATTGAAAAATAAGAGAAATCGCTCATAAAGACGGTCTCATGCGTGAGAAAATACAAAGTGTTAATGCACTTCATGCATATATAAATCATGTTACATCGCAACGTAAGATCGTCTGATGCAATTGTGCCGATTAAAATAATCGAGTGGTGTGTAGGATTTTTAACAGTTCAAAGGTGGAAGATCCGACGGTTGGTGATACCCCATCTCGTCTTTTTCAAAAACCCTACTCCCGAAAACAAGAAAACCGGCACTATATCCGGCCACCGCCGCGACCAAGATTCCGGCATCGAACGACATCACCGCCAGCATCACGACGTACGCCACCGTCATCCGAATGCCGTACAATCCGGTCTGAAGCAGACCAGCTCCAACGTTGTGTTTCTCCTAGTAATTACTCACAAATGTTGTCTGTGAAAGCCATTCCACTACCAAAGACAACGTGAAAACGATAACCAAATCTACCAAGTATAAACCCAAAATTTCCGATCCGTTTCCAATGAAAAACGACATGTGAGAATCCATGATTCTTAATTGGGATAATTTTGATTTAATTGGAAATTTTGGAGTTTTTTTTTTTTTTTATTGAAGAAAATGAGGATTTGAGTAGGCTTTTAAAATGTTTGAAGGACATGATAATAGTGTACTTCGTCATTATGTTTGTTTAGTATTGTACTACAACTTACGTAATTTAGTGGCATTCTTTGGAATTTTTGGGCCAGATATTTCAGTAATTACTATTAGCCACAAATTGGACACATGTTATATTGAAGATATACGCAAATTAATTATGCGAACATCATTGTTTTGGGTTAGATTGTGTAATTAAATAATAATACTTACATGTATATATTTAAATTTCTTAAGTACGTAAAATATAATAATTTAAGAGTAAAAAGTGATATTTTTTAAGAGATATTATGAAATAATAATTTTTTTTTGCTCATTAAATACAATGAGTTGGTATGCTGTGAAACTTGTTCACCGTGAAACTATTTTTTTTTTTCAGGCATATTCTTTAGTAATATAAGTCACACCCTTTAGTAATATAAGTCACACATTTCAGTTATCATTACGATACTCTCTGCTATAATATAAGTCACACTCGTCACTTTTATGATTAATACTCTTTATAGTAAAAAGTCACACCCTTTATAATAATAAGTCACACTCTTTAGTTATATAAGTCACATCCCTTAACCAGTTTCACCGTGAAACTTGTTCACCCTATACTTTGCCAAATACAGTATGTAAGTTGATTTCAGATCATTTCTTTGTTTTACATGAATATATAGTTTAGGGCAAAGTCTTCTTAGGTATAGGGGTTGTTTGCAAAAAAAAAAAAAAAAATTACTATACTATTTTGAAAGATTTATAAAAATTAGTGATATTATGAAAAAAATGCTTAATGGTAAAAGTTGAAGTGTTTATTAAAAAAATATTTAAAGAAAATTGAAAATGTTTACAAAAAAATTTAACAGGAGTAGTATTTAAAGAAAGTTCATATTCTACCAAAATCCCCCCATTTTCAGCTTTTAGATGACAAATTTTGACAATTTAGTTAATCTGATAAAAGAGATACAAAACACTTCAAATTACTCTTACACGCAATTATAAGTTATTACAATACGAAAACACCCCATGGTTTGACCTAATTTATTAAATTGGATCCGCTCCCCATTGACTCACGCCGCAACGTGCTTTTCCATTTCCAACTCCCTTCTCTTTCTCTTCCTTTTCTTTCTTCCTCTGTCTCGATTTCTTCTTATTTTCTCTCCTCTCTCTTGCTATTTTCTTCAAGCGTGAATCCAGTCAGATTAATAGGCTTCTTGAGGATGGGAGTTTACACGATTGTGAGTAGCCAATTGTTTTAATTTTGATCTTCTTTTACGAATCTTATGTTTTTGATTTTGAGTATTTTCTATTTTAATGGATGCTTTTGTAAATTTATCTTTGAGTTAATTGATAATCTATTTCTTGCGATTTTGATGAACGGGAAGAAACGAATGATTAGATCTTTAATTTGAAAGTTTTCTTTGCTTGTTTCCATGGTTGATTCTTTAATAGCGGGATATAGTGGGTTTTGGTCCCAAATTGGTAATTGGAAAAGAATATTTGGTTAAACACATTATCATTTTAATCAAGACATGCTGTTACTATGAAAGTCAACACTTGAGCTCATCATGACTTGATTTCTTTCTATATTTTGGAGGCAATGGTGCCCTGCATTCTTCTTTATCACTCAATGTTAGATGGCTTTTTGTTGTGAGCTTCCTTAATTTAAATTTAAATTCATTCTTCAATTTTATTAGCAAAATAAACCTAATAATCGGCATCTTTTAGGTTTTATACAATTTCTTGAATTTACTTCAGCAAATTTAGTTGGGAGACCTACTGTATAATCTTAGACGGTTCTATTTGGCGTTCTTCATTGTCATATGTTGTTGGTGAGAATCTTTTCTTAATGCAATATTCGATTGAAATTTAAACTTCCATTCACTTCTTTGTTTTACAACTGATATGCCAGAAGACAATGATAAAGATTTACAGCTTACTAGAGATTTCTTAAATTATAAAGGAATTAGATAGTGTTTATTGTACTTGCTAAAAATGTGATCATACTTGTTTATTCAACACTGTAAGATTTCTTTACAATTCAAAAAATCTCTAGTAAGCAGTAAATATCTATCAGTGTCTTCTGGCATATCAATTGTAAAATAGTGAAGTGAATGAAAGTGTAAATTTCAATCGAATATTGCCTTTAAGAAGATAATTCTCACCAACAACAACTGGCAAGGAAAAAAAGGCGAATAGGACCGTCTAAGCTAATGCAGTATGTCTCCCAACTAAATTTACTGAAATGATCCAAAAACTTGTTTAAAACCTAAAAAATACAAATTATTAATTAGGTTTATTTTGTCAATGGAATTGAAGAATTAATTAATTTTATATCAAGAAAACTCAAAGCTAAAGGCCCATCTAATGTTGAGTGATAAAGATGGGATTGTAGCACCATTGTCTCCAAACCATAGGCAGAAATCAAGTCATGTTGAGCACCAAGTATTCGACTTTCATAGTAGCATCATGTCTTAATTAAGATAATGTGTTTAAATAGGTGAACTTTGTCAATTACTAACTTTGGACCAAATACCACAAAATTCTATAATTAAAGATACAACATTTAAAATAAGCATATTTAAAGACCTAATCATTCGTTTATTCCAATTCATCAAATAGAAAATAGAATTTTCAATTAACTCAAAAATAATTTTATCCATTAAAATAGAAAATACTCAAAATCACAAACTTTAAGATTCCACGAAGGAGATCAATAGAAAAGGCCCATCACTCACAATCGTGTAATTCTCATCCTCAAGAAGCCAATTCATCAGTTTGAATTCAATGTCCTCTCGCATGCTTTAAATACAGGAAGAGAGAAGAAGAAAATGATGCGGACCAACTTGCAGATGAGTATATGGTGACAATGACCAAGAAAAGGGTGGTTGTTGGACAAAAACAAAATGAACATAACTTTGGAAGTCGAGCTTAGAATCGACATTATAATACCCTTCTGGAAGCATAACGGTGTTTCAAATTGGACTCATAACGCATCGGTCAACGAAATACATAGTTTTGGACCTAAATTCCAACGTATGGCAACCCGTAGAGCCTATTTTCTATTTTGGATCGGATCGTAGAGACTTGATACGTTTTTCCCTGTGATTCTCTGTTTGACCCTTAAATTCTTAGAATTTCTCAAAGGTCTCAGATTCATGCTTCATAAGGAAAATGTAACCGTACCTTGAGTAATCATCAATAAAATTACTCATAACCTCCTCTTGCTTTGGTTGACATTGGACTACATACATCTGTGTGAACGATCTCTAACACTTCTTTGGCCCTATTCCCCTTGGCTCCAATTGCCCTCTTGGTCATTTTACCCTCCAAACATGATTCGCAGGTTGGAATTTGTTCAACTTGGAGACGCTCCAGTGAACCATCTTCCACCAACCTTTGGATCCTCTTTGGATTTATATGACCTAATCTTAGATGCCAAAGAAGTGTTTCGTCCACGCTTTCTTTTGTCGGAAATAGTTGATGTGTTATAGGATGCATTTCGTGAGTGGTGTGCACAGTTAATTGTATAGAGATTTTTCATCAATGTCCCGTAACAGATACACTCATCATTTCAAAAATGATGTCATTCTTATTAGAAGAAACTTAGTGTCCTTTAATCGAATTTTAGAAACTGAAAGTGAATTCTTTCTAAAACTGGGAACATAAAGATAATCTCAAAAAAAACTTTATCTTCAAAAGATAGGTGCACTTCTCCCATCGCTTTTATCTTTTCATGTAGCATTGCAATGTCTCTACTTGCGTAGTATTGCAATAATCGTTACTATCGTAGCATTGCAATATCCGCCCACTTACGTAGCATTGCAATGTCTTCTACTTTAAATAACGTTGCTCGATGTGATGAGGATCTCACTCCCCACTAAGTTGGGATCATTTAGAACCCGGTAAAGCCACATGATTAGTGGATCTCGTATCAACCACCCACGAATGAGAAGTATACGCCGCTAAACAAGTTTCAACAACTAGTGCGTGAGAATTACCTTTCTTTCCGTCCTTTTTGGGGTTGGAACAGGCAAAACCTCCATTGTCCTCTCTCACCGCAGCTTAAGCACTTCCTCTTTGGATTTTTCTTGACACAACAAGCATTCCTTATCTTACCATTGCCCTTGGCAACAGTTTGAGTTTTATTGCTTATGGCCTTTGTCCTCTTCTTTATCTTGCCTACCCTTGGCCTAGAAAATGAAGACGGACCACTTGCCGTCAAAGCTTGAGTTTTGTGCCTCTTCATCATTTCTGCCGAGACCAAAAGCTTGCAACAAATTAGCTAGCGAGGCCAAAATGCTCAAATACTTTTTGGGCAGAGAGTGAAGTACCAAATTCATCTGAGTCTCCAGATCATAATCTGCACTCAGAATCTCAAGTTTGTTCAGATGGGCCATCTATTTTGAGGACGTAATCCCTTACGGGTTTGCCCTCCACCATTTTCAAATGACATCATCTCTGAAGGTGATCCGACGAGTCCCGCATGTTTTGACTTCGTCGGTTGGCTCATCTATTTTTGTGTGTCAAAATCCACTTGTGCTTTTTAATGCGATTAGGACAATTATAATTTTCCAATCAATATAGTTTCCATACATATTGTATTAACTTTAAGTATAATAACAATGGATTAAAAGGTGACACATCTTTGTTCGAATAAATAACTATATGCAATAGCACAAGTATATCACAAGGTTCGATCACATGCATCATATTAAAATCTCAAAAAAAAATATGAACATGCATCGCCCAACATCTCAAAAAAATTGTTTTAAATAAGCCACGTGGGGTGGGTCATTATTTAAACACATTCAAGCGTTACAAACAAGAACGATTTACAAACCTTTAATATCCAGATTAATAGTTGGCTCCCCTTGACCAATATAAAATTGGCGGGGACTTGAAGTATATGCATATCAATTTTATACCTAAGTAATAACCATGATTAAATTTAGGATTACTATTTTGCTTTGATCGAGCCTCGTGGGGAGGGTCATCGTCGCCACTAGTAATAACCACAATCATCCGTTTGGAATTCATTCATGTGAAAGCTATCTTTTTGACCGCTTTAGTAAAATTTCTCCAAAAGAATTCACAAATAAATAAATCATGGAGGTCAAAATTAATTCAATTTTATTATCCTAATAAAAATTGTCAATTAATTATTTAAACATACTTAGTAATTTTGAAGGTGAGATTTTTCATTTGGCAACCCTCATGCAAACACATTTAAACAAATTAAATAAAGCATAAGATAACACAAAATAAATCAAGCAAAACAGAAAAAATAAACATATTGGGCAATAAATTATCCAATTATCATGGTTTGATTTTTCTTGACTTGATCTTGAAGAAACTTTTCTCCCACTCGTTCGCCTCGAAAAAAATACTTGGTCTCGAAACGCCATGGTTTGTTGGACCTCGGCGAGTGTCTTCTTCGTAATCTTAAATTTAAATATCAAGCCCAATTCTTCCCGCGTTCCGCCCCCGATCCAATCCGGCTTTGGAAGCATGGTACAGCGTCGCCTTCCCGCATTCCAATTCTCCTGCCCGGCCTACTGCGCCCGTCGCGGCTCCATTTCGCGACCAGCCTTTTACGCTCGTTTACGATTTCATCCTTTAATTCTTCGTCTCTTTTCGTTCCGATCCGGTTACAATTTATTTACAAAAATAAATAAACCTAGATCTGAACTAGTCTATTACATTGATCAAATCAAACAAATCCTAGTCTACTTTCGTGGATTTTCTCGCGAGGCAAAAACGAATCCGAACTAATCAATTAAAAAACACGGTTTATATGCATGCATAAATAAACACATTAAAATCCATAACAATTGGATACCGCAAAAATGGATCTAACAGTTCTACTATCCAATTTCAAATTTAATGTCCACAATTAAATTACAATTTAAAAATTGAGAGTCTTTTGGCTCGATACGATTGTTGGGGAATTAGTTGCACCGATCTATTCTTGTGAATATTTAAATACAAATTTAATTCATTAATTATTACTAGCATGAATTAATCCTATATTAATTCAAATAATAATTTCAACAACATATCATGCATATAAAAAGCCACGTAAAACCTACGCATGCGGAATCTACGGGTTTACGTGAACGTACCTCTCGGGATGGCAGTGACTTCGGTCGGATGGACTAACCAAAAGGTCTTCCCAAGTATTCCTTTAGCCCTTGCTCAACTATCCGGTGGAAGGACACTTGTCGAACAATTAACAAAAGGAAAAAATAAACTTTGTTGCACCACCTTTGTGGATTTGCTAATATTTCCAGCACATGGAATTGTACTTGGGAATGAACTAATCATCCCCTATTTATAGGAGAGGGGTGGTTGAAATTTTTAGTGAAAAATCAATGTGGGAAAAGACTTTTCTTGATCACCAAGAAATCTTGAATATATCTTCTATATTCTTTTTCCCATAATTAAAATATTCCACAAAAATTCCACCTCCTCAATTATGGATAAATTTCAAAAAAATGAGTCAAGAATCCAAGATTTGAATCTTCTTGAATTTATGAGATATTCTTGTATTTCAAGAAATACATATCTTCCATAATATCTTTTCAAGAAAATCAAGAAAATCTTTCTTGCCCATTATATTCAAAATTTTCGAAAATTTCCTCATGAATAACCAAGTGGGAGATCTCTTGAATTTAATGAGATAATCTTGTATTCCAAGAATACATATCTTCATTCCATAACAAAATTCAAAGAAAATCTTTCTCCCTCTTTTATCCATAAATTTTGAAATAATTAGGAAAAATTAAGCAACAATATTTATTTTATTTTAATCACCTTTTCAGTTAATGGACTATTTGTTGGGCTACTCAGGGGGCCTTTAGGAAAATTAAGATTGGACCTTCTAATGGATCTTGAATATCTAATATTGAGCCACAATATAATTCAAGCCCATAAATATTAATTAATCACACTACATAATTAATATTGCACTATCCATCTTAACCCATATTACAGTCAATATGGCTCCCGGTCATTATTTACCGTGTTTAAGATTATCTAGCCCATTAATTAATTCAAGCCACTGAAATAGCTTTCCATTAATTAATATCTCTTGTCCTTGGTCGAGTAACAGTTCAACATTATTATCCATACCGGAAACTAATTCCACTTGCAAGATTTGGTATGATAAAAGCTTATGAACCTCCCAAGGGGGAAATCAAGCAAGCGTGCTTGCACACGATTCTTCAGATAAATCTTAGCAATCACATGTGACCAATAATATTGCCCAAGATAAAAAGTATTGAATCTCTCGATTCGCTACCCATGATAAGTCAAAGCAATAGTTACCAATCCCACGTGATCCTATTTAAGGACGAAGGTTAAGAAACAACGAACCACGAGGTCTAATTCTTCCTTGTTCGGTCTCAAGAATTTATCCTCCTCAGAGTCCCTATTCAATTACATCGGTCATGCACTAGTGTAATCTCTTGGTCAAGACAAACCAATCTGAGCCTTACACCTCAACCTTTCGCGATGGGTTGTTCATTTCCATCTAGGTCGTGAATGGCGTACTTTTTAGTTACAAGGGGACCGACCGCATTTAATTCTTACGTGATCCGGTATCACTAAATTAACTACAATGTAACACGTCTTTAATTATTGAATGCGATTATGCAAGAAATATATGTAACATTCAATCATATTTAAAGCATCGATGATAGACAATTTATTTCAGTAAATAAGTCTGGAAATTCAGTTTAGATTATACAAAGTAAAAAGCATACTTTTCAGTATAATCCCAATAGTGGAGGTGGTCGAAAATTTTGGGGCAAAAACAATGTGTGAAAACGTTTTCTTGATCTCCAAGAAATCTTGAATATATCTCCTATATTCTTTTTCCCATAATTATAATATTCCACAAAATCCCACCTACTTTTTTTGTTATGGATATTTTCAAAAATATAGGTCAAGATTCCAAGATTTGGATCTTCTTGAATTTATGAGATATTCTTGTATTTCAAGAAATACATATCTTCCATAATAACTTTTCAAGAAAATCAAGAAAATCTTTCTTGCCCTTTATATTTCAAAATTTCGAAAATTGCTTCACGAATAACCAAGTGGGAGATTTCTTGAATTTAATGAGATAATCTTGTATTCCAAGAATACATATCTTCATTCCATAACAAAATTCAAAATCTTTCTCCCCCTTTTATCCATAAATTTTGAAAATTATGAGGAAAAAATAAGCAACAATATTTATTTTATTTTAAACACCTTTTTCGTTATTGACTATATGTTGGGCTACTTAGGGGCATTTAGGAGAATTAAGATTGGACCTTCCAATGGATCTTGAATTATCAATATTGAGCCACAATATTATTCAAGCCCATAAATATTAATTAATCCCACTACATAATTAATATTGCACTATCCATCTTAACCCATATTACAGTCAATATGGCTCCCGATTATTATTTCCCGTGTTTAAGATTATCTAGCCCATTAATTAATTCAATCCACTGAAATAGCTTTCCATTAATTAATATCTTTTGTCCTTGGTCAAGGAACGGTTCAACATTATTATCCATACCGGAAACTAGTTCCACTTGCAAGATTTTGTATGATAAAGCTTATGAACCTCCCAAGGGGAAAATCGAACAAAGCGTGCTTTGCACACGATTCTTCAGATTAAATCTTAGCAATCACATGTGACCAATAATATTGCCCAAGATAAAAAAGTATTGAATCTCGTTGATTCTCTACCCATGATAAGTCAAAGCAATAGTTACCAACCACACGTGATCCTATTTAAGGAACGAAGATTAAGAAATAACGAATCACTGAGGTCTAATTCTTCCTTGTTCAGTTCTGAAGAATTTGTCCTCCTCAGAGGTCCTATTCAATTACATCGGTCATGCACTAGTGTAATCTCTTGGTCAAGACAAGCCAATCCGAGCCTTACACTTCAACCTTTCACGATGGATTGTTCATTTCCATCTATGTAAGTGAATGGTGTACTTTTAGTTACAAGGGATTTAATTTAATATTCGTGATCCGGTATCACTAAATTAACTACAATGTAACACATACTATTTAATGAACAGTTATGCAAAGAAATATATGAAACATTTGATGATATTTAAAGCATCGATGATAAACAATTTATTTCAAAGAAATAAGTCCGAAATTCGGTTTTGATTATACAAAGTAAAAGCATACTTTCCAAATAATCCCAACAATCTCCCACTTATACTCAAAGTCAAGTATACTACAACATGTCTCGTGTAGTTCCTAATTAAGTGACATCTAATGTCACCTACACGAACCTAATAATTTCACCCACTTATACTCAAAGCAGACAGCAAATCGGTCTTGACACCCATTCCTTCCACATGTCTCTCGGAATGTATTGAGGCGCCCTTTGTGAATGGATCTCGCTGGGTTATCTTCCCGACGCTATCTTTTGCCACATCTATATTTCTCTTAACGATATCTCGTATAAGATGGTATTTCTTTCAATGTATTTGTTGGCTTTGTGGGCTCTTGGTTCCCTTAAATTTGCAAAAACATTGTCACAATAAACAATGGATTCTAAAATTGAACTACATTCAAGTCCACTAGGAAGTTCTTGAGCCAAACCGCTTCTTTTTTTTGCCCAAGAAGAACTACATATTCGCTTCCATGGTAGAATCTGCGGACGCATTTCAGCTGACGCTTCTCCATGTCACGACTCCTCCCCATGCAAAACACATTATGGGAGGTAGATTTTTAAAGTCTATGTCGATTGGAAACCCGAGTCCGGTATAATAGATGATGGGGATTGGACTATCTAATCGATAAATTAACATTCTATCCCGAGTTCTTTTCGGATACTTGAAATGTTTTTAATTTAAATCCAATGTTCTTTTTTCCCCGGGTTACTTTGATATCTTGCCACCATGCCAACGACAAAGCGGATATCCGGTCTCGCACAGGATTGCATACATAAGGCTTCCGACGAATAAGCATAAGGAATGCCTCTCATGTCATCTATCTCCTTTTTTTTTTCTTAGGGCACATTTTCTTGGATAGATGGATTCCATGTCCGAAAGGTACGAAGCCTTTCTTGGAATTGACATCTTTGAATCGTTTTCAAGACAAAGTGTCTATGTATGAAGCTTGTGATAAACTATCATCCTTTTCTTGCGATCTCGAGTGATCTTGATCCCAAGGATGTGTGCGAAAACCCTAAGTCCTTCATATCAAACCTGTTTTGAAAGCCATGCCCTTACGTCTGATAACACCTTTACATTGTTCCCGATGATCAGAATGTCGTCTACATATAGTACTAAGAATACTAATGCAGTTCCGACATGCTTTTTGTACACACAACTTTCGAACTCGTTTTAATCGAACCCATAAGACTTTATAACATGATCAAAACATTGGTTCCAAGCTCTGGATGCTTTTTTGAGTCCATAAATGGACTTCATGAGCTTACAAACTAGGTGTTCTTGGCCTTTTTCAATGAAGCCTTGAGGTTGTTGCATATAGATCTCTTCATCAAGACTTCCGTTAAGGAAAGCTGTCTTGACATCCATTTGCCAGATTTCAAAGTAGAGATGCGCAGCAATCGATAAGAGAATTCGGATGGACTTAAGCATGGCTACGGGAGAAAAAGTTTCCTCATAATCGATCCCTTCTTTCTGAGTATAACCTTTCGTCACGAGTCTTGGTTTGAAGGTTTCCATCTTCCCGTCCGGTCCTCTTTTTCTCTTATACACCCACTTGCAACCAATGTGTTTGACCCCATTAAGTGGTTCGACTAGCTCCCACACTCTGTTATGATACATAGAACCCATTTCGGCTTTCATTGCTGTTTGCCAAGAATCTGGATCCTTGTCTTAGATTGCCTCGTCAAATGTCCATGGGTCTGATTGGTCTTGTCCGGGAATCAAGTCCGAGGACTCTCCTATTACCATGAATCTCTCGGGCTGTTTCACAACCCTCCCACTACGACGAGGTTCCGGTTGTGTAAGTGTGTCGTTTGGTATGTCATCTTGTACAGTTGGCATTGAGGTTAGCCCTCTTAGCTCATTTAAGGTAATCTCACTTATGGGTCTTCTTTCGTTCATATAGTCTTCTTCCAAAAATCTAAAGTGGATGCTTATTACCACCTTTTGATCTTCGGGACCATATAACATACACCCTTTTGTTCCCTGGGGTATCCCAATCAACCTTAATTACGATCGAGGATCCATTTATGAAACCCTTGTCCAACACGTAGGCGGACACCCCCAAATCCTCATGTGTCTCAAACTAAACTTAATCCGGTCCACAATTCTTTGGGAGTTTTGGGAACCGATTTGGATGGCACCAAGTTCGAGAATGTAATTTGTTGTTTCCAAGGCATGACCCGGCGACGACTTAGGAAGATCCGCGATAACTCATCATAGATCTAACCATTTCCAAAAGAGTTATGTTTCTTCGCTCTGCAACCCCGCTTTTGTTGAGGGTTAGGGTGCGATTAGGTTTGGGATGCAATCCTTTCATCAAATAAGTAGTTCAAAAACTCATCGCTGAGGTATTCGCCTCCACGATCGGATCGTAGAGACTTGATACGTTTTCCCCTATGATTCTCTTCACTGAGCCTTAAATTCTTTGAATTTCTCAAAGGTCTCGATTTATGCTTCATAAGGAAAAAATAACCGTACCTTGAGTAATCATCAATAAAAGTGACAAAATACTCATAACCTCCTCTTGCTTTGGTTGACATTGGACCACATACATCTGTGTGAACGATCTCTAACACTTCTTTGGCTCTATTCCCCTTGGCTCCAAATGCCCTCTTGGTCATTTTACCCTCCAAACATGATTCGCAGGGTTGGAATTGGTTCAACTTGGAGAAATTCCAATGAACCGCCTTTTCACCAACCTTTGATCCTCTTTTTGGATTTATATGACCCAATCTTAGATGCCATAGAAGTGTCTCGTTCACGTCGATGAAACGTTTTCTTTTTCTCCGGCAGTTGATGTGTTATAGGATGCATTTAAGTGAGTGGTGTGCATGATTAATTGTATAGAGATTATTCGATAACGTTCCATGACAGATAAATTTATCAAAAAGAAAAATGGTAACAACTTTATTAAAAGTAACCGAATATCCATCAAGAAAAAAAGTTTAGAAAACGAAATTCAATTCTTTCTAAAATTGAACGTAAAGAACATCTCTTAAAATTAAAACTATGTCTTCAAAAGACGGTGCACTTCTCTCATTTACTTCAACATACTCTCGTAAGATCGCCCGATTATGAGGATCTCACTCCCACTAAGTTGTCGGGTCCGCTGAACCCTAAAAGTGAAACAAACATGATCGATGGATCCAGTATCCACCACACCATAAATGGGAGGCATATCCCAACAACTAGTGCGTGAGAATTACCTTTCTTTCCATTCCTTTTGGGTTTGGAACATCTTAACTTCCAATGTCCTTTCTCACAAAGAATTAAAACATTTTCCTTTTGGTCCTTTCTTGACACCCAAATAGCTAACCATTTTTTCTCACTTTTCTTAGTGATGAGTTTGCTTTGGTTACGACCACTTTTCCTTTTCTTGAGACTTGCCTTCCAATGGCCTAGATCTCTTATTCTTTCCTAGATGCTTCTCTATCTTCTCCAAGGCTTCTTGTAGGATGTCCATAGTAAACATGTGATCACTCATCACAAAACTACAAATAAAATCCATCAAGTATCTTGGAAGAGTTAGCAAAAAAATCCGATTTGGGCCTCATCACAATACTTAGTTCCGATAAGCGGTTTTTCAAAATGGTGTTTTATTTCTTGCTCCCTTCACGGGTGTTCCCTCGGCCATCTTTAGCATAGCCGTCGTCATTTTTAAACCGATTGATCATGCGGTCTTTTGTTAAAAATATTTCTTCAAGACTTTGCATAATTTCTCTGAGACTCAACACCTTCATGAATGTGTCTCAAATCATCGAGACATGAAGTCAAGATTACACGTTTCATGGGTTCATTAACTCCCAAATATTATCTGAGTGTCTTTCCGCGTTTGATGATTCATTAGTAGGCTTACGTGGCTTGGGTACATCAAGAACCCAATGATGTTCTTGTGCGGGTAGGACAAAACTCATATTTCGTTTCCAAACATTATAGTTGTCACCAGGTTAATTGGTGTTCTTTGAGTGTATATAATGTCCATTAAAAGGTTGCGACATGATGAACCAAATAAACAATAATATGCATAAGCACAAATATATCACAAGGTTCGATCACATGCATCATATTAAAATCTCAAAAAAAATATGAACATCGTCGACCAACATCTCAAAAACAGTTTAAATAAGCCACGTGGGGTGGGTCATTATTCAAACACATTCAAGCGGGTTATAAACAAGAAACGATTTATAAACCTTTAATATCCAGATTAATAGTTGGCTCCCATTGACCAATATAAAATTAGACAGGACTTGAGGGAAGTATATGCATATCAATTTTATACCTAAGTAATAACCATGATTAAATACAGATTATTATTTACGCTTTGAACGAGCCTCGTGGGGAGGTCATCGTCGCCACTAGTAATAATCCACAATCATCCATTTGGAATTCATTCATGTGAAAGCTAACTTTTGACCCGTCTCCCCTGGGGAATTTCTCCAAAAGAATTCACAAATAAATAAATCATGGAGGTCAAAAATTAATTCAATTTTAATATCCGAATAAAATTGTCAATTAATTATTTAAACATACTTAGTAATTTTTTTGAAGGTGAGATTTTTTATTGGGCAACTCTCATGCAAACACATTTTAAACAAATTAAATAAAGCATAAGATAACACAATAATAAATCAAGCAAAGCGGAAAAAAAAACATATTGGGCACAAATTATCCAATTGTCATGGTTTAATTTTTCTTGACTTGATTTTTGAAGAACGCCGTCTTGAATTTCTCCCACTCGATCGTCTCGAAAAACTCCATCTCGAAATGCCACGCCAAGTAGCTCGCAATGGCCGGGATCTGTACACGCCCGCACCGAAACAACCGCACCCGTCGCGCCTTAACTGCGTCATCGCCCGCCCCTTCGGCGACCTCGGCGAAGACGCCAGGGTCGATCTCAGCGACCTCGGCGAGGCTTCGGCGGGCCTAAGAAATCCATTCGCCATCTTAGCGCCGGTCACAGACACCTATTATCGCCCGCCCATGCGCGGGTCGTCGGCGCTCGACCCTCGGCCTCGCCCACGCTGTCGTGCTAGAACCTACGCCCGATTCTCGATTTTATCCTTTAATTCTTCGTCTCGCCTCCCGTTCCGATCCGATTTAATTTATTTACCAAAAATAAATAAACCTAGATTTAAACTAGTCTATTACATTGATCAAATTAAACAAATCCTAATCTACTAGGATTTTCTCACGAGGCAAAACGAATTCGAATCTAATCAATTAAAAACCACAATTTATATGCATGCATAAATAAACACATTAAATTCCATGACAATTGGATACCGCAAAACAGATCTAGCAATTCTACTATTCAATTTCAAATTTAATGACAAATAATTAAATTACAATTTAAAAATTGAGAGCTTAAACAAGTAGCTCTCGATACCAGCTTGTTGGGGAATAAGTTGCAATCTATTCGGATGAATATTTAAATATAAATTTAATTCTTATAATTATTACTAGCATGAATTAATCCTATATTAATTCAAATAATAATCCAACAACAAATCATTCATATAAACAATTCACGTAAAACCTACGATGCGAAATTCTACGAGTTTACGTGGCGTCTCCTTCTCTTTGACTTGCTTTGTTTATTAGACACACACCAAAAGAACTTCCCAAGTATTCCCTTAATTCTTGCTTTCGACTATCCGGTGGTAGGACGCTTGTGAACAATTAACAAAAGGAAAATAAATTATGTTGCACCACCTTTGTGGATTTACTAATTTTTCCAACACATGGAATTGTACTTGAGAATGAAAGAATCATCTCCTATTTATAGAGTGGAGGTGGTCGAAAATTTTGGGGCAAAAACAATGTGTAAAAATCTTTTCTTGATCTCCAAGAAATCTTGAATATATCTCCTATATTCTTTTTCCCATAATTATAATATTTCACAAAATCCCACCTACTCTTTGTTATGGATATTTTTGAAAAATATAGGTCAAGATTCCAAGATTTGGATCTTCTTGAATTTATGAGATATTCTTGTATTTCAAGAAACACATATCTTCCATAATATCTTTTCAAGAAAATCAAGAAAATCTTTCTTCCCCTTTATATTTCAAAATTTCAAAAATTGCTTCATGAATAACCAAGTGGGAGATTTCTTGAATTTAATGAGATAATCTTGTATTCCAAGAATACATATCTTCATTCCATAACAAAATTCAAAGAAAATCTTTCTCCCCTTTTATCCATAAATTTCGAAAATTATGAGGAAAAATAAGCAACAATATTTATTTTATTTTAAACACATTTTTCAGTTATTGGACTATATGTTGGGCTACTTAGGGGGCCTTTAGGAGAATTAAGATTGGACCTTCCAATGGATCTTGAATTATCAATATTGAGCCACAATATTATTTAAGACCATAAATATTAATTAATCCCACTACATAATTAATATTGCACTATCCATCTTAACTCATATTACAGTCAATATGACTCCCAGTTATTATTTCCCGTGTTTAAGATTATCTAGCCCATTAATTAATTCAAGCCACTGAAATAGCTTTCCGTTAATTAATATCTTTTGTCCTTGGCCAAGGAACAGTTCAACATTATTATCCATACCGGAAACTAGTTCCACTTGCAAGATTTGGTATGATAAAGCTTATGAACCTCCCAAGGGGGCAAATCGAACAAGCGTACTTGCACACAATTCTCCGTATTAAATCTTAGGAATCACATGTGACCAATAATATTGCCCAAGATAAAAAGTATTGAATCTCGTTGATTCTCTACCCATGATAAGTCAAAGCAATAGTTACCAACCACACGTGATCCTATTTAAGGAACGAAGATTAAGAAATAACGAACCACTGAGGTCTAATTCTTCCTTGTTCAGTTCTGAAGAATTTGTCCTCCTGTAGGTCCTATTAAGTGCATCAGTCATGCACTAGTGTAATCTCTTGGTCAAGACAAGCCAATCCGAGCCTTACACTTCAACCTTTCACGATGGATTGTTTATTTCTATCTAGGTCGTGAATGGTGTACTTTTAGTTACAAGGGACTGTTAATTTAATCTTCTTTGATCTGGTATCACTAAATTAACTACAATGTAACACGTACTATTTAATGAACAGTTATGCAGTAAATATATGTAACATTCGATGATATTTAAAGTATCAGTGATAAACAATTTATTTCAGTAAATAAGTCCGAAATTCAGTTTTTGATTATAAAAAGTAAAAGCATACTTTCCAGTATAATCCCAACAAATAGAAGTAATATCATCTAGTTTCCTTAGGATATCCCACAAAGTAACCCTTTTTACCTTTGGATTCCAACTTATCGGTAAGCATCTTTTTCACAAACGCGGGACAACCCCACGTCTTGATATGTGAGAAAGTTGGTTTCTTACCACACCATAGCTCGTATGGCGTATGCTTAACTAATTTAGACGGAATCCTATTCAGAATGTAGATTGAGGTTTGGAGTGCGTAACCCCATATGAATGTTGGAAGAGAGGAAAAACTCATCATGGCACCATGTCTAATAAGGTTTGGTTTCTCCTTTCGGACACACCGTTCATCTAAGGTGTTCCGGGAGGAGTCCATTGCGATTGGATTCCATGTAACTTCAGATAATCAGTTAACTCATGGTTAAGGTATTCGCCTCCTCGATCTGATCGAAGAGTCTTAATACTCTTACCAAGGTGCTTCTCTACTTCAGCTTTATACTCTTTGAATTTCTCAAATGATTCAAATTTGTGTTTCATAAGATACACATATCCGTACCTCGAGAAATCATCGGTAAAAGTGATGAAGTAACCGAAGTGACCCCTAGCTAGAATGGGAAATGATCAACATACGTCACTGTGGATCAACTCTAGAACTTCTTTGGCGTGTATCCCTTTCCCAGAAAATGGTTTGTTGATCATTTTGCCTTTTAGACAAGAATTGCAATCTCCATAAGACTCAAAGTCAAATGAGGTTAAGTAGTCTAACTTTCTTAACCTTGCAATCCTTTTCTCGTTTGCATGACCAAGTCTACAATGCCACAAGTAAGTTGGGTTTTCATGATTACTAAGTTTGAGTCTTTTATTTTGTATATTAAGAACATTATATCCGCAATTCAACAAATATAAACCATTCGATAAAGGGGAATTCCCATAAACATCACCATTAAGCGAAAAATAACAATTATTGTTTGAAAAACGGAAGGAAAAACCCTCAATGTCTAACATCGGAATGGAAATAATGTTGCGAGTAATAGATGGAACAAAATAACAATTATTAAGTTCTAATCTAAACCCAGAGGGTAAGTCTAAAACATATGTGTCAACACGTTCAGCAGCAACTCTTGCTCCATTCTCAACGTGTAAAGCGACTTCACCCGGCCTAACTGTCCTGCTGTCCTTGAAACCTTGCACATTAGTACAAATGTGTGAGCCACAATCGGTATCTAATACTCGGGTCCAGGACTGAAACGACAGCAGGACTAGAAGAAAAATAAAGAAAAGCACGCTTACGAGCAACACAATTTAATTTTAGAATTAATAAAAAAATTAATAGTTATTAACGATGGATTAATATAACATTAATTCACTATTAACACGTCGTTGTTGGAGTACCACAATTACAACCATAAATATCCAATTAGTATTTCCCTCATAAGATTTGAAGTGGTTACTGTAGTCCATGTCGCAGTCTTTGATGTACTACACACCTTGAGCAATACCATTTCATACGTGGTAGTACAATTACAATTCAAAGGTGAAAAGAGATCAATATCAATGATTATAATGAATCTATTTAACTAATTAAGTACTTGATTTAAATCTTTAATCTTTATTAATAAAACATTATTTAACTTTGATTTAATTATTGAAAAATGAGTCAAAATCATCACGTTACATATCATCAATATGACACCAGAGATGTAAAAATTGGCCTAGGAGGCCGCGGATCGACCCGATTTCGGCAAAATCGGTGAAAAAATTGTTTCCGCTGCTAGGCGCCGCTTAGACGGATTTAGGTGGATTTTTAATTTTTTTTTAAAGACCAGTACTCAATAATAAAAAAATCATCTAGGCGGCGACTTCCGACTTCTGCACTCTTGTATGACAAATCTAGTTCTATGTCACTGGACTAACTCTTGTATACATCCAGGTGCACTGTGCACTCATAATGCATTTTAAAAATATGCAACTTATTTATACTGATGTGAGTTGTATGATTCGGTGTAAACAAATTATATCTTTCAGTATAATAAATTGCATGATTCTAAAATATATTGTGAGTGTACGTTACACCTGAATACACATAAGACTCACTCATATCATATGACAGGTAAATGGCATTGATCTATTGCAAGATATGTTTCTATTATCTACTTAAAATTTTGACACTTTATATTTTCCAATCCTGATATTATTAGACTCAACCCAAAACTTCAAAATATAATACTCTATGTTCTATTTTCAAAATTTTCTTCAACCTTATACTCTATATTTTACTCTACTTATTATTTTATTTATTTTTAATATATTTTTCCAACATATTTTATATGTGAAATTATTAATTTAATTTATATAATTGGATATTCAGTTAGTAAATTAAATCACCTAAGTATATTAATTGATCAAATATGAATATAATTTTAAATTAAATTTTTAATAGGTAAACAAAATGAATTTTAACTGTACCGTAATAATTTTAAAAAAATTATATTACTTATACAATAAAATAATATTAACTATATTAACAAATGAATTGTAATTAAAATTCTCAATTAACTGTATAATTTTATTTATAAATGTTAATAAAATAATAAAAAAAATTAGAGTTTTGATATAAAGCATATTGTTGAAAACCTCAGTTCTAAACTTCAGTTTGGACTTTGGAGTATCAAGTATGCATAAGCGCATTTTCAAAATTTAAAATGAAGTTTTTTCTCCAAATGGAGTATGTATTAGAGATAGTCTTACTTATAATATGAAATATAAAATAAAAAATAAACGCAAATGTAAATATATATTTATATATATATATATATAAAGATTATCATTCAATAAAATTAGGCGTAAGTTTTTTTATGTCAGTCGTACGATGTAACTGTATACAACTAATAATATTCGTTAAAATAACTAATGTTGATTAACTTGTCTTGTATACATCAAGTGCACCGTGCAAGTCAAGTGTATTATTTAAATGCGACTTGTGTCTATTAACACAAGTTGCATTTTAGTGTAGAACAAGTGACATGTTTCAATGCAATAAATTGCATGTTTAAAAAAAACTTGAATTTTACAATACACCTAGTGCATAAAAGACCTACTTCAAATCTTCAACTAATATTTTTAAGTTAATATAACTAATACCATTTTAAATGCTTTTAAATTGCATGATGCACATGGTGCTTATAAGACTAAGCAATATAATTATTAACATAATAATAATAATAATAATAACAATAATAATAGTAATAGTAATATAATATTTTCCACCGACTAAACTATTAAAAAAGTAAAAAATATAAGGTGGTCACCAAATTGAAAAAGCCACTAGAACCGCCCTCACCTAGCAGTATTGCACCGATATTGATGAATTTATATAATAAATTGAGGTAATTTTTTTAATATATTATCCCATTGCAAAGTTGGTGCAAGTGCAATTTTTCATTACAAACTGCATCGATTGCACCATCGAATTGCAATTATAGTTTAATATCCTGATTCTAAATTTATAACTTCACTCCTCAACTAAATACACAAGGTATGCTCATGAATCTTTAGGCGTTCTTAGCTTTCACAGATAACAAGTTATATGGTGTATTTATATTATGATATTCAATAGGCTTAATTGTGAATAAAATCATTAATTTTTCATAAATTACAATTTAATCTAAATTTTTGAATTTTAGCAAATAAATCATCACTTTTACTCATTTTTGCAATTTCAACTTCGGGCAGTTTGCCCCCTTGCCCGAAAATTAATGTGTACGGAAATTGCACCATCATAAACCCAGTATGCATCCACGTCAAAAAAATACTTATTAACATAATAAATAAAAAATAAATTAATATTATATATACTAAAAATGAATTTAAAAAAATAAAATAGAGAATAAAATAAAAAATATACAAATAAACTAATTTAAATGCAAAATTAAAAATCAAATATTCATTCTCTTCACATCTCCATCATCGAGAAAAAAAAACTGGTTCTGCAAAAAAAAATTCAGTTGCACCTCCATTTTCATTCATATTCTCCCCCCTCAACACTTGAAGCAATTTTGAAATGTATGGATCACCGCATATGATAATCCATACCCGACTCTCGAAATGGGAGCTCACTTTTTGTAAAGGAGCATGGTATGTATAGCGAGCTTGTTTTTATTTTATTTTTTTAATTGCAGAATAGTTTGATTTAGTGTAATTGGAGCAACAAATAATTTAGTGTAATTGGATGTTGAAATTTTTGTGTAATTAGATTTTAGAGAATTTGAATTTTTTTGCAGAATTTATATTACTTTGTGAAGATCGTGAAAGGAACGCATTAAAATTGGTGGGGGAACAAAGGATGGTGTGAGTGTGGGCAGCGGCGGAGGCAACATTATGTTGAAGATGAAGAGATTTTTTTGTAATTGAATTTTGATTTTTTTTTTATTTTGTATAACCAATATTTTTTTTCGAGGAGGAAGATGTGAAGAGGATGAATATTTGATTTTTAATTTTGTATTTTAATTATTTTATTCGTATACTTTTTATTTTATTCTTTTAATTTCTATGTTATTTTTTAAATTCATTTTTAGTATATTATATTAATTTATTTTTAATTATTATGTTAATAAGTATTTTTTGAAGTGAATGCTTACTGGACTGACGATGGTGCAATTTTTGTACACATCAATTTTCGGGCAAGAGGGCAAACTGTCTGAAGTTGAAATTGCAAAAAAAAATAAAAGTGATGATTTGTTTGCCAAAAATTTTCACACTAGACCCACTCTCAAAGATAATATTTTATCTTTTATTCTAAATATATTTTTTCCAAATTAAATCATGTTATACAAACATTGATGTAATCAAATGTGATGTAATTAGGTTAAATTACATTAATTTCTTCTACTAATCCAAATCGAAAATAATCGAACAAAACCATTCGGAACTGCATGATCACTTTTACAAGAAAAATCGTGATTCAAAATTATACAATCAACTGAATCGACGATAGCAAGACAATTTAAATTTAATCAAGAAAACTGTAAAATCGCACCGTGAATACATTACTATCAAATAAATTACTGTTGACGAAAGAGATGTAAAGAAAAAAATTACGAAAATTGAAAACCAAAACAAAGGGTCCAGTTATTTACACCCTCAACATTAATAGATACACCCACTCAAATTATAAACTACCTATTATACCCCTTTTAAAAAAAATCCTAATAATCTCTCTGCTACTGTTTATCTTGTTGGTCTACCTTTCATTATCCAATTTCTTCAACGCCGCCGCCGCCTGTATTCCCTCTCACACCACCCACCCCTTCTCTCTCCTCTCTTACCCATTTCTCAAGCCTACTCCCCCTCTCTCTCCTGCCATCCAACCGTCCGCTACCAGTTTTCTGTTTCACCATTTTTCAGTTTTCTGTTTCACCATTGGACGACGCTATGAGGTGGCGGGGTGCTACAGGCGGCGCTTGAACGGAGGAAGAGTGCTGGATTTGCAGAGAAAGAGAGGAAGAAAAGAAAAGGAGAGGAAATTGAAAAATTAGTGGGGTTCATGAAAAGGGTACAAGTGGTATTTCATTATAAATGAGGGTGTATCTACCAATTATGGGGGTGTAGTTAACCGGACCCCAAAAGGAATTACGTGAAGGCCAACAAGTAGAGTAATTATAAGGCCCAAAGCAAAAAGGCCCACTAAAATCGTGATGAAGGCCCAAGAAAAGTTACACAAAAGGGCCCACAAAAAGTGTGAAGAAAATATAAAAAAGCGTGAACGGCAGGATTCGAACTTGCGCGGGCAGAGCCCACATGATTTCTAGCAATGCCCGATAACCACTCCTGCACGTCCACACAATACTTTGTTATTGTAGTATTTTTTATCTTTTACAATAACAATATAATTGATTTCTACTTAATTCTTCGTGCAAACGCATACATATGAGTAGAGCTAGCATAGAATATTAGGACTCTCCCAAATCCCATTAATCTCATCCATTGAAATTACATTTCAAATAGTGTTTTTGACTTGTTTCTAATCAAAAGTATCTACGTTTTCTATTTGACCTAAGTAACTGTATTCGTGAGATGAACTCACTCAAATTTTGGTACATTTTTCCTTAAAATTTAATAAATCATACTATTTAATTTAGTAAAGATATGCACATTCAAAAGAGGTATAACAAATAATCAAGAGTATGTCTTCGGTAAAACTTGTTCATAATATAATATTTAAACCGCTACATTTAAAAATTAATATTATTACACTTATCAACTGAATTTCATATTATAAGTAAGTTTTACGGGTTTGTTTGTCATTAATCAAATGTGATATAAGATGTGTGATATTATTACTCAACTGAGCCCTTATTGTAAGCTGTCATTTAAATTCTAATTTGGAAAATAATTTACAAAGTTCAATCATCTTTCATTTGTTATGCTTGATCTCATATCTTGGGAATCAGTGGGATGCAGGATGTCTAGTTATGCTGCAATAAAAAATAAATTTTAATTCTATATATTCTTGAACGAAAAATACTTAAAATTACAACATTTAAAGTACGTTTGCAAAAACTTATACTGAGAATTAATTAAAATTAGTGATTATAGAAAAATTGATTAACCGTAAAAATTGATAGTGTTTCTAAAAAAATTCAAAGAAAGATTAATAAGAAAAGTTAATAGTATTTAAAAATAACTCATAAGCTACTAAAAACACTCATCTTTCAACTTTTAACTTATAATTTTTTATAACTTATTTGGGTAGTGTTTTGAAACACTAATTGCATTTAAAAAGTCACTTTTTTTTTTTTTTTAAAAGTTAAATCTTACCAACTTAAAAAATAAATGATTCAAAACAGACCCTTAATCTAATAAAAGAAAAATAAAATACTCTAAATTGTTTCTGTACACAATTCTAATAAGTGAGTGTAATCGCTTATAAGTTTTCTAAAACATCCCCTTAATCTGCCGCAGATAGTAAATAATAGTCCCACATCTATTGATAATTCTTTTTTCTGAAAACCACATTAGTTGATACTCTATTCTCTTTATATACATTTTCCAGTGAAAAATCTAAGCTAGTTTATAACACGCCTTCTCCACAATGGACGAGCATGTTAAGATTTTGGGGAACTGCCGTATGTTATATCATAGAAGAGAAGTTCTCAATGCATGAAAGTAAACATAAACCCACAGGCATATGTATGTGCAGAAACTGTCTCAGAAAGTAATTTCATAGGTTTATTTAATCTACAATTAGAAAATTACATATACGATATTCTCAAAATATTAACACTAAAGTGATTGACCAAATCATTAATGCGTCCAGGTCTAATAACTAAATATTAAAGAAGACATAAACTTATAACTATATCAACCATCAAATGTCAGAACACCGAGCTTTTGCTAATAATGGCAACACCAAATCGATCTTCCCTGACATTAAATAAATAAGATGGAACTATTAACAAATAGCAACGTCAAAATGCAGAGTTGCAAAAACAACAAGATTTCTCAAAGTGGACGAGCGAAAATAACGAGAGGATGAGGACAGAGCATGAATTTCAGAGCACTTACAAATAAATCGAGATGTTGCAAGAAAGCATTTGGAGCCTGTTTAGGTGTGTAGGTAATTAGCTGCCATCATAAGATCCAACGTCAGCTCGGGTTCAATGTGGAACTCGGTTTCCTTGCCACTGCAGAGTATGAGGTCAACGGAAAATCATCACAATTAGTCATAGAGAGGACAGAAATTGTATTTCTTTTAATTGCAGTGTGCACATTAACCCATCTAAAATAAACTAGTATAATTTGGTTTCATATCAAGAAACTTAAAAAGATAACAGCTAGTAATGCTGGGTTAGTTCAATTAAAATATCAAAACATGACTAATTGACCATATTATATCATGATAGTCTTAGAAGAGACTTAACCACATTTATTCAGGTAAAGCGTGTTCAAACATATTTGATCTTTTCTTATAAAATTTTTAAAGTAGAGATGATACTTATCCTTTTTTGTCCTCCCTTTTCTCAAAAGCCGTTTGATAAAAGGAAGATACTAACATGGGAAAAACAAAAAAAAGAGCCACACCTTTTGTATATAGTAACAGGAAATATTGGACAGATCTGGCCAAGAACTCACCTATTTCATTAGAATGTATGCAAGCCTTAGTTGGTATTTGCAAACTCAACTAAGGGAGAAGAATCACTTATTTTCAAAAGCTTCTCCCCGGCTTTTGGAAATACGGGGTTCTAGAAGTTGCTACTATAGTTTGCAAACACCACCTTAAGAAGGTTGTATGAGCAACTTAATAATAATAACAACAATAAGGGAAAAGAAATCAGAAAAAACTCAGACGAACCGGCAGTTCCTCTTAAGGGGGCTATAAATATTTATGAAAGCTTAGTTTGGCCCACAGTGACTGAAGGCTATATATGCTTTCCTGAAAAATTCTCTCTGCAGCTACCTCTCCTTGCACGTATCAGATTATCACTGATAACGATGTGTAACTTCTGGCTTGTTTCATTATGCACTTGACCATACACATCAATATAATACCCTCTGATAAGCCTCTTGAACAAGCAAACCATGAAAAAACTCTTTTTACATAGTTCCATTACTCTATTATAACTTTAATATCTGATAACACAGCTACAAACTTTAAGTCTGCACATTGTTTCAAGCCTTAAGTCTTCTATAGGTCTAATTTTCAAACCTTGCCAAATTAAGTACATGAATGTCACATTTTACAGATCTATTAGGGTCGATTAAGCTGAAACAATAAGATTTGTCATTTAAATTATAGTTAATTTTTGTGAAATTCCCCAAACCAAAGAGAATGACTTCAAAGGCCTCATCAGCTATTATTGTTTCAGTCAGGTTTTCTTTATCTTTGCCCGAATCAATTACAGAAATCATCCCTATTTTTAAGATATTGTCCCTTCTTCTGGTCCACTCTGATCCAGATATATATGTGTGTGCATGTATATACAATCTACGATTTAACAATTTCTCATAATAGCATATCCAAATCCCTTAAGAAGCTCCAAATTGTCACTTTTTTGCCCTTTATGCAACTCCATGTGGTTGTCTCTACTCATCCCAAACAGTCACCACTAAGTTCAGTTACTAAAATTCATCAGTATGTAATCCTATCAACCCCTTCCTTGCCAATATAAGGAACAAACTCCCAGGCACCATCCAACCACATAATGCATAGTTCATAATGAATACAAGCAATCAAAACATAAATATGTAATTAAAAAATGAAACACTTTCTCAGACCTAATATGATCTAAATTAATGCACATGCTACCTATCAGCCAACCAAACAATTCAATTTCGCGGGCTGATTAACTCTTGATACTCAATGATCATCAAAAAAATAATAATGAGAAGGTGTTGACCTGGCATATTGGAGAGACCAGTAAAAGTATTGGCAAATCTTCTCCAGAATGGTGGTACTTATCTCCGGAAAAGTCACCTCTCTGTGCTCAGTTTCAGCAAAACCTCCTACAAGTGTGCAAGTACATAAATTTCTCAAAAACGCATACATGATCTTATTATTAATCAGAATTTGGTTGTCCCAATTCTCAAAGTAACTCACTGAAAAACTTGGAAGAATTTTTTATTTCCTCAAATATTAATCTAAATATCCTGATATTTCTAAAAAATCATAGTTAGAGACGCAAATCCTACAAATCGCCTTAAATTTCCTTCCAGATCATTCCTCCAAAAACAGCATGTTACCGACGATGAAAACCCGAAACGATATAAAAAAATTCAACCTCTACCAGAAAAACCTAATTCGTACCATAAAATCCCCAAATTTCAGTATTTCCACAAAAATTCAATTCAGAATTTGGTAAATAGTAGACCTGGAGAAGTGAGCATGTTGCGGATAGTCTGAGAAACCATAGCAGCTTTTCGGTCGATGACGAATTCGAATCCCTCGGCGCTTATCAACTTCACGGTGTCTTCTTTGTTCATCGTTATCCCGATTAATCGCCGATCAACGACTCCAACAAACCGATTTAACTCTTTCAAGATTACGTTTTACAGTACCGTGCAAGTATGATATGACATATGGAAATTGGGAAAGTGGCTTTTATCAATTATTTATGGGTTTTTAAGATTAAAGCCCATGAGCCGTCTACATCGGCCCAGTTTCTTTTTGGACACATATTTAATCAGTTCCGAAGACTTTTGGTTTTGGGGGCCAAAAAATGGCTGGGCAATCAATATGCGGCCGTTTCAATTCTTATTTTAAAAAAAAAATAAAATAAAATAAAATAGTAGTATGAGATATGCATCTCTTTATTTTTGTGGTATAAAAATAGAAAAATAGTATGTTGAATAAGCAGCTCGCATTCACGACCAAAATAGTTCTTTATTTTTCACGGCCAAGATTTTTTTTATTCCATCATATACTCTCCTTTTTCTTTTCTATATGATTTTTTTTTGGCAAAGTATAGGGTGAATAAATTCTACACAAACAAATTTGTAAACATAATAAATGTATAAATTATATTATTAAAGGATATTAGTAGTGAGAACAAAAGTATGATTTATATTACTAAAGTGTATTAATTGTGATAATTGAAGGGTCGGGTGTGTAAGTATGAAAACAGTGAAATTGGATAAATGTATGATTTACATTACTAAAGTGTATTAGTTGTGAAAACTAAAGTGTACAACTTATTACTACAAAATGTGTATTACTCGTTATACTGAAGGGTATCATTTATATTAAAAAGGGTATTATTAGTGAGAACATAAAAGTATGACTTATATTATAATAATGTATTAATCGTGATAATTGAAGTATTAGATTTTAAATATGAGAACAATTTTATGGTGAACAAGTTTTACAAGTGGCCTACTTATTATTATTATTGTTAATCTTGTATTAAGTAAATTCAAATATATAAATTTTTATATCTTATTATTGACCTTCTATTAATTATGTATAGGCTATTGAGAGAATTGTAATAAATTTATTGAAAAAAATATAAATAAATAAACAAATAAAAAACGATAAAAAAAAACTACAATTAATGAATAAATTAAATAGGGCAGCAATAATATAGGCAACAATTAATGAATAAATTAAATAGGGCAGCAATAATATAGGCAACGATTCTGTAGCTATTCCATGTTGACTATATTTATAAGGCGTATGCTGTATATTATTAAAAGGTATTAATCGTGATAATTGAATAATCTGACTTATTATTACAGAAAGAGTATTACTCTGATATTGAAGGGCACAAGAACGGACCTACAGTGGGGCCAAGGGGGTCACTGGGCCCCACTTAAACTTTTTATATATATATATTTATAATTAAGACACACCTGCGTGAGACGGTCTCATAATAAGGCGGAGCATAAATTGTATATTAACGTTTTAATATTTTGAAAGGATGTATATTATTTGTGTTAGGTTGTACCCTATATCATGTAAAAAACTGTCTCATACTAGTGTTTGTCTCCTTTAAACAAAGTATTATGTGCATCATGTTCACCGTACACCACTTTACTAGTATATGTAAAAATCAACACTCTATAAATAACATGTTGATCTTTAGGTGAGAAAGGGGTAGCGAAATAGAGAAAGAAATATGTATAATTCACGTTTTAAATATATATATAAATGTATTCGACTTCGTTAATATAAAGATATTTAGTTCAAATAATTCTCGAAAATTTATAAAAATTCGAAAGTGCATTTAGCTACACTATATTATAAATTGGGCCTCCCTCAGTGAAATTTATGGGTCCGTCCCTGGAAGGGCATGCCTTATATTACAATAGGTATATTAGTGGTAGGGGTGAAAACGGATCGGATATTTCTCGATCGATCCGGAACCATATCCGGTCGGTATCGAATTCGGTATAAAAAAACTAGTATCCGGGCGGATACGGATAGTTGACTTCAGATTCAGAATCGGATTCGGAATACATAATATCTGACCATATTCGAGTTTTTTTATATTTTATCGGATATTATCCGGATAATAAATCCTGATATCCGGATTTTTTAATATATTTTATTTTATATTTTATATTAGTATATATATAATAATATAATATTAGTACTTAATACTTATGTAATTTTATTAAGAAAATAGTCGGAAACTAAATAATTCAGTCTCAACTTGAAAGTTCAGTATAATATTATATATGTTTTCTTAGGCGTTATGTTGTGCTGGAGTGGTGATGGTTACGAAGGATATAACTTTTAGTTTCATATTATTAGCAGTAGATATAATTTTTATAATTTGCATTAGAACTTCTATGAAATATTGCATATGTAGTTTTTTTTATGTGTTTCAATCACATTTTGATGATTTTCGTTTGAAATATATTATCCGATTGTAGTTATTCGAATTCGGCCCGGATTCATCCGATATCCGTCCCGTATCCGATACCGAATATTCTGAATTCGTATCCGAATCCGGCTTTTCCGTATCCGACTTTGAATTCGAAAAAAAAATATGATTTATGATACAGTATAAACACTATCTGTCCGTATCTATCCGTTTTCACCCCTAATTAGTAGTAATAACATAATAATATGAGTTACATTATAAAATAGTATTAGTCGTGATAATTGAAGGTCCGGTCTGTAAATATGGAATCAGTTTCACGGTGAATAAGTTCCACATAAGTCCAACTCTTGAACAATTAATTATTGGGCTTGATACACCCCTGATTAATTCACCCACTCAATTTTTTAGACATTAATAGATACATCACTATGAACTACTCATTATACTATTCTAAAAAAACTCTAATTTATTTTATCTTTTCCCCACTTTTCTTCGTCTTGCAACCCGTCACCCTTCCGTGCCATGCCACTCCTACTGCTAAAATTGGGAGTTTTTGGAGGAAAAATAAATACAAGGATAGTTGCAAGCAAAATGGGGGAACAAAGAAAAATGAGGAAGGGAATAGTGGCGGTAATGTTGAAGATTTGTGAGAGGTCGAAAAAGAGAAGATAAAAGCTAGACAGAGAAAAGAATAAGAGGGAAATGATTCGGAAAGGAGAGTCTCAAGGGCATGTTTGATTTGAGTTTCGAAACTGTGTTTTCCAAAATGTCAACCATATTTCGACAAAATTTGGCGGTGATTGTGTAGAATTTTCAAAAAAACTATTGCGATTATTAAATTCAACCTAAATTTACCAAAAATTATATGATAAATTATTTTCGAAATATCTACACAATTTCGGCAAGAAATTGCTGAGATTAGGAACAACTTTCAACAAATCAAGTTCGAAAATTACGAGTTAAAAAAAATCACCATACTCCTTAAGATCCCGAACCGTGGTGGAGTGCGGGGCGGTGTCCGACGGTGGTTGTAGTGGTGGACTGCGGTAGTGGTTGTCAAATGATTGTTTCCAATTTTTTAAAATGGTGGGAAAAATAAGATGGATGTATACGCTTAATAGGGTATTCATTTTAAATCAAAAAGGGTTTATGTTACTCTAAAGTTGGGACTGTATATATCTGGTTCTTTATTTTATAAGACTAACTAATGTCGGAGAATGTAAATATTTCTTGAGTAGGTCTTCTTGAACTCGGACACTCTTTAAAAAATATTTGATCCTAAAATAGTAATTTTATATGCATAACAATGATATTTTATATTCACAACAATAATATTTTATATGCACAATAATGATATTTGGAGTAAAATAAAATTACATAAACTTAAATTCACGAAAGTTTTTGAAAAAAAATAGGACTAGAAATGTATGTAAAATATTTAATTTTTTAGCTATTCATATATTCAAACATGAGAAAAGACTTAGGGAATCATCATTAATACATAGTGATATTATCGATTACTACACAAAGTAACTAAAAATAAAAACTTATCTCGATAAAACCGTGCAATGAAATGAATATACATGCAAAAGAAAAAATACAGGAAAAAAAAAACGTAAATCCCATAGCATTGTTTCACATGTAGTGGACAATCATTAATCCACAAAAGTTCAAAAAACGACTACTAACTCACTTTAAAAAAAAAACATCAACATGTATATTAATTTGCATGTCACAACCGATTTCTGCAACAAAAACACATAAATATATATGAGGTATACTCATAGCTACATTTTAGAGATACGCAACTTGTTATACTAAGATATAAAACTTATTTACGTTGAACTATGTAACTATTTTATTATATATATTAATAGTTGTACGTACGGTTCAGTGTAAATAAATTGTATCTTTCAATATAAAAAATTACATATTTCTAAAGTGCATTATAAGTGTTCGGTGAATCTAGATGCATACAAGAGTTAGCCCATAAAATTGATATAAAATTCAGTCAAATCCACTCGTCATGAATGTCATAACTCAAAACTTTTCAAAATAACACCATATATATACTTGATTAACGGCCACTAATGGGCAGGGCCACATAGGTTTTAAGGTTATATAAAACATTTAAGAATGATTTATTAAATGGTTCATTTTGTAGAGAATTGTGAAATGTTGAAGAGAACATTCTTAATCATTAAAAAAAATGTTTATCCACCATTTATTCAAGATTTAAACTTTTATATATAGAAGTAGAAATCTCATTAGTAGATCATTCAAAAAGTAATTTGGTATTTCTAAATAGAAAAAAAAATTGATGTTGTAGAATAAATGTTAATGGTAACTAAAATTACATTATTTTTATGGTGAGTAATTTTTTCAATGATAATTGTTTTTGTGAAACAGTTTAATTCATAAATGGAAGAAAATAAATATTAAAGAGGCTTTAAGGTGTGTTTTGAAATATTAAAAACAACTTCTAGAAGCACTTATTTTCAAAACTATCTTTCACAGCTTTTGAAAATAAGTGGTAATAAAAATTATTTTTAAGTTTTTCAAATTACACCCTTAGGCTTGCGGAGGAGAAATTTGGTAAGCTTTGAAAATAGAAATATTTTTTGAGAAATTTGTTAAGATTTGAAAAATGATATTTTTTTCCTTGGCTTCCATACTAGCCACAGTAAATAATTTCACCTTGGAACAACAAAAACACAAGACAACATAATTATATCATATAAATAAAATTATAAATATTACTCCACATAAGGCACCTTCTCTTTTGCATTCCAAAAGTTCATTTTTATCTCTTCTTCTTGTTTAGAGCCTGTTAAAAATAATCCACATGTTTATCTCATGTTTAGAATCTTTGTCAAAAAAATCCACGGACACAATTTTTACTGTTGTTGACCTAATGGACACAAATGTAGAGTAGCACAAAATAAGTGATAAGCGGAGGAAACAATGGATGCAAATGTAGAGTAGCATCATTGTGAAGCATGATGGCTCTGTAGAAAATAAAAAACACTTCCAAGTGTATACCAAACAAGCTTTTTCCGATGAGTGGTTTAGTTGGAGTAAAATATTTTATACTTTGCATCTCGATTTAATCTATCATAGAACTGATATTCGAGATTAATTAGACACAAATCTAAAACGAATAATTATAAAATGTTTATTAATTTAAACTTATAAATTCTTTTATAGAAATTAAATATATCCTAAATCAAATGCATCAATTTAATAAAACACAATTCAATTTTTGTTATTATTACAAAATTAATGAGTAGGTCTCCGGTGAAACTTGTTTATAGTGTGAAATTTATATCATACACTTACAAATTAATACCACTACACTTATCAATTAATATCATCACACGTATAAACTGAGATCGTGACATTAAATGCTATTGGTACTAGTTTATAAGAGTAGCGATATTAATTTATATAAGTATAATGGCTATGAACAAGTTTTACAGGAAAATTTGTGAAAATTAATATTGAATACATAGCGGTCTAAGATTCTCTTCTTAATATATCATTCGACAAACATTCGTTTGTCGACATAAGAAGTATGGCAAATATATCATTCGACAAATACTCCTTGTCGACATAAAAAGTATGGCAAATAAATCGGATAAAGTCTTGTATATATCAGGTGCAACGTGCAAATATATTTTTAAAATATGTAATTTGTTTCATTGAAACATTCAACTTGTTTACACTGAAATGTTCAACTTTTCCGATGATAACAAGTTAAACATTTCAGTAAAATAAATTGTATATTTAACAAATGCACTTGAATTGACTGTTCACTAATCTACCCAATAAATCTCACAGATATTCAATCGATATATTCTCCATCATCTGACATCTTATTTAAATGTGTTTTTAGGGGTTTGTATATTAACAAAATAATTATGGAATAGTTTGTTAGTTGTATCTATATATGACATATCGATATATTTTTCAATTGTAATATTATACGCTTTATTAGTTTTTAACAATTTTTGTAATTATATCTAACTACAGTTAGCAGAGGCGGACGCACTTGCAGGCAAGGCATGACAAATGCCTTGCTTGGATTTTATTGTCAAGTACTAAAAATTAGAGATCTGCGTTGCTTAAAAATAAGAAAAACAGTGCGTATTTCTAAGAAAGAAAAACAGAGCGTATTTAATAGGGCACCGACAAAACATGAAGAAGATTAGCGCACTATGATTTCTGCTTTGATTTTCAAGGGATATTAGGTATGTTTAATTAAGTCTTTAACCGATTACATAAACTTTGGACAGAATCTTATACACCACGTTACAAATAGATATTGGACGGAGGTCCTTCATTGAGCTCAGATTTGGTGGATGCTTCTCAATCGGCTTTCATTGCAGGACGGTCTATTCAAGATAATATCCTCATTGCTTTCGAACTTATCCACACTATGAAGAAGAAAACGAAAGGGAAGTCTGGAGAGGTGGCTCTAAAAGTGGATATAAGTAAAGCGTATGACAGGGTCGATTGGAGCTATCTTGAAAGAATCCTAAGACGATTGGGGTTTTGTGAGGTCTGGATAGGATGGATTATGCTTTGTGTAAATTCCGTTCGATATTCATTTCGGGTGAATGAAGATATAGTTGGACCTATTATTCCAGGTAGAGGACTCCGACAGGGGATCCCCTTTCCCCCTATCTTTTTATCCTGTGTGCGGAGGGATTATCTTCATTATTACGTCGGGCCAATAGATTGGGACGGCTGCATGGTGGACGTGCTTGTAGAGGCAGCCCCACTGTCTCACATTTGCTGTTTGCAGACGATTGTTTGCTATTCTGCAAGGCCACTGATCAGGAAGCGCAAGCCCTTAAGGATGTTTTGGACACATATGAAAAGATATCGGGACAAACCATTAATTATACTAAGTCCGGGATGTTTTTTAGCTCGAACGTGGATGATGAAGTTAAGAGTATGGTTTCCAATATTTTTGGGGTCCACCAGGCGTTGAATACTGGAAAGTATCTAGGATTACCTTCTCTTGTTGGAAGGAATAAGAGAGATGTTTTTGCTTATGTTCGTGAGAAGTTATGGGGACGGCTAAATGCTTGGGGTGATAAGAAAATTTCCTAAGATGGGAAAGAGGTTTTGATAAAATCAGCTGCTCAAGCAATTCCGACGTACTGTATGAGCGTTTTCCTTTTGCCTCCTTCTCTTTTGGATGAGTTGCATCGTATGTTGAATAAATTTTGGTGGAGTAATGACTCTCGCCATTCTAAAGGAATTTTGTGGTCTAAGTGGGAGGATCTGTGTGATACTAAAAGTAAGGGAGGTATGTCTTTCAAAAATCTCCATATTTTTAATATTGCTCTTCTTGGAAAGATAGGATGGAGGTTAGTGAATGAACCAAATGCATTGGTTTGTCGTATCCTCAAAGCCAAATATTTTGCTCGTAGCGATTTTCTTTCTGCCTCCTTGGGCAAAAATCCTAGTCTTACATGGCGAAGTATATGGAATGCACAGGATTTATTGAAGAAAGGTATCCGTTGGAAACTTGGTTCGAGTAGTAATGTGAGGATTTGGAATCAACCTTGGTTGAACTCTTCTGAGGATTTCTATATTAGAACTCCAGTGGTGCCGGGATTTGAAGATATGGTAGTATCTAATTTGGTGTGTCCGGGGACGTATCACTGGGATGCTGAGGTGATAAACGAAGCCTTTCTGGAAGTTGATGCTACTAGAATTTTTCGTACGGCAACCCCACCTCGCACGTCCCAGGATAAATTAATTTGGCACTACGAGAAGGATGGATGTTACTCTGTTAAGTCAGCTTATAAATTGGCGATGACGATTATAATGGTGATGGACGTGCTCTGGAGGACGGGTGGAATAGGCTGTGGGCTTGTAGAATTCCGCCGAAAGTGAAAGCATGTGTTTGGCGTATTTGCAAGGGGTTTACGCCATCGAAAGCCGAGTTGCGGAGACGACATTTGGAGATAGAATCATTGTGTAGCACCTGTAAGGCCGAACCAGAAACTTCATGACATATATTTGTTGATTGTGATTATGCGCGACAGTGTTGGGCCCTTACGCCGTTGCACGATCAACTAGAGGCAACGGTGTTTGACATTGATTCGCTTGTGGAGTGGGTGCTGGTGTTGCTATCCAGATTTGAAGAAGACAATGCTGAGTTATTTTGCATGGTTTTGTGGAGGCTGTGGAAAGAGAGGAACGATCAGCTGTGGAATGAGAGGCACGAGTCACCTGAGATCGCTGTGTTTCTTGCTCGGCACTTTCTGCACAATTGGAAAAGTGCCCGGGATATTGGTGGAGACAAGCGACAACCTATGGTGGGGAAATGTAGGAAATGGCATTTTGCCACCAGAGGGTTATATCAAAGTAAATATTGATGCAAGTTTCTTTGAAGATTCCATGGAAATGGGACTCGGGTTCACGGCTTTTGATGAAAGGGGAATCCATATCTATAGTCTAACGCGGGTAATGTCGGGATTATACCAACCGGAGGAGGGTGAGGCTATTGGGTTATTAGAAGCTCTATCTTGGATTAAACAATTAAATATCTCTAGAGTGGTGGTGGAAATGGACGCGAAGCTAGTTGTGGATGCAGTCAACGGTAGAGGTTGTGATAAGACCGTTTTTGGGGATATTATTGATTCGTGCAAACAAGACATTACGAGTTTCCAGCATTGTGTGGTGAAGTGGATTAACAGTGACTCTAATGCTTTAGCTCACTGTTTAGCGAGAAAGGCTAGAACCTTTGCTAGTCCTTATTGTTGGGTCGAGCGTCCTCCGTTTGTGGATGACCTTCCCGATATTTGTTTTTCGTGTACTGTTTGAGGAAGTCTGGTTTTTTCTCTCAAAAAAAAATATTAAGTACTAAACTTTTTTTAAATATCTAATTTAACAAGAAATAAACCCTAATTCCTGGAGTTTGAAATGGTGAAATTGTGCAATTTCCTTGTTTTAGCTGTAAAGAATTTTGGGTTATACTCTATAAGTCTTTCTTCAATTCTTCGACTGTAAAGGAGGAGAGAGAGAATAACTTAGAGTTGGAAGTTGGAACCTTTGGGAGTATTAATTTTTGTATAAATACTATTATACTAATAGAGTTGAATTTTTGTGGGAACAAATTCTTTTATGAGAGGAGTTGGTGTCTCGGCTAAAAAAAAAAATCTGCTGAAGGTGAACACCCTACAATTTCGTAATATTCTTCACATTAATAAACAATTTTACAATATAAAATCACTAAATTAGAGTAAAATTCTTAATCTAAGGATACTAAATGTGATGAGGTGGAAATCTCATAATATAATCCAGACTTGCCAACAAAAATAATATGCATAAATTACTATCTAAAGAACCATTACGGAACTTAAGATACCAACATACCTGCAGACAATATGAAACAACTCAAGTGGTTAGAGCACCATTATTTATACTGTGAGGTCATGAGTTCGAGTCATTATTTACACAATAAAAAGAAAAATTAATAAGATCATGAGTTCGAGTCACCATTTACCCAACAATAAAAAAAAATTTCCAACAGAGTTCGAGTCACCATTTATCCGAAAATGGAAAAAAAAATATCCGGAAAAAAAAAAAAAAAAAAAAAACTCCAGCAGCAAACAAACTATAGTAGTAGAGTCACCATTTACCGACAAAAAAATTAGAGCAAATAATTTGTTTATTTTAAAATTTAAAAACTCCTTAAGAAAGCATTTGCACATTGCACATTAACAATATTGGTTAAGGATTCAGGAGCTAAAATAAAAATACCTCCAGCAGCAAACAAACTACAGCAGTGGGAAATTGATGTAAATATTAAAGGATATGATCCTTTTAGAGCAAATAATTTGTTTATTTTAAAATTGAAAAAACTCCTTAAGAAAGCATTTGCACATGGTTAAGGATCTAGAACCTTCAATTGATTGATTCGACATCATTGACTTGTTTTTGCTAGAACTCGAGCAGTTTCTTGAAAACTCACGTCAAAGATATTTGAATTGAAATCCACCTTCTTGGCTTTTAGGAATCGGTTTATGTACTCTCGTATAGTTGAGTTGACAACGAAAGTCGTCAAGAAAGCCATGCGACATAGTTCATAAAGCGAACGGGGAAAAGAACCCCGATTTTGCAGTTGAACCTCGTAGTGCCCCCTTATCTAGATGAATATAAGGGTTATTTGGATCTTAAAATAAATAAATAAGTCACTGGTTTCCAAATATATAGTGGATTACCAAATACAGAGTTTCGAAGTAATGATACATGCAATGCATCATGCAATTACGCCTAAATCAGATAGATGATCACTTCTGCTTCTCAAATTTTACTCTTTCTTCACAGTTGCAGATTTGATGATATCAATAAACTCAGGCTGTGATGCAAACAAAAGATTTAAAGGCAATTATAAAATGGATACTAAACAGCTACGAGATAAATTCAAAATGCTAACCTTCAAAGAGGCACCACCGTCCAAATCAGCTCTTTGCAGTTTGCGCCATTTACGGAACCTTACATACGATGAATTGAGTAAGACTAGACGTGGCCTACTTCCTTTACACTTTCGAATTCTATGTTTTTTTATGTGCAGAGAATGAGAGTGATACATAAGAGAAGATATTGGTGTGCGTTGCTTTCAAGTTTTGCTTTCAAGAATATATTCAATATTTCATAAGCAAATACTGATTTACATGCTCAGTTAAATTAAAGAATTGATACCTTTTGGACTTATCTTCTAGACACATTTCAACAGTATACTGACCATGGCAGTATATCCTAGAAATTTTCCACCACAAAAACTTCTACGAACTTGGTTCATGGAAGTTTTATGGTGAATGCGATAATTCTGTTTAGAACAGGACGTACCACGTTTGAGTGATTTTGAGAAGAATAACACGTGATCAAATGCTTTTCGGTGATCATGCATTTTCTAAAACGTGAGACTTTGTATGCTAAATAGTATTACTTTCGTATACTAAACATTATTACTTTGAAGAGGAGAGTTCACTTTGACCGTGGTTCACAGGAGAGTAGGAGACCTGCTCAAATTCAATGACGAATCTTGGATCTGCTTTTCCTTTCCCACAAATTATAGCTTTTTGCGAAATTCAGAAACGCAGATATGAAATGCAATAGATTACAACATTTGCATAAGTACCTCCATAAATAATTCTTGTTGATACAGCAACTTCTGCACCAGCATGGTCATGAAGCCATTTCCTGAGTTCCAAGTGAACCTAGAATACAATTTATCCCCAAACCATCAACATACTTCACATTCAAATGATTATAAACTCAAGAAATTCTCATAAAGAATATCTGTTTATTAAACCAACACAAAGGTGCCAAAATAGAAAATGCTGAAAATTAAGTAAATCTTAAAAGTGAAATACATAAACCATTGACTACAAGTATCAAAAGTACTTCCTGAGCTTGTGAGGGAGTTGCAACTTTCCCAGTCCCAATTGCCCATACAGGTTCATATGCCAATACAATGTTCGACCAGTCAGAGATTCGCTCTGAAAAATTTGATAAAAAAATCCATTTACGTACAGTGGAATCAAATTGCAAATAAAACCCAAGTGTCGTACTAAAATGGAAAGCCAATCCTACACAACAAAATATTTCATTTTTATGAATTTTTTTACTTGTAATTTTCATAATATTTTAATGTAGATTACCAGTCAACGGACAGTATTTAATCAGCGTAAATGTGCGTACCTGCAATTGCTTTAGTTTGTGCAGCAACTACAACCATTGTGGACCCCGATTCTCTCTGCTCCAGTGTCTCACCAACACAAGCTATCACCTTTAATCCTTGATTAAGTGCATAAGCTACCTTATCTCCAACAAACTATATCCAAAAAAACAAAACTATTGTTGTTTAGCAAATACAACAGTTTTAGCAGGTGATACACATCCAAACATGATGGTTCCGACTTTACCTCATTTGATTCATTTAATAAAAGTCTCCTCTCAGAGTGACCGAGAATAACCCAGGGAATGCCTAAATTAACAAGCATCTCCACACTGCACCATTAAGAGAATCACATGTTAAGACTAAGAACATAGTAGAGAAAGAAAATGACTTATTATTGACTGTAATTCCATGTTTCTAAAGTGAGATCAATAAGCCTGAAATCAGTTACTTCAACTACCTTAATGATATTTGAAATTTGTTGGTCACTTCTCTAGGTAGCAGGTACCAGAAGTTATTCATTGAATTTGTTCATCCTTTCTTAAATTAGGAAATGATAAGCATGGAGGGTTGCAACACGTTTGTCTGATGTCTGTCACCAACTAAACACTAACCTTCCAATGTAACATTGAACTTATAGCTTTGCTGGCCAAAAATAGGCATTGGCCTCGTAACATAGTAAAAATCTGAAAACTTGGTCAGGTATTAAAAATAGTCTAGCTGTTTGCCATTTTATGACTTCCAGGAAGGCAGGAATATTCCTAGGATTGATGAAGCATTTGAACATCTAGAAACATTTAAAAAAATTCTAAGTACTATTCTGTAAGGCCTTTTACTTTAGTCTGAAAACTAAGATTTTGCATTTATGAACACTCGATATCTATATTTTTCACAGAAGAATTCCTATGATCCTATCTCATGTGCAATGCAGATGGACATAGATAGTTTCTGTTTCCCACTATCAAGAGTGATCTACAAAGGTAAACCACAGAGATTCCAACTCTTCTAAAAAACAGAATGTTAATCATTCAGAATATGTTTCATTTCTTTTTAACCATTCTCAACTTAAGCAACAACTTACTTTTAATATACAAATTCCAAGTCTAAAAAACAATTTTATTGAATGCATTCCAACATTAAGGGCAATATCTCTTCCAATAAACAGGCTGTTAATCATTCAGAATAAATATTTTTAGTTCTCTCTTTCTCTCTTGAAATGAGAAACTGGACCAAGTATTAAAAATCTGTTTATTCATCCAGGAATTTATCATCTCCCTTAAAGTATCTACACAAACCATATTCCAAATACTAGATGATCCATTTTTGCATGAAAGTATCAGTTGGGGAAAATGAACACATTCAAGATAATAGAATTAGGAGCTGATAGTTATAGCATGATATAATAGTTATGAATTTAATCTGCAAAGTAAAAGAAACATCTTTCAGATTTCCACGCATGAGTTGGATTATTATACAAATATAGTTGTTTTTCATGCGGTTATCCCTCAGATTGTTCCAGTAATGATAAGAACGATATATATTGTAACATTATCCAGAGGTCAATATCTATGCTAAATTCCCATAAAAAAAAAATCTCTGCTAAACAAAACAAAATTAAGGCAAGGTCATAATTAAGCATAAAAAATATATACTTAACTCATTACTGATATTAGAGCACAACATGCTACAGCTTAACAATATTGGAATGAAAACACAGGAGATTGTTGGGTTGTGGAGCCTGAGTCGGAGAAGGGTCCAGCAAGGGCGAGGCGCTCGACCATGGTGTTAGGTCGAGCACTTCTGCTCGACCAAAGGAGGTCGAGCGCGACGGGAGACCAGAGTATTGGAGGCGCCGAGTCTGGCGATCGATCGAAGCGGAACCGCTCGACCAAACTTAAGGTGGTGGTTCCTTCCAGTCTTGGCGTGAATTAAGGCTTTGGCCCATGTCTCATTTAAATACCTTGACTCATTGTATTTGCCTCTTTGGTACGAAAATAACACACGAAAAGAGTGAATCTCCTAGCTTGGTAGTGCCCCCAGACGTAGTCATTCCTGACGAACTGGGTAACCAAATTGTTTGTCTCTAAATTCCTAGTTCTATTATTTTCTCCATAATTACTTGTTTAATTCCTAACAACTGGTATCAAGAGCATCGGGTTAAAGGGATCTGTGGAGAGCAATTATGATGGCTGAAGGGAAATCGCCTCTTGAGAAGTTTGATGGAACGGATTTTGGATTCTGGAAATTGCAGATCGAAGATTACCCAGACGCAGTAAAGATCTCAGATCAACCGCTGGGTGAAAAAACCGAAGAGATGAAGGATGACGAGTGGAAGTTCTTTGGATAGGAAGGCGATGAGTGTGGTTCGTCTGTCGTTATCCGAGAACGCCGCCTACATATGGTGAAAGCAAAAACCACAAAGGGAGATCTTTGGAGATATTGACCGAGATGTATGAAAAACCGCTCTGCGGCGAACAAGGTTCATCTCGATCGGAGGTTATTCAACCCGAGGATGGCGGAGGATACCGTGGTAAGCGACCACCTCAACGAAGTTCAATATGATCATAGCCCAATTGAGCTCGGTTGAGATTGATTTTGATGATGAAGTTCAAGCCTTAATTTTATTGTTTTTTCTTTACCGGAAAGTTGGAGTGGAACGGTGGATCACCGTTAGTGCTTCAAATGGTAAAGTGAAACTAAAATTCGATGAGGTTAGAGATTTGGTCATGAGCGAAGAAATTCACGGAAAAGAGTTAGGTGTGGCCACATGATCCGCTTTGAGTCACGGAAACAGAGACAAATCTGAATCGAGGGGAAGCCAAATCGGGTAGATCGAAGTCAGCGGAAAAAGATAAGCCCAAGAAAGATAAGAGTCGGGTTGAGTGTTACAAATGTCATGAGCTTGGTCATTACAAAAAGCGCGTCTGAAACATGAGCTAAGGCACAAGGAATCACCAAACAAGAATGACAACTCGACCAACGCGTTGCCCGGTGAGGACTCGGATGCATTGATTACGAGTAAGGCGATCCATTGGAGTTGTGGGTGTTAGATTACGGAGCATCGTTTCATTAAATGCGGCGATCTTGATTTAATGGAGAGTTACACTTCCGGGAACTTTGGGAGGGTTTATCTAGCTGATGATGAGCCGTAGGAAATCAAAGGGAATGGGGATGTTCGGATTAAGACACCAAATGGGACTGTGTTACAATTGAAAGATGTGAGACATATTCTGGTTTGAAGAGGAATTTGATTTCGGTTGGGCAACTTGATGACGAGGGCTACAAGGTGACCTTTTGGGTGTAACTTCGTGGAAGATATCCACATGTGTCATGGTAGTGGCTCGTGGAAATAAAGAGGAGACGTTGTATATGACAGGCAACACCCGGGATAGCATTGCTCTTGCAAGTGAAAAAGGGAATGCAAATTTGTGGCATTGTCGCCTTGCCACATGAGTGAAAAGGGATGAAAGTTATGTGCTCGAAGGGGTAAACCGTCGACCTCAAAGACAATTGACATTGGTTTGTGTGAGGACTATGTATTCAAAAAAAAAAAGGGTGAGTTTTTTTCCCCGAGGCGGTGGCTTTGAAGAAGCGAAGGTTCGGAGTTAGTTCCGCGATGATTTGTGGGGTCCAAAGACAAGTGACATCCCTTGGTGGAGCATCATATTACATGACTTTCATTGACGACTCTCACGAGGAAGGTATGGGTTTATTTCTTGAAAAAATAAGTCCGATGCCTTTAATGCTTTCGAAAAATGGAAGGCTCTTGTAAAAAGCAAACGGGTCTCAAGGTGAAGCGTTTGAGATCCGATAATGGTGGAGAGTACGAGCTCGCGAGTTCAAAGGATTCTGTGGAGGCGAATGGAATCCGAATGGAGAAAACCGTGTGAGAGAACACCACACAAAGAGAATGGGCGTGGCGTAACGTATGAACGGAGGACCCTATGTGAACGTCTTTAGGAGCATGAGATTGAAGTGTGGGCTGCCAAAGATGTTTTTTGGGCGAGGCGATTAACAAAGAAATTACTTGATAAAAGAGGACCCTCAACTCCTTTGGAAAATGGCATACCGGAGGAGGCCTGGTCGGGAAATGAGGTAAATCTATCTTTTCTTCGAGTATTTGGGTGTGTTGCATATGTTCAAGTTGATTCTATGAGTAGAAGTAAATTAGATGCAAAATATGTTAAGTGTACGTTTGTTGGATATGGCGGTGATGAATTTGGCTATCGATTTTGGGATGAGGAAAACCGAAAGGTGATTCGTAGTCGAGATGTCATATTTAATGAACAGGTGATGTACAAAGACAGGTTGGGGAAATCCAAAGAAGGTGGTTCTGAGTCTCAGGTTGTGAAGTTAGACATTTCGAACTCGGGTGGGAGCAAAGGGGTTCTAGATGATCAGGTGATTGTTGAGGAAGAACCAAGTACACCACCACCAACAATTCCGCTGCGGAGATCCACGAGAGATCGGAGATCTCCTGATAGGTATTCACCCTCCCTTCATTATTTATTGTTAACTGATGGTGGTGAACCTGAATGTTATGCAAAGGGAACACGTAGTAAACAGGTGGACAAGTGGAAACTTGCAATGGATGATGAGATGAATTCATTGATGACCAATGGAACTTGGGAGCTAGTTGAGCTTCCTAAGGGCAAGAAAGCACTGTATAACAAGTGGGTTTACAGAATAAAAGAGGAGGCTAATGGAAGCAAACGCTACAAGGCAAGATTGGTTGTGAAGGGGTTTCAACAGAAACATGGTATTGACTATACTGATGTTTTTACTCCAGTGGTGAAGCTAACTACCATTCGATTGGTTCTGAGTCTGGTGGCTGCAGAAAATTTGGTGTTAGAACAGATGGACGTAAAAACCGCATTTCTTCATGGTGATTTAGATGAGGACATCTACATGAAGCAACCGGAGGGATACTTGTCTAAGGGGAGTAGTGAGCTAGTTTGTAAGTTGAAGAAGAGCTTGTACGGTCTGAAACAAGCTCCATTACAGTGGTACAAGAAGTTTGATGGGTTCATGCACGAGATTGAAATCAAGAGGTGTGAGGCTGACCATTGATGTTACTTCAAGAGGTATGATGATGGTTATATCATTTTGCTATTATATGTTGATGATATGTTGATAGCAGGCTCTAGTGCTCGGGAGGTGAGCAAGTTGAAGGAAAAATTGTCTGAAAGGTTTGCTATGAAGGACCTTGGAGAGGCCAAGCAAATCTTGGGTATGCGAATCGATCGTGACAAGGTGGCAGGAAACTTGTATCTTTCACAGGCTGAATACATAAAGAAAGTCTTGGAGAGATTTAGTATGGAAGATGCAAAGCCAGATTCGGTCCCGTTGGGGAAGTCGGGCCTGCTTATCCAACAAGGACTCACCTAAGTAATGAAGAGGAGCGGACCTCATATGCAAAACACTCGTTATGCTTGACAGAATTGGAAGTTTGATGTATGCAATGGTGTGTACAAGACCAGATATTGCACAGGCGGTGGGAGTTGTTAGCCGGTTTATGGGCAATTAGGGTAAGCAGCATTGGGAGGCAGTGAAGTGGATCCTTAGATACTTGAGAGGTACTACTGAACAAGCTTTGTGCTTTGAGGGCAAAAGCGTTGGGTTGGCAGGATATGTTGATGCAGACTTGGCATCAAATGATCTCGACAAAAAGGAGGAGTACTACAGGGTATGTGTTTACTTTTGGTGGTACAGCAATATCTTGGGCTTCTAAGTTGCAAAAGATCGTAGCTCAGTCCACTGCAGAAGCAGAGTACGTTGCAGTCACTGAGGCTAGTAAAATGGTTTGGTTGCAGAATCTGGCGTGTGAGTTGGGGAAGGAGCAAAAGGATAGTATTATGTATAGTGACAGTTAGAGTGCTATTCACTTGGCGAAGAATTCGGCCTTTAACTCGAGGACGAAGCACATTGAGTTGAGGTATCATTACATTTGTTACCCCATCGAGAACAAGATCTTACAGCTGATGAAGTCCGGGGAAGTGAGAATCATGCTGACATGTTGACTAAGGTTGTGACCTTAGAGAAGTTGAAGTTATGCATGACTTCAACTGGCCTTGGAAACTGAACATAAGGCCCGACACTTTTACCAGTGAGAGAAACCGTTGGAACGGGGGAGAGAAGTTACAGTTGGAGTCAGTCTCCAGGTAGGAGATTGTTGGGTTGTGGAGCCTGAGTCGGAGAAGAGATCCAGCAAGGGCGAGGCACTCGACCATGGTGTTAGGTCGAGCACTTCTGCTCGACCAAAGGAGGTCGAGCGCGACGGGAGACCAGAGCATTGGAGGCGCTCGAGCTGGCGATCTGATCGAGCGGAACCGCTCGACCAAGGCCCGTGGTCGAGCGGGTTCCGCAGCTGTGCGCGTGAATTAGGGTTTTGGCCCATGTCTCATTTAAATACCTTGACTCATTGTATTTGCCTCTTTGGTACGAAAATAACACACGAAAAGAGTGAATCTCCTGACTTAATAGTGCCCCCAGACGTAGTCATTCCTGACGAACTGGGTAACCAAATTGTTTATCTCTAAATTCCTAGTTCTATTATTTTCTCCATAATTGCTTGTTTAATTCCTAACAGATACGTACAATCCCGGAAGATCAAAACAGATATTACTAAGAAACATATGAAATCCTAGTACGATACATGAGTAGTTTTTAACTTACAATAGCATATTGTACACGTTTACAGATCCAAGAACTGTGAAATTCTAAAAATGTTTCACTTGTGACAAATGACAATTCAGAAATAAATATGCAATTAGGGGAATGGATAGGAAGATTGGTCAGTCTTACAGATATATACCTAATCTCGCCTGTAAAAGCACCACCTTTTCTCACCCAACAGTTTTGTGCAGCAATAGAGAAATCGGAGCGCAATAAATTCTTAACAATTGGGAGAAACACAAATGGAGGACTTACAACTACTTCAGCAAGAAAACCAGACCCAATCATTACAAAAACTTATTAATCACTGAAATCTGAAAGGTCACTAATCTGAAGAGTGAATTCCCTGCCATAAACCTATAAGGAAAAGAACAACAACTCACCCACATCATCTTCTGATGGCACTTCAGCTTCGTTTAGAGTGGTCACAATTTTCTTAACCTCCTCAGTAGTTCCATTCTGCAATATCCCGATAAAATACAGAGCAACGAAATATCGGAAATATATACATAGTGCAACCTATGAATCAATTGCTTGAAACTTCCAAACAGGTAGATATAATGGCAATGCTTGATCCTAGCACATTCAACTTATGCTCCAGTTGTTTAACGGGGCATTTTCTTGACAAACCACAGCTTCTAAATTATGTTTATTTGTTTTTCTTCTGCTGTTTTTGTTCCGTATGAGCAAAAATCAACACTATCCAAAATAAATCGGAGACCACAGGGGATAGTGAATAACAACATGAAACGGAGATAAATGTAACCCTAAAACAACTTAAATTCGAATCAATACTAAAACTCCAAAAACGGAAATCGTAACTCATATTTCAAGGATGTTAAATACAATGGATGCTCGAAACAAGCAGAGAATTAAGCTCGGGTCTAAAATCTTCCAGCCGTGTTTTCATTAACCGATCGAAGGGGTTAGAATTTTATAAGTTTCAACACTTGAAAAAAAACAATAGCATAAATTTAAGTGGTAATCACATGCATATGATAAACATGTATGATCTGAAGTAAAGAGACATACGCATTTCCAGTTGCCACCTACGAAGAATTACCTGCCCATGCTGAATTGAACGAAATCACGAGTGCAGAAGCTCGGCGCGGTTACTGAAATGGTGACTCAGTGAGTTGAGAGTGCGAATGGGTATACTACAACATTTGCAGCGCGCCAAATTACCAAAATAGGCCTAGCTCTAAATATGCCCAAAAAATTCGTGCACATTTTAAGAGTTAAAAAGTTTTTTTTTTTTTTTTCGAAAGAAGAGTTAAAATGTTGAAAAGTAAAGCGCGCGGTCATTTGGTGAATCCGGATTAAGTCAACGTGCTAATTTTGACTAATTACGTCACGCGTGAGTTGGAGTTGGTGGTATTATTTGAATGGAATTTGAATTCAGCGGCCGCCTCCAAAAGCCTACCCTTTTCCAAGTAGAGCAGATAATGTTCCTGCCCAGTTTCCAAATATACCCTTGCTTAATCCATAGTTTAATTCGTTTCCAAACTTATTGCTTAAAGTGTTCCAATTATTTAAGGGCAACTTTGTGTAAACTCAATTATGGTGAACTATATTTTTTTTTTCAATATCGATATTATGCTTTTTTCTATGAATGTTATGCAAACACTCCACCACCGTATTTAAAATATAAAATATTTTTTAAATAAAAATAATATTTATATATAATACTGATAAAATTCATATATAGACCTAATTTATAAAAGTGTTAATATTATCAACTTTAATTGTAAAAGATGTATATTTAGGTAACGTTACTTTATGTATAATTATTCTATTTATTATAATTTAAATATTCAAATTTTATCCATTTAATTTTAAAGAGAATAGTCATCATGCATTCAGTAGGTAAGATGACTTTTTAATTTTATATTGTATGAGCTTCTTCTTGTAAATTTAAAAAGAAATATATGTATAATTTTGCTTTTTTAAATCACTTTCGTAAGTGTTACTTTTCATTAATTATGATCCAAGATTCCAAAATAAATTACTCTAAAAAATATATAAAGAAATTGTAAATTTAATTTTTTAGGCTAAACTTTTGAAAAAAAAAATTATGCTAAATAGTAGAATCTAATAGTTTGACCAAGTCACCAAACAATAACAAATACTTATCCTAATTTTGAGAACCCCAATTCACAAAATAAAGCTTGCAAATAAATTCATGGTTTTTAATTTTTTTTTTTTAAGAATATCTTATTAAGGCAGAAAAGAACAGAAGAATGGAAAAAAAAAGATTTCAATATTACAGGGGCATTATAGTCAGAGTAGGTAGTGTTGTTGCAATTTATTCTTTTATACCAAACGCGTAAACCCACATGAAAGTCGTTATACTGAATTCCCTATATATAAGTATTTTTATTTTCTTGTAAGCTTTTCTCATTATAAAAACCTCTTTAAATTTTTTAATCCACGTGATTCTTCAAACGAATAGTTCAACCGTGGGTATGCGGAGCCGAGCACCGGTGGCGATCGGCGGTGGAGGAATGAACGTATTGGCCAACAATTGGTTGCGACGGTCAGGCAGTGGCGCCGGCGGCGATTTCTCTTACCGGAGTACGGGAAGCGAGCACGATTTGGCGGTTATGGTGAGCGATTTCGTCGAAATTGGAAGCGCCGGAGCTGAGTCCTGGTGTAGCAGCGACAGCGATTCTGGATTCTCCGATCTGGCTTATCTCGCCGACCGGATTTCGGTTAGTATTTTTTTATTATTATTTTTTTGTGTGAATGGAGTTTGCGTTAGTGAAGTTGTGCGAAAGGTATTGAGCTATATACCTGTGTGTGAGAATTGTGATGGTACAGGATTGAATTTAATTAAGTATGAGGCAGAAGAGATTGATATGAATGTTTTGGAAATTGAACAATGATTTTTTTAGATAGCAATTTAGAATTTGAATTCTGTTTGCAAAAGCATGAATTATGAGAAATTGAACTTTGATTTGCAATAACGATTGTGTTTTATTTTATTTTGTTTGTTTTTGTGACTTTTCGAAGCTTAACTCGTAGAGAACTAAGATTTTAGTTTGATATTGGGTTATTGTGCTGTTATATAAGCACATTCAAACAAGATTTCGGATATTCTTAGAAGATTATGAAGAGAATTAATATTTTTTGGTGTATTTGTGGACTGTTAAATTGGAAAATGACTTCTCTTTCATATTTTTACTGTTAACATCAACTCTCTTTTAGTTAAAAAATTGATTTGTTGATAACTTAATTTGATCCACTTGAACTTTCCCATCCTGTTCTAGCTGTATGGTGTTAAGTTGTGAAGATGATCGATAGATAAAATTATTTTTGTGAATCATTCTAGCCTTGTTTGAGTAGATGTTGGGATATCCCTTAAACCAGCTAACAATTTCTTCATCTGAATATAGATGGTTGGATTTGACTTCTTCATTTCTTCTCATAGCTTTTGTTAGTTACATTTGCGTATTGTTATATTATAATAACTTACTAACCTGAATGGGAAAGTTCAAAGTCTTGAATGATTCTCATTTCCTGCAGGCTGCATCTAGCTATTTTATATGTACATAGTGTTTGTCATAACAGAAATTTCGTATTTTATTACTAATCAACATTCACTTTTGCAGTTGTACAAGCTCTCAGTTAATGACCAGTATGAAAGCGACTTGATAATGGTTGTTAAATCTCTAATTCTTTCGATATCTGAAGCTCATCAAGTCGAGAAGCCAGATACATGTGACTCTATCTGCATCCTTCGTTCTCTGGTAAAGCTCCTGCAATCTTCTGGTTATGATGCAGCTATATGTGGATCCAAATGGCAGACCTGTGGCAAAGTTCCAGGAGGTATGTGTATTTACAAATTCTTCATAAATGTTTATGAAATCCAAGTTCAAATGTAGTGAAAATCGACCTTAGGGAACAAAGTGTTGGATATGAGAACCCCTCTGTTTTGTTAGAACAAGATCAGATTTTGTGATGGAAAACAAGCATTGTGGTTATAATATTTCCAGTCATTCTATGATTGTTGGTAAAAATGAAGGCAAAAACTTCTAAGCCCCCAGTTGCCTGTGCAACTGGTGCAAATTTGACCAAAGTTTGACTCATTTATATAATGAGAAGTATTAGCTCATTTGAAGAAAAGTATTAGTTTGTAGGCTGAACTGAATTAGTGCTTTTTATATATAAAACTAATACTTTTCATCATATGAGCTGATACTTTTCATCACATGAGCTAATACATTTGACCATTTTTTTTCTATGATTCGTCAAAAATATAAAAAGAACGGTTTGGTTGAAATTTTTTAGTCAAATTTGGGTTAAAATTACATCGAAGTCTTACTCATCAATGAAATTAATATTGTTGTTCTTGGAAATGCAGGTGAACACGATTACATAGATGTGATGTCGCACGACATCAATGGAGGTTCCGATAGATACATAATCGACATAGACTTCCGTAGTCACTTCCAAATAGCGAGAGCTGTGAAGGCGTACAATGTGGTTCTGAGCTCTCTTCCGGCAGTATATGTGGGCCCCATGAAAAAGCTGAAGCAGATTCTTCAGATCATGGTGGAAGCCATGAGGTATTCCCTCGATCAAAACTCGATGCCTCTCCCTCCGTGGAGATCTCTGCCTTATCTCGAAGCAAAATGGGAATCGCCCTGCGAAAGAAAACTACTTACCTTTGATTCAGTTACTGCTGCTTCTTCGTCTCATCAGCATTGCATCCGTTCACTGAGGCGATTGAAGCCTTTTATTATATCTGATTTTTCACACTTGAATTAAATAGCTTTCTTGAAAGAGGTAGGTTTAATTAAGTTCATATATTTTTTCTGAAGATCAATTATTTAATTAAGTTCATATATAGAGAAGCCCTAACAACGGCAATATTGATGATGTAAGTAACAATTTTGGCTACTTTAAGTTGATAATTTATTTGGACAGCTTTGTATTTGTGGGGTTCGTCCATGCTGGGGTGCCCCTGCACCCCTTATTGCGCGACATGTGTCCCTTTAATTCTAATTCAATATTTACAATTAATAAGGTAGAAACATTCAAATCAGTCATGGTTAAAAGACACCCAATCATTGGTTAAAACTAAAAGAGATCCAATTTATTTTCTTAATCTATTCCTTCCTGCCCACTTCACTCTTCCCTAATTTTCCAGCCCTTCAACTCTTTTCTTCTACATACACAATGTGAAGCCAGAAAACATGTTATTGCCATAGAGCTTGATTCCCATCTCCGTGCAGTGCTACGTTGCAGTGCCATTTTCAAGGAAACCCCTTCTCTAGTCCATCGAAGGTGCATACTTTTTTGCTTTTTTTTATTTTATTGAAACTCTTGTGATTTTTGTTGGGTGTGTTGTGGATTGTTTTTTTTTTTTTGAAACTCCTTCTCTTGTGATTAGACATGCTTACGGTTCTAGAACCGCCGGTTCCGGTTTCGGCGGTTCTAAATTTTTTTAGGCAGAGCCGGAACCGAGCCGCGGTTCAGACGGTTTGTGTTCGGGAGCGGTTCCGGGTTCTGTCCATTCCTTTTTTTTTTTTTTTTTTTGTTTCTTAGTTTTTAGCTCTAAAATTTGAAGAAATGTACATGAAGATGATAAATTATTGTTATGAGAATTTAAATTGAAGATTATAATAGTTAAAACATACATAATTTTATAATTAGACAATTATTATATTTTTTTTGACAGCATATAATTAGACAATTATAAATGCATGATAATTGTCTAATTAATACATCATCAAACATTACTACATTAGTACAATATTAAAATGCAATAATAGTAAATTAGTAAAACTAGTAGTAGGCTAGTAGTACACTACAAATGATTATAACCATTAGATTTGAGTTTAAGGAGATCTAAACCATTGAATATATATATAAAAAAAATCTAGAAACCCGACGGTTCAAACCGGTTTGAACCGGCGGTTGACAATTCTCAAAGTGATGAAATCGGAACCGAACCGTATGTTTTACGGTTTCGGAACCAGAACCGCAAAACTGTAGAACCGGCGGTTCCGGTTAATTTTGAGCATGCCTACTTGTGATCGTTTTTATTTGAGCTCCTGAGAGGTTCTTGCAGACATTGTATTTGTGAAAAGAGAGTAGCTAGGATAAGGACTTGAGACAATGATTATAATGTGAAATTTTAGAGTTTTTTCTAATTTTGTGTAATTTACTTTTATTTTATTGATGATTGTTTTGATTGATATAGATTTTAGATCCTTCACTCTCATTTTGAACTAATATTCGAATGATTTGGGAGGATATCAATTTGTTTCAATACAAGCATAGCAATAAAATTGAAGTAATAGATTTGAAAGTTTATATAGAACTAGATAGTTAGTTTTATGAGTAATCTAACGGTTAAGGGCTTGTTTGAATTGATGATTAGATATATATTTTAAGATTAAGACGATGAAAGTATATTTGGTTTAACAATAAAAATGATACAGAATTGCAAAATAATAAACTATATAAAGTACATTGTTGTTAAATGCAGGGTTTTGCTTGCTCATTAAATGGATCAAATTCCTTGTGAAGCACCGAGAGTAGAAAATCAACAGTTTCATTCAGGTAGTATATTAGAAGTCTTACTTTTTTACACCTTTTTCTATCTTTTAAACTTAATAAGGACTTTGAACCCCACATTTTCTTGGCCAGATTTGAATTTGTCACTAGTATCCATAAATTTTGAACTTGATTATGCAAGTTTAAAAGTGGAGGAAATGGAGTGTAAACTAGAATTTAACTAACCAATGCCCAATGAACTTGTGGCTTATGAAATTTATTGTATTTATGCACGTGCAAAAGGTTTCAGCGTTAGAAAAGGTAATACAGAGCATTTTACTGATGGTTCAGAATAAAAGCAAAAATCTTTTTATGTTCTTGTGAAGGCAGCAAGACGAGAAGCGTTACGTTCTCAATGTATCTGTTTATGTGAAACCGAGTGATAGATGCGAGTGTAAAGCAAAGTTAAGAGTTGCTAGATAAAAAGAGCAAAAATTGGATAGTGATGGCGTTTGAGAGGGAACATAATCATGATATGTATCCATCGAATCAAAAACATTTGTTAAAATCATCGCGTAATATAACTTCTGAAATGACGCAATGCATCGAATCAAAGGTGAAGTGTGGAATACCCGTAGCTAGGATATATGAGCATTTCCAATCTTCATCACATGGAAGAGAAAATGTTGGATTCACTCGAAAAGACATGTACAGTTCACTTTGAACACACACACATATATATATATATATATATATGGATATATTGAGTAGGATAAGATTTGTTAATTTAGTAATTGGTTGTCTTTTAACTGTGGTTGTTTTGGACGTTTATGCCATATTAATTGCAAATATTGAATTAGAATTAAAGGGAAAAGTGTCGCGCACAATAATGGGTGTTGGGCAATGCCCTACACCCATCATGGACGAACATGTATTTGTGAGACTTTTTTATTTTAATACTCCCACCGTTCCATAAAGATAGACTTAATTTTATTTTCACAAAGATTAAGAAATGTAAGTGTATTTTCCCATTTTATCTTTATTATAGTACTTAGATTAATTTGAGAAAAAACAAGATATATTAACAGGGGCAAAAATGTGGAAATGAAACATATTAATTAGTATTTGACCTATTTTTAGGGGACGGAAGATAATAAAAATTTGGCATATCTATAAGTTCGTCTCTTGCACCCCCATATGGGAATTTGGACAGTATGAAATCCTTCAAATGATAGTGTTAAATTATGATTTTAATTGTAACAAGTAATTAGAATTTATTTATTTATTTTAAACAAAAATAGTTTCAAAAAAATTAACACAAACGAAATCTATCAGGGGAAAACTATCCACAAGGATTGAACGTTCAACCCAATAATAGGGATTAAACCAAATTCCTAGCCATCATTGTTGGCATCACAATTAACCCAACTCACTCTACAATATGGGTGAGCCTTCAAAAGTTGTCTACAACTCTCAATAGTATCTCCAAATTCTTGAAAACAAAATTTTAACATAACAAATATTATTGTAAAAAGACACATTTTGACTAATGAGACACTCACATGGGGAGGGGTTAAAATATCCAGAAAAAGTAACGAGACACTCTAAAATTATTGAAAAGTTTTTGTATGAATTTTTTGGAGAACAAATGTGATATTGTCAACAATAACCTAGCTGCAAAATGGTACTCATAAGTAATTTATATACAGAAAGAATGTTCTCTATACCATGTACCACACTTCTCTCTTTGTTCATAATCCCGAATTGATATTCTAACACGGCATTAAGTTAGTTCCAAGAGTATAAATACCAGAACGAAAAATGTCTCGGCAGATGTCCAGTTCCATTATTGATTCGAAGCATCTTTGTTGAGTTCGGCAAAACTAGCCGCCACCATCATTGAGTGCTTTAGAAATTTTTCGGTGCATTGCCTTACACATATTTCTTCTTGCTTACCCAGCGATTTACGGTAAAAGGTGTTTACACAGTCGCTGAAGCATCTTTGTGAAAGTGCACTATACAGCCTGAGACTGAACAGGAAGACCAGGAAGAACAGTATCAGCATCACATTATTTTTTCAAAAAAAAAATTGATATACATTGCAGCAAGAAAAATAATGAAAGAAAAATACATTTCAGATGACATTATAAGGTTTGCAGGGGAATTCAGAGTATCCAATCTGGTTCAGGAAATATTGTGCATGTATTTACATTATTATAACTATAAATACCCCAATTAAAGTTTCACAAACTCTCATGTGAAACTTGTTCATACTATGAAATTGATATCATTACACTTACAAACTGATACCACTATTCTTATAAACTAATACATATAACTGAGCAGGGAAACAAGCAAGAAAATTTTAATTTATTATGTAAATAATCACCAATCAGCCTACATTCCAGTCATTCTTGAACATCAAGACAATAAAACACATAAGGTCATCTAACTAAGACTTAGCCTCCAGAAACGAAAAACAGCATATGAAAACAGACCAGTTATCAGTAATTTACAAATAAGTAAACTGAAAAGTTAACTATCAAACTAATATTTCCAGAGTACACAATTTGATACCTAAAATTTTCCATACACCTTAAAAGTAGAATAACATTTTCAATAATCATGTCATTCCCTTAACGTCCAGATACACCATAGGTGAAAATGCACTGGTTTTAAGGAGAACATTTTGCTCTTGCTTTGTCTACAAAGTTGCACAAAATCAAAATCACTTATGCAACTTATTATATCTGACTGAAGCTATACGATACAACTTTTTTTGATTAATGGGGATTGCAATTTGCAAGCTTGCTGGGATTAAATAAAGAACAAAATTAATCCAGAATTGCTACAGGGGAAAAAAACCGAGTAACGCTGATTTCAGGACCAATTAATGGAAAATATCACAAATTACAAAGCTATACAGCGAAACAAATGAAAAGATCCCAAGTTCTGAAACAAGATAGTTTAAATTACTCTGCAGAATGAATAATATACCTGTCGCGGGTTTGAAAGTTGTCAATGATGGAGGAAAGGCGAGCCTCATCTGCTTCTGAGACGGATGAGAGATCTGCTGCTAGCAAGTTTTTATCCATGACTTTTCACTCTTTATTCTACGATCTGAGCATTATTTATTGTAAGCGCGTTCGATTATATAGCTCGCATTTTGGGGGCGGAATTAGGGTTTACGTAGGGTTTAACGAGAACGGCGCCGTCCCAGGGAAATGTACACTATTTTTGGTTTTTACGGTCTTATTTCTATGAATATCTTTTAATGTACTCCCCAATCTCAATTTCAATGGAACTTTTTCTATTTTTTCTTCCTAATTTTAAAGAATTTTTTTTAAAATGAAAATATTCACTTTATTACTTTATCACATAAAATATTAATAAAAAATTCTTTCTGTCATCAACACTTTATTAATTTATCACTTTATCATATAAAATACTAATAAATAATTTTTCTACCCCCAATACTTTATCACTATTTCTTGAAATTATCAACTACAGTAAAACTTGTCTTAAAATTGGGAAAGGGAGTATCAATTATTTTAAAAAAAAGAAACCCGGTCTAGGTTTGCTTTGAGATAATTGTGGATGGGGGAAAATCTATGCTTCATATTCTAGTAATTGAAAAAAAAAAGTAGGTTTGGGGCTACTTGACCTTGGTGCTTTTAATAGAGCCATGTTGGCCAAGTAGGGATGGAGACTTATTCAAAATGCAGACTCCTTACTTGTTCGTGTTCTGAAGGCTCACTACTTTTCAGAGAGGGTGCTTTTGCACGACTACTCTGGGTTACTCCCACTTTATACGTGGCAGAGCATCCTTAAGGGGCGAAAGGTGTTCGAGAGGGAGTTGGTGTGAGTGGTTGGTAATGGGGAGTCTATTAATGTGTGGAAGAAGTCGTGGTTGTTAGATGGAGTGGAGGATGGTAGGGTGAGGACTCTAGTGGAGGAGGGATAGTAAGAGTTGAGAGTGTGTTATTTGTTGGCTCCTGACTGTTTGAGGCGGGATCTCGGGATGTTGGATGTTACGTTTGATAGAGATGATGTGAACATGATCCGAACTGTTCCATTGAGTCGTTCCTATAAGTGTGATATCATGTCCTAGAGTTTCACCAATAATGATATCTATCTATAAGATCTGATTATTTTGATGCTTCTAAACGTGTGGGCTTCATTGCTTACGGGATGGTGGATGTGATACATTGGCACAAATTTTGGGCGCTCAAGGTTATCCCGAAGATAAAAGTCTTTATGTGGAAGACTATACATTCTATTATTCTCTTATTGGTAGGTTTGTAGATGTGGACCCTTTTTGCACGAGGTGTGATGTGGAGGTTGAGACTGCGGAGCATGTGTTTAGGAATTGTGAGTGGACTCGTGCAATATGAGATTTATGCCCTATTACTGTACCTTTTGATGATAGTCCGTTGGAGAGTTGGGTTCGGGGGATGGTTGGCAAGCTAGACGATGAGACTTTCTGTCTGTTTGTGACTATCTTGTGGGCTTTGTGGTTTGTGTGGAGAAATTGGTTAAATATTATTTAATTGTAATTAAGAGGGTGTGAGACACTCGTCTTTTATCAAATTAAATAAAGGGCTTAAAATTTAATTTTCTAAAAATTAAACGTGGTAGTGTCAATCTAATATCGGAGTAGATGACTGTAATGTATTTATAATCTCAAAATCGAATTTCGGTGAGTGAGAAATTAATTGCTAAGTTGAAACGTCAACGCATTTTGAATTAAATAGTGTTGGGAAATATGGTAGAATTAATTAGGAATTAATACATCCCACATTGAATAATTAAAGCATTTAACAACTACTTATAAGTAGGAGTTTGTTAGTATAATTCAATTATAGTGGCTAACGACTGGTTCAATAGCCCACACACACACACGTGCGTCGTCCATCCGGCCATGCCCGAGCCCTTGGTTCTTGGTAATTGACTTTGGGTGGACTTTGGTCTTGGACTTGGAGCTCATATTAATTTTTTTGAGTTTGGCCTAACTAAAATAATATGAGCCCAACATGTAGAGCCCAAGTGGTTTTCAGCACATGTCCAGGTTCATAGACGTTTCTCCTGAAAGTTTGTAATGGTTGGGTTACAATCTTGCCATCAATTCCATAACTCCTGGAAATTGAATTCAGGAGGCTCCCCATTGAGTGGACTTGCTCCTATAAATTTGAGCTCACAAAATCCTGCATTCTGCATACTCGATTTTTCCTGCATTTTAGAGTGAAGTCTTCTCCTTGCGCCAATTCAATTCGCCGAAGCTTTACACGCTGTGGTATTGCACGTGTAAAGATAAAAGTCATTTTACCTTTGGAAACGACACGTCAAATCGAGAGCACTACTGGGGCGTATTTCCTATTCCGAAAAAAGGTTCCACCTTTACTCGACTTTGAAATCTACTTGTGCGTGCGAAGTTCAAGTTTTATTCAAGAATTAGTACGTGTAGAGTTCGAGTTGCTGTCAAAAATTAGTTCGTGCAAAGATTAATATTTTCCAGAATTAGTGTGTGCGAAGATTGAATTGCTGAAAAGTAATTCTTATTTTACTGAAAAGTAATAGTTCGTTTGTTGTAAAGTACTATTTATTTTATGTATTTTCCTTTTCTATTTTTAATTATTTCTCCCATATTGTAAGCCATCGTTGGGTGCTCTATAAACCCAACAGCGTGTGTTTTAGGGAAAGAGATTGAAGGAGATGGAGGTGGTTGACGGTACGACTGCGCATCACCGAGATTACCTGACTGCTCATCCAGTTGTAGCTGCAAAGCCACGTGGGGCTAGTGTTGGGATTATACTGAAAAGTATGCTTTTTACTTTGTATAATCGAAACTGAATTTTCAGACTTATTTACTGAAATAAATTGTTTATCACTGATGCTTTAAATATGATTGAATGTTACATATATTTCTTTGCATAATTGTTCAATAATTAAATGCGTGTTACATTGTAGTTAATTTAGTGATATCGGATCACGAAAGATTAAATTAACAGATCCGCTTGTAACTAAAAAATCGCCATTCACGACCTAGATGGAAATGAACAACCATCGCGAAAGGTTGAGGTGTAAGGTTGATTGGTTTGTCTTGACCAAGAGATTACACTAGTGCATGGTGATCTGTTGAATAGGACCTCTGAGGAGGATAAATTCTTGAGCCGGACAAGGAAGAATTAAACCTCGGTTCATTCATTGTTTAACCTTCGTCCCTTAAATAGGATCACGTGGGATTGGTAACTATTGCTTTGACTTATCATGGGTAGTGAATCGGAGAGATTCAATACTTTTTATCTTAAAGCGATATTATTGGTCACATGTGATTGCTAAGACTTAATCTGAAGAATCGTTAATGCAAGTCTGACTTTGCTTGATTTGCCCCTGGGAGGTTCATAAGTTTTATCATACCAAATCTTGCAAGTGGAATTAGTTTCCGTATGGATAATAATGTTGAACCGTTCTCGACCAAGGACAAAAGATATTAATTAACGGAAAGCTATTTCAAAGGGCTTGAATTAATTAATGGGCTAGATAATCTTAAACACGGGAAATAATGATCGAGAGCCATATTGACTGTAATATGGGTTAAGATGGATAGTGCAATATTAATTATGTAGTGGGATTAATTAATATTTATGGGCTTGAATTATATTGTGGCTCAATATTAGATATTCAAGATCCATTAGAAGGTCCAATCTTAATTCTCCCAAAGGCCCCCGAGTAGCCCAACAAATAGTCCAATAACCTAAAAGGTGATTAAAATAAAATAAATATTGTTGCTTAATTTTCCAAACCAAAATTTGAAATATATAGATATGTTGGGAGAAAGATTTTCTTTTGAATTTTGTTATGGAATGAAGATATGTATTCTTGGAATACAAGATTATCTCATTAAATTCAAGAAATCTCCCACTAGCTTATTTATATAGTAAATTTCGAAAATTAGAAAATATAATGGGCAAGAAAGATTTTCTTAATTTTCTTGAAAAGATATTATGGAATATATGTATTTCTTAATACAAGAATATCTCATAAATTCAAGAAGATCCAAATCTTGGATTCTTGCACATGGTATTTTCGAAAAATCCATATTATAGAGGAGGTGGGATTTTTGTGGAATATTTTAATTATGGGAAAAAGAATATAAGGGATATATTCAAGATTTCTTGGTGACCAAGAAAAGTCTTTTCCCACATTGAAATATCACTAAAATTTCGACCAACCCCTCTCCTATAAATAGGGGATGATTAGTTCATTCCCAAGTACAATTCCATGTGCTGGAAATATTAGCAAATCCACATAAGTGGTGCAACAAAGTTTATTTTTTCCTTTTGTTAATTGTTCGTGAGTATCCTTCCACCGGATTGTCGAGCAAGGGCTAAGGGAATACTTGGGAAGTCCTTTTGGTTAGTCCGTCCGACCAAAGCCACTGCCATCCCGAGAGGTACGTTCATGTAAACCCGTAGATTCCGCTTGCGTAGGTTTTACGTGGCTTTATATGCATGATATGTTGTTGCAATTATTATTTGAATTAATATAGGATTAATCCATGCTAGTAATAATTAATGAATTAAATTTGTATTTAAATATTCACCCCGAATATATCTGTGCAACTCATTCCCCAACAGCTAGTCGGGTGACGAGGTGGTGCCCTCCGATTCGGGGGCAGTTGAAGCTTAATACAAATGTTTCAGTTCGTCCTGACCTTATTTCTGGGATAGCTGGAGTTCTTCGGGATAAGGGAGGCTGTGTGAGATGGTGTTATGGAGAGTTGTGTGATTATGTTGATGTGGATGTTGTAGAGACTTTGACGATTAGACGTGGGATTGAGTATGCTAGAGATAATGGGGGTACGTGATCTGTTGGTTGAGTCAGATGCTCAAATTGTGATTTATGCTTTACTTTAATCGGGGTAGGATCTCAGTTATGTGAGAATTATTGTTCGAGACATTCAGAATTTGGTTGCTGATTTTTATAGAGTGATTGTTGCTTGGATTAGGAGAGCCGAAAATTATGTAGCTCATTTGCTTGCTTTTTATGCTTTTACTTTTGTTACTACTTTTTACTCTATTCATGTTTCGGATCATGTTGTTGTTACTGTGGAAACCGATTTTTCGGTCGTTTAATACGATTTTTATTTCCAGTCAAAAAAAAATTATATGAGATAATTTTATACATAAATAATTATATGTAAGTTTATATTATATATACCTGAATTAATATTATGGAGACGGGGTCCCACTTTATTATTTGAATTTCACTTTGCTAAATATGATTTTGGACCACATATATGTGGCAAGAACCCCTGACTATTTATAAAACTTTCTCGTATAAATTTTTATCATTTTTTAAAAGTTTAATATTAATATTTTATACTGAACAAGTATATATATTTTTAAAATATCAATGTTTATCTTACGGGTCCACCCTTACCGCCCGTCGCCACCGTCTTCGTCGCTACCTCAACAGATTCGTAAGCCACATAGTACAATAGTCATTCATGGTTGTAGTCGGGCCAACGGTTCAATCTTTACAATGACGTTATTTTTATAATGGTAGATTGATTCGTTCACCCCTTTATTAGGTTTTGGCTATGCTGGGGGGCTGACCACTGCCCAACACCCCCAGATTTTTGACACGTGTAAAGTGGTCACTATTTTTTTTGTTATATTTTATTTCTTAATTTCAAATTGTTTCTAATATATAGAAAACTTAACCATATTTATTTTAAGCTGCAAACATAATGTGTGAATCTACCGGCCATTTGATGAGATCAACAAGTTGATTTTCATGACGATTCTTCAAGGTTTTCGGTTAATTTGCAAAAAAAATTAGAATTTCAAAGAGGATCGATTTTCTTTACACAATTTAAGAACCGTTGGGTGTTGATTGAGCTGCTCCACTGGAAAAAAAAATGATTCATGGCGGCGACGGGTGTGACTGTTAAACATAATGAGGATTTTGGCTTTCTCTTTTATTAGCTGGTTTAATACTGTGAGTTAGAAGTTAGCTAAGTTAATTAGACTAGTGACACGTGGATGTTGTTAGCTGATGTTTCTAGAACTTAGACAGTTACACTGCTGAACTTTTGTATAAAAGGGTCACACTACTATAACTTTCACTCAGTTTTCAATATACACAAAGTTTAATTTTATTGTTGGTGTTGATCTTCAACATGGTATCAAAAGAGTCGGTTACAGTTCTTCGATTGATTTTGTGCTGGTGCAATTTCTCTTCTATCTTCTATTCGGTTAATCGATCTCTGTTCTTCATCCTTGGCGGATTTTGATATTCAATCCGCTGATCTCGAGTTTAATTTCTGGTTCTCTTCTTCGATCCTCTGTTTTCGCTTTGTCTTCTTCAAATCCTTCGATTCTGCTTTTCTGTTTTAATCTCCTTCAAATCTATTCTTCATTATGACAATCGCATCTGAAAATCCTCTTCCTCAATTCATCAAACTTCATATTCGTATAGATCGGAACAACTACATGTTCTGGCAATCTCAGATTTGGCCACTGTGAAGGCACACGGCTTTGAGGATATCCTTTTGTGCTCATGACTTACATTCAACACTTGATTCCTCCGTCTGGCGTCGGTCTTTGTAGTTCCGCCACCGATTTCTGTTGAAATTTGGATGCTTAGCTCGATCAATGAATCGATGCTTGGTCATGTGAGTCATTGTATTCACGTTTTTGAGGTCTGGACTATTTTTTATGACCTTTTTCGCTCTCAATCCAAGGCGAGAGCTATGAGTTTGAGGTTTCAACTTCAAACGCTTAAGAAAGGTACTCTTTCGATTGACGAGTACATTCTTCAAATGCGCACTATTGCGGATGGATTGCAAGGTGCGGGTCACGATATGAGTGATGATGATTTAGTGTTGTACATCTTGGGTGGACTTGGTTCTGAGTTCGTTGCGGTCGTTGTGAATTTGACTACTCGGAGTGCGGTTCTAAATTTGGCTGAGGTTCAGTCTATCCTTCAGACGCATGAAATGCGGATCCAACAACTCAATACTGTTGTTCAGTTTACTTCGAATACTTCTGGTGGTGAGTCTGTTAATGCTCCACTTGCAAATGTTGCTACTAAGGATGCAAAGTCCTCTGGTTCTGGGAAAGGCAAGGGAAACTACAAGTATAAGTCTAAACCTAAGATTATCTGTCAACTGTGTGGCAAACCCAATCATATTGTTGTGAAGTGCTTCAAGCGCTTTGATACAAATTTCCACGGCCTTGAACACAACCAATCTTCAGCACACTCATATGCTCCTGCTCAAGCTAACTTTGCTCAGTATTCGCCCCGATATCCTTATCCTCCTGCTTCTGAGGTACCTTCTGGTTACTCTTACTCTCCTTCTACTGATCCATCTACCTCTAAGTCTAATTCAGGTTCAGAGTGGTATGTTGTTTTGTCTCAGTTGTTTAAAACTATGGGAATTGTGTTACGACACTCTTGTCCTCATACTCACCAACAAAACGGGTTGGTGGAGAGAAAACATCAACATATTGTTGAATTGGGCTTATCTATGCTTGCCCGAGCCCCTTTGCCCATGAAATTTTGGTGGCACTCTTTCAGCACGGCTGTTTACTTGATAAACCTGCTTCCCTCCCCTATCCTTCAAAACATTTCCCCTCATTTCCATCTTCTACAAACTGATCCCTCATACTCTCATCTGCGGGTGTTTGGTTGTAGTTGTTTTCCCTTCCTCAGACCTTACAACAGCTCCAAGCTTCAATGCAGATCATCAAAGTGTATATTCATTGGATACAACTCTTCTCATAAGGGTTATATGTGCTTGCACCCTTCTGGAAGGGTATACATTTCGAACACAGTGGATTTTAATGAGGCTGAGTTCCCTTACTCAACTCTATTATCTGGTAATCCCTCTTCTACTTATTCTTCCTCCACAATCTCTTCCATCCCATCTTTCCATCAGGTTCCTCAATCTGTTCCTCCACCTCCTCCCGATCACTCGATTGTGTCTACTGCCTCTGGTTCTCATTTGAATCCGGCTGCACACAGCTCAACATCTTCACCTTCTGACCAGTCTACTCATCCATCACTCCCTCTTCCTACATCTCCAGTTCAACCTCATTCTCCCCCTCTTATTGCTCCTACCAACTTTCATCATATGCAAACAAGAGCAAATGATGGCATACATAAACCAAAACTCTTCTCTTCCACTCTCTCATCTCCTCTATCTGAACCGGATAATGTTTCTCAAGCTTTACTTGTCCCGGAGTGGAAAAAGCCAATGGAAGTTGAGTATAATGCCTTGATTGAGAAAAATACTTGGAAGTTGGTTCCATTCTCTCCTGATATGAATGTTATCACCACTAAGTGGTTGTTTCGGGTGAAGTATAACAAGGATGGTTATGTTGAACGGTATAAGGCCAGACTGGTGGCTCGGGGTTTTCAACAGACTGCGGGTGTGGACTTCTTTAACACCTTCAGTCCTGTGGTGAAACCATTAACCCTTCGAATTGTGTTCAGCTTGGCTATCACAAAAGGGTGGGTGATCCAACAAGTTGACATTAACAATTTTTTTTTGAATGGTGATCTCAAGGAAAGGGTGTACATACAACAGCCTGAGGGCTTTCGTAGCTCCTCGTCTCCATCTCATGTTTGTCAGTTGGTGAAGGCCCTCTATGGCCTCAAACAGGCCCCTAAAGCATGGTATGACAAACTTAAGGGGTTCCTGGTTGCCTATGGTTTTACTCATTCTATGGCAGACAATTGTCTCTTTCATAAGATCGAACATGGGAAGATGTTGATCTTGTTGGTTTATGTTGATGATATTCTTATAACTTGGGATGATCCTCTTGTTGTCCAATCTCTCATTGATGATCTTAATCTCAAATTCTCACTTAAACATCTTGGGGTGGTCAACTACTTTCTTGGGATTGAGGCCATGGTCACTCCGTCCTCAATCACACTCACTCAATCGAAATACATCAAAGAACTTCTCTCTAAAGCTGGCCTTGAGTCATTCGCTTCATGTCCCACTCCAATCTGCCCATCCTCTAAACTATCGTTATCGGATAACCCTCCTTTCTCTCAGTCTTCTCTTTACAAAAGCATCATCGACACCCTCCAATATCTTACTCTAACTCGTCCAGATATCTCTTTCAGCGTTAACAAGCTTTCCCAATTCCTTCCTGCACCCACACAAAATCATTGGAAGGCATGTAAATGGATTTTACGATACCTGAAGGGTACACTAACAATTGGTTTGCTTTTTTCACCTGTTCTTGATTTCAAGATTGAGGGATTCGCAGATGCCGACTATGCTACGAACATTGATGATCGAAGGAGCACTTTGGGCTACTGCATTAAGTTGGGCTCAAATCTCATATCTTGGAGCTCTCGTAAACAAGGGGTTGTTGCTAGGAGCAGCACGGAGGCTGAATATCGTGCCCTTGCTCTTGCAACTACTGACATCTTATGGATCAACACACTATTCAAAGAACTTCGTCTTCCGCTGTCCAAACCATCAGTTTTGTGGTGTGACAATCAAGGTGCAATCACTCTGGCTTTTAACTCAGCGTTCCACTCTCGCACAAAGCATATCGAGGTGGATGTTCACTTTCTTCGGGAAAAGGTGCAATCCAATGACCTTGATGTGCGGTATGTTCCCACAGAGTGTCAACCAGCTGATGTCCTTACTAAGCCGATATCCCCTGCTCGCTTTCGTTTACTATGTTTCACGCTTGGCCTTGGTGCTTTAGGAGGTCCGGTTTCAATCGGAGCATGTTAAACATAATGAGGATTTTGGCTTTCTCTTTTATTAGCTGGTTTAATACTGTGAGTTAGAAGTTAGCTAAGTTAATTAGGCTAGTGACACGTGGATGTTGTTAGTTGATGTTTCTAGAACTTAGACGGTTACACTGCTGAACTTTTGTATAAAAGGGTCACACTACTGTAACTTTCACTCAGTTTTCAATATACACAGTTTAATTTTGTTGTTGGTGTTGATCTTCAATAGTGACAGGGTGTTTATCGTTATTTTGTAAATTCTAGAGTCATCTTAAATTGTCAAGGATTTTACAATTCCTCTGTTTTTTTTAGTATAAATTTGTACCCAGTTAAATAACGTTCCTTTTTCCCGGTAAAAGAAAAGAAAAAAAATATTGTGGTTTAACCTTTTCTTTTGCAGGAATTATCACCGACCCATCGCCGGTAACACCTCAATGGCAAAGTTGAAATTCAATTGTAAGAAAGAGGCTGAGTTTAAGAACATGGAAGCTTTAAAAAAATTAAAAACAAGAAAGAGGAAAATTGAGAAATAATATATAACAAAATGATGGTGGCCACGTGTCAAAGATCTGGGGGTGGTTAGCACCCCCAGCATAGCCAAAACCCCTTTATTATATGTTTTGTTTTTATTTTGAGATCTTAATTTGTAGTTTTTAAGATCTTAGTTTTTTAGTTCTTAGTTTGTTGTTTCTCCTATCTCCTTTGCAAGTTTTTCCACATCTTGTGTGATTTTCCTCCTTTTCTTGGGGTTTATTTCCTGTTTTAAGTTATGAATTTCTAAATTCCTGGGTGGTAGGTGTTTGATGTTAGTGTGAAATATTTGTTTCATTCTGAGAATGGAGATCAAGTTTTTATGATCGTTGGCAAAGTTTGCATTTATCTCTCCATTTCCTCATGCTTGGGAGTAGGCAACTAATTCGGTGTGGATCATCAGATATGTTGGGTGGTGGAGTCTGAGTTGCGGAATGAGTCCAGGGAGGACAAGACGTTCGACCTAGTTGAGGTCGTGCACTTCCGCTTCAGTGTCAGTCTCTAGGTGGGAGATTGTTGGGTTATGGAGCCTGAGTGAAACGGGATGCAGGGCGCAGGAGACGCTCGACCAGTGCTCAAGGTCGAGCACTAGTGCTCGGTCGAGCGCCCCCCTATCCAGCGCAATGAGGGCACTCGAGCTAGATAGTTGATCGAGCAGAACCGCTCGACCAAAGCCCCAGGTCGAGCGGGTTCCGTAGGCTGGGCGTGGAGGATGGTACGTTGCTTGGAGTTGGTGGTTGGTTGGATGCAAGATCAAGATGGGCGTTGACACGTGGCTGAGATCGTTGTATCAGGTTGGATGGAAGATCAAGATGGGCGTTGACATGTGGCTGAGATCATTGTATCAGGTTGGATGCAAGATCAAAATGGGCGTTGACACGTGGTTGAGATCGTTGTATCAGGTTGGATGCAAGATCAAGATGGGCGTTGACACGTGGCTGAGATCGTTGTATCAAGTTGGATGCAAGATCAAGATGGACGTTAGACACGTGCCTGAGATCGTGCGGGGATCGGTGGCCGAATGATTCAAGGGAATGTTGTGGGACGTTGTTTGGTTCTGGTGCGAATCAAAAACGTTGAGGGGCATTGCTTGGATCGAATGGACGTGAGGGTCCAGGTTACGGTCTTGAGGGCCGTAGTGATGCAGGTTTGAGAAGGATGTTGTGGGACGTTGCTTGGATCAAGTGTGGATTCGAAGTCGAACATTGAGGGACATTGCTCGAAGTGTGTTGTTTCTTTGCTTGGATGAGAGATTGGGAAGACGAAGTTCTGATTGGAGTCGATCTCGGTGGGAGATTGTTGGGTGGTGGAGTCCGAGTTGCGGAATGAGTCGGGGGAGGACAAGGCGTTCGACCTAGTTGGTCGTGCACTTCGGCTTCCGATGTCGATCTCGGGCCTTGTTCTCCATGTGGGAGATTGTTGGGTTATGGAGCTGGAGTGAAACGGGATGCGGTAGCGCAGAGAGACTTCGACCGGTGCTCGAGGTCGAAAGCACTAGTGCTCGGTCGAGCACCCCCTATCGGCGCCATGAGGGCGCTCGAGCTAGATAGTTGATCGGCGAGAACCGCTCGACCAAATGCCCCGGTCGAAAGCGGTTCCGAGTCGAGAGACGTGGATTAAGGCTTCGGCCCAGTTTCATCTTTTAGAGTTTCGGTGTTTTGTATAAATACCCCCTGACTCCCCCATTGTATCTTGCACTACTTGCATTATCTTGTATGGTCATACAATAAGAAATAGTAGATCTCTCCTGGCTTGGTAGTGCCCCCAGATGTAGTCAGTTTGACGAACTGTGTAACCAAATTGTTTGTTTCTAAATTCCTAGTTCTATTATTTTCTCCATAATTGCTTGTTTAATTCCTAACAAGATATTGCTTAAAAATGATTTGAAGATGACTATAGACTATAGTTGTATTGAGCTTTTTCCTTTTTTTTAAAAAAGGCAAGGTACATAGTGAACATGTTTCACATAAAAATTTGTGAAATTGGTTAAGGAGTGCAACTTATATTATTAAAGGGTATTAGTTATGATAATTGAAGGGTATGACTTTTTATTATAAAAATATTACTCATAATATTGAAGGGTGTGACTTATATTACAACATGGGTAATAGTAGTGATAATTGAAGGGTATGACTTATATTACAAAATGGTATTAATTGTGATAATTGAAGGGTCATGCCTGTAAAAAAGGAACGTGTTTCACGACGAACACGTTTCACAACATACCAATGTTGGGTTTATAGAGCACCCAACGATGACTTACAATATGGGAGAAATAACAAAAAATGGAAATGAAATTGCAAAAAATACAGTAGTATTTTACACCAAATGAACTATTACTTTTCAGTAAAATAAGAATTACTTTTCAGCAATTTTCGCACGCACTAATTCTGAAAAATATTAATATTCGCATGAATTAATTCTTGACAGCAACTCGAACTCTGCACGTACTAATTCTGGAATATAACTTGAACTTTGCATGCACTAGCAGATTTCTGGAATACTCGAACAACACACAAACATCAACAACAATACGAGCAAAAAATAATAAACAAATATTAGAAAAAACTCACCAAAGTCGAGTCAAGGTGGAACCTTTTCCCGCAAAATGAAATACGTCTCGGTAGTGCTCTCGATTTGACATATCGTTTCCAAAGGTAAAATGACTTTCGTCTTTACACGTGCAGCACCACAACGTGTAAAACTCCGGCGAATTGAAACGACACAAGAACTGGATTGCATTACTATATGCAGATGCACACACGAACGATGTATGATGAAATGAAAAATATTTCAATATAATTTTTCAAGTGAATTTTGAAGTCTTTTCTAGTCTTTCAACTGTTGTCCAACAAAATGATGCATGCCCTATTTATAGGATTATGTCAACCATGTGGGGAGCCAAGAATTGGTTGGCTTTAGGGGTTACACACATAATGACATTCAAGTGTCAATTGTAACTTTCAGGAGTTACACCTGAAGTTGAAACGTACACGAACATGGACATCCGGGCGTTCAGATTCGTCTAAATTTGAATTCAAACATGTGTAGGAAAAAAGACACGTTGTGACATTTCAACTTCGTGATTTAATTTCTCACTCACCGGAAATCGGTTTTGAGAATATAAATATACTACGATCATATACTCTCAGAGTAAATCGTTTCTATGTCCTTTAATTTCCTCGAAATTAAACTATATGCACCTCATTTAATTAATTAGTGACGAGTGTCCCACACTCTCATTAAATACCAATTAAATTAATTTAATTTATCAAACCAATTTTCCTCAACAACCAACTCAAAAAATGGGTAATTGTGCAATTTCTACAGTTCAAAGCTTCAAATTGTGATCGTTAGCCCTTGGGAATTTACAAAGTATTTACAAATGTTGAATTAACTTTATTTCTCCATATATATAAATAAATTTTAATTCACAATATACCTTTTAAAAAATATATAAAATAGACAAGTGTATATTGAAATGAGTAATTCTTGATGGACAAATTATGCCCTGGATATAAAAAGGTTATTTTAGACTTGGTGGACTTGATTGAGGGCATATTTTTGGGTGGACTTGACTGGGGGAACTTTTTAATGATTTTGCCATGTGCAGAAACTGCACATTTAACACCTCTCTATTGGAAGAAAGAAAATAAAGTTGGTTGGGATCGTATCGCTTCAATAATGAATTCATGTCTCGTCGTTATACAGTTGTTTACTTGTGCCATTTTTGTTTTATTAATTTGTTTAAGAGTGAGTATTCTATACACCAAATGTATCTTGCACTTTATAATATATTTTAAAAATTACTAACAATTTTCAAATTATATTTACGAATTCTTATACTGAAACTTATACGCACAGGTTGCACGCTTTAATATAACAAGTCTCAAATTTTTAAAATGCATTAATAAAATTTTTAATATGAATGTTGGGTCTAATAACTTATACTTGTACCCTTTTTTTTTTTTACTATTCGGTTTCATAAATCATAATCAATACAACTACACGACAAAATTATATTAAATGACCTATCCATTTATTTTGATGTAATATTGATTTAAAAGAAAACACACACATATATATATATATATATATACTAGTGTTAGACCCGCATACTACGCGGGCTGAAATAATTCTTTTATGCTCAATTAAATTAAATTTTTAGTATGTTTATCTAATTATTTATTATTTTTATATAAATAATGAAAATATAATTTAAATATCTTAAATAAGAGACTAATAAATCATTGCATTTTATTTTTCTATAAAAAATTAAAAAGAGTTCAGTATTTTATATATCAAAATCAAATACATTACGCACAATTACAACTTTTGAAACACTTATTTGTAAATAACATTTGTTGTATACTTGTAAGGTTTTCCATCGGAATTGAGACACATGATTTTTAATCATCTTTTGCTTTTAACTGTAGAGACTGCAACATATAATTGTTCATGCATGAATACCCACTTTGAAATATACAAACCCATAGTGGACAGCGATTGACCCTGACTTTTATTGATTGTCATCGCAAAACATAACAAAATTAGAAATTGCCTCCTCTTAAACTTCAAAGACATTGTTTGATCCGAATTACTCAAAGTCATTCTTGGGATGAAAATCCTATTGCCAATATTTCTTCCAGGAAATTATTTGTGCTTCAAGAATATGACTTCCAATCAGTTCTGTTGCACAAACTTGACTTTTGGGCAATATTTCTAAGTAGCATTATTGGCACACCTTCTTTCAAGATCAAATTGTGGTTGGTAATCCTGAACACTTAATGGAGTTTAAAAAATCAACTGAAAATATCTCAGCATTAGAGCCAGATTGATACTTTATTCTGCATACGCTATCAGAACTCAAATATACGCTAGTACACAAGGAATCATAGATAGAAATTTCTCATTAATGGATTCAACATCACGACGTGTCGGTGCAAGTATTGCTCTATCCTCAAAGTATTTATCCGTACATAAATTTTCAGATATGTTCGGGTAAATAATATGTATCAAAGAAGCAACATGATCAATTTCATCGTAAATCAAGTTTTCTTCTGGAATCTCAATATCTGTGAACCCATCCCTATTGTCTCCAAGTTCATCGTCACCAACTTTTAGAATCAATCTGGAGAACTCAGTAATCCCATCATCTCTTGAGTTGGAACTTGAATTTTTATTTTTCAGCCTTATATTCCTAGTTAATCTTAAAACCTTGCAATGTAAATATTAATAAATCATTTATTCATAGAGTTTTGATATAAAAAAATGAATTATTTATGAATACCTTGCAATGTTCTCACAAATAGGATGAATTAATTGTTGAGTGCACAACATCTTCCCTACTCGCTTTCGGTATAACCAGAAGTATCTGTCTGAAATCTCCACCAAGTACAACAGTCTTTCTTCAAAATAGCAAATTGGACATTGAACCATCAGAAGTCCTAACAATATCTCATGCTTCGATCCAATACCTCAAAATTGAATCTGTTAATCATTGGCGCGTCATCCCATACTATAAGTTTAGCCTTGAGAATAAGTTCTGACAACTCAGTTCCGGGGTTAAGGTTGACAACTCATCAATATTAATAGGTATGTCAAATCTTGAATGAGCCTTATGACATCTGGGCAAAAGAAGAGATGTTATTCCAATGGATACCACATTAAAAACTATATATCCCTCGGATCGTATAGTTGCTGAAAGAGTTTTCCATATAAGTGTCTTCCCTGTACCACCATATATTCATATAAAAAGAAAATACCACCATTGTCCAACCAAACAATATCAAGTATTTGATGTAGCACACCATTTTGTTCAGTTGTAAGCATTGAACTGAATGTCTCATATTGCTCCTTCATCTTTATCTAATCATATTGTAGTTTCTATCGCATGAGATTATTACATGTATCAGACGGTAATTGTTGGATTGGTACATGCATCGAGGTATATCTGCTTAAAGTGCTCTAGTTCAACTTCAATAGCTTGTCAATCTCAATTAACACCAAAATTTTCAATTCATCACTACTTAGATGAAAATCTGTTAAAAAATAATATTAAAAATATAGTGAATTCTTAAAAAAAAATGGACAAAATAAAATTTATTGATGTAGAATGATTAAAATATAAAAAATTAAATCAATATAATGTATACCTGGGATGTTCAATTTATATGTGTCTTTGTCTTGATAGTATATCATTCGGCAAACTCTCCCATGTCTCCTAAAAAACGGTTTCAGGAGAACTCATGTACAACGATATAAGAATAACTGAAAATAATTCCTAACAAAATGACATGATGCCCAAAAATTGGCCTCAATTTTTCCGTCCACATATTCCCGATTGTCATCCAATAATCCCATCGAATAGCAAGCATCCTTGAAAGTAGAATAGACAGTACCTCCAATGGTTTGTATTTCTTCATGCGACATTGAACCTTTGCTGTGAGGTAATAGAATACCCAAGTAATGTTGCTCTCCAACTCCTAGTGGAATATAACACAATCTTCCCAGTGAAAACGTGCATGTTTTTAATTGTGCAAATACATGAGTAATGAACACATTGACAATAAATAACAAACTATAAATTGTTATATTAACAAATTCGGAATTGCTCGAAGAATTTTCTTGATTCGATCACTTGAGTATTTAAGTGTGAATGTTCTTCAAAGAATTTTTGAGTTACTGATGATATTTCTCCTTGACTTATATTATTCTCACGCAAGCTGCTTTTCTTTTTAACTTTATTTAGTACATCTTTTCCTTTATCTACATACAAAATATGACGGAAATATCAATTTAATAAAAGTAGATTATAATTATTAAAAATTTTAAATAATTAAGAAAAAAAATCTAACCATTTGAATTCATCGCCATGCTCTGAGATAATAACAAATTAGATATAACCTTTGGACGCACATGCCGATACTGGTTGGATATTGTTATTGTTTACAAAATAAATATTTTTAAAGTTAATTAGCTTAATTATTGATAATTCGTTGAATTATTTTATAGTAATTAAATATTTACTATTCGTTAAGTCGGATAATGGTAATGGCACGCCTATCTGAGAAGAATGAGCTTCTGTAAAATAAAATAAAATATTAAAGTAATAATTTAAATACAATTGTATATATTAAAATATTATTAAAAAGTTAAAGACTTAACTAAAAATTAAGAATAATTTGTAAGCATTTCCATAAGTATGTTTTGATGGTTGTCTTTGCTTATCTCGCGTGGAATACATCCTCGCTTTCGTAGTCTTAAAATAAACATTTTTTAAAAAAGGTAAGTAATTTTTAATATTAAAATAACTTAATTCTATTCATTCATAAGAAATAATATATATTTTATAAACAAATTGTAAATACAAATCTTACCAATATTAGATGTATTTAAAGGATATCCTTCATTCAGTGGAGACTAAATATTTGAATATTCTTCAAATGTTAATCTTTGTGTTACAGACTTTTTAACTTTAATAACTACTGTCTTTCTTTGTATCTGATTCAATTTTTTTTTTTTAAAAAATTAATATAATTGATTATATAATCATTACTTAATTATAAAATACATAAATGACTAACCTTTTGCATTGATCTTGCTATCTATGGACGCTAAGAAATTCGATATAGTGTTTTCACTCAAAGTGAAATGTGGATTTGATATTCCTATTGATCATAATAAAAAAAACAAATAAGATAATTTTTTCATATACTAAAAATCATAAAATATTGTTGCATAGTACTCACTTTTTTGTTAAATCAAAGAATGAATCACATAAATTTATCTGAGACGGTTGAGCATCTGCTAAAAAAATACTATAAATATAGAACTATTAAAATATTACATATATATTATTTTACAAAAAATAATTATTTTAGTAATTTACGATTTAATTTTTTTATAAATACCTTTAGAGATCCTTATGCGTTTATTCTGAAGTATTTCTTTTCTTGGCATGTGGGTCGATCCAGAAGTGTGTTCTTCCAAAATTTAATTTGCATTCAATAAATCAATAAAATAAATATTAAATAATCTGATAAATATCATGAGTTAATTAATAATTAATATAATATTTTAATATTTATTAAAAAATGTAATCCATGAACTACAACTAAAATTAATGCATAGTTTTTTTAATAAATATAAATACAATAACTACTATTTACAAATTTACAATTTATAAGTCTTAGCATGATAAATATATGTTAAATAATATTGTTAATCATAGCACATGGTTTAATAATTTACCCATTGAAGTATATCTACGCAAGGATATTCATCCTCGACATCCTTGCCCTTTTAAATTTTAGTTTTTTTCATGACAAGATTTCACATAAGAATATAAAATATAATTAATATTTTAAAAAGTAATGGTAATACAAATAATATCTGGAACAATAATAAGTAATATGTGAAATGAAATTTAAATATTTTTATAGAACTTCCTTTGAAATAACCATTTTGTGTCAATTCCGAACGTTTTTCCAATTGAATATCTCTTCTCAATATCCGTGCATGTTTACTTGAATCAACTTCATATTTAAAAAAAATTAAATTATTATAATGATATAATAATATTAATATTGTAATATCAACTTAAAAGTTTACAATAAAATGTAAATACATGTGGAAAGTGTCTGAAATCCATAATTTGAATTTTCCTTATCCATTATTTTTTATCTCTGGGGTTCGATCATTCATACATAAAAATGAAGATGACCTTCACAAATATCAAACCAAAATCAAACTAAAACAACCATAACGAATTCAATATTTATATTGTATAATATAACATGTAAATGGGTATGTTCTTACTTTTATTATTTATAAAAGAAAAAAACATATAATTTATTAGAAACGGAAGAATGATATGTTTTTATTGTCCGCAGTTAAAAAAATCTATAATTTTCGCTATTTTAAAGATATATTTAAAATTAAATTTTTTATGTATTAATAGTTGACCAGATTAATAGTTTCTGTAAAATATAAACATTATTACATATTTTTCAATCATATTTGAAATTAAAATAATAATTAGTAAATTAAATTTTTTGAAAAAAAATCGGAATTGGTGTATATTAGTTAATATATACACATTAAAATTAGTAATTATGTCTTGATGATTCTATATATTAGCCTAATTAATGGAACATGTTTCTTGCCATATATATATTATTAGACCATTTTTATATTTTTTGTCATATAAATTACATACAATGGTTGGATGATATTAATTATTTACAAATCTTAGAAATCATGTATATAATATAGATCTTCATTAATTATGTTAATTAAAATAAAATAATCAATCTTCATTAATTAGTTTGGAATATATATTTGTTTTTAATTATGTCTTGATTTATGCAATCTGTCAAATTTTTACCAACCAAAAAAGTCAATTAAATTGAATTTTTAAATCTCAAAATTCACGTATTATTTCCTAATTTTTTGGAATCAATAGATACATTGAACATTGACGTTTATTTAATTAATAAAAATGAGTCAAACATACCCCAATTTTTTTAATTAATAATAAATAAATCTACTAAATTTCACAAATTAAAAGTATTTTTAATTATATTACACAGACCCACTAATACGTATTACTTTTCAAAGTGTATAAAATAGAAAAGTCCTCTAACATGATTGAGTTTATAAGTATTACTTTCTTATGCCTAAAATTATATTTATATATCAAAATTAAAAATGATTATAAAAGATTTTAAGTATAACTTTTAATAATACATAGATATTAAAATTTTACAATACAATTTTCTTTACATCAAGAATAAAAAATTCTGGGTTCGAAAAAAAAATAAAATCCAATTGCTAACTAACTCACCAGAATATTTGGCCATTCGAATCCCCTTGGTCTTTTTTTCTAATTTGAAATTGACAAAAAAATTAAGAAAAGATTTTGTTGTTAATAAATATGGTTCAATTTATTACGTCCCGTTTATACGGTTCTTGCCGCATTTATTAGGTAAATTCAGTTAATTAGTATCTCTTTGTCATTAAATTGATTGATAATTTCCTTAGTAATTAACAAAATAAATTGTTAACCTTAATAACAATATTTGACCATTATATGCACTAATGAATCTATTTTATCTCTCTTAATCTATGTTTTAAAAACCGGAACCGGAAGTTGAGCCGGACGACCCCAAAAAAAAGGTCGGACCGGTCGGACCGGATTGAGCCGGTGTGACGTCATAATAAATATTATATATATAATATATAGTATGCATAAATGATAAATCTCACTAAAAGACTAACCCAAAATAAAATCCCCACTCCCTCAAAAGTCAAAACATCATCTCTCTCGGTTTCTCACTTTCTCCCCCTTCTCTCTCTAATTAATCCTTCCCCCAAGGCCCCTTCCCCAAGGCCCAAAAATTCGGCTAATTGAACCACCACCCAGGGAAAAGACATCAAAAAAAATTCGCCATTTTCGCCTTGCTCTTCTCTTCTCCCTCACCGCCCTCCTCTCAATCCCCATAAACATTTACCAGAGAAGTGATAAAGGCCAAACACTCCAAACCCTAAATTTTCACCATTCTATACACCTCTATTGGGCCGCTTTGACCATGCCAGACCGGCCATTTTCAGACCCGATTTTAAAATTTGCAGCTCTTAATATTAATTAGGTCAATTCAATAAGTGATCCAAAAAATTTTGGATTTATATTTCAAATAGTTACAATAATTAGGTAATAAGTGTATCATTTTCGAATATAGAATTTATAACCATAATTTATTTTTGCATGATATTTAGGTATTAGAATTTTCATATTTATTAGATACATAAACATTAAAATAATAATAATATGGATGAACCAATTTTCTTGAGCATAAAATAAAATAATTTTTTTAGAATAAAATAAAACAATAATAATATTGACCAAACCACAAATCTCAATATATGCTTGCGTAATTTTCTCTATTCGTTTCATGTTGGGATATTTTAGTTTTGATGAATTATGCCAGCCAACTTGTGTTAGGCTTTTGAGATTCTGGTAAATCAAACGAGGTTTAGGCAAAAGATCGATCAAGAGAGACCGAGAGGTCGTGAATAGATGGCACCGATTTGCCTTCAAAACGCGCCTAAACCGGACTTAATATGCCCCATTTTATTTTATTTTATTTTTGAAAAAGAAATCGAATATCGAAACCGTTGCATACGGAAATTCAGAAGTCATCTTCATTTCACCGGGGTTTTTCAAGACGTTTTTCCAACTTTAGTATACTTCCGAAAGTGTCAAAAATTTTGAGGTGGGCGGTCCAATAGCGGTTCTATACACCTCTATTGGGCCGCTTTGAGGCGGTTCAGTCGGACCCGATTTTTAAAACAGAGCTCTTAATATTAATTAGGTCAATTCAATAAGTGATCCAAAAATTTTGGATTTATATTTCGGTGTAAATAGTTACAATAATTAGGTAATAAGTGTACCTTTTTTTTTGACATTTTCGAATATAGAATTTATAACCATAATTTATTTTTGCATGATATTTAGGTATTAGAATTTTCATATTTATTAGATACATAAACATTAAAATAATAATAATATGGATGAACCAATTGAGCATAAAATAAAATAATTTTTTTAGAATAAAATAAAACAATAATAAATATTGACCAAACCACAAATCTCAATATATGTTGCATAATTTTCTCCTATTCGTTTCATGTTGTCACTTTAAATTTAAAATTTAAAAAATATTAATTTAAACATTATTTATTCAAAAAAAAATTATTTGAAATCAAATCAATTATTTAAGTCAACCACTTTATATGAAATTATATATGGAAATTATTTTAGCATTAAAAATCAAACAATTATATTTTCATCTAATTACATGTGTTGATTATGTATATTAATTAATTAGGTTGCATAGTATATGTAACAAAACTATGTATCTAATATTGAAGGACACCACATTAATCGACCTTGAAAGAAAAATGAAGATTAAAGTTGAATTCAAATCAAGATGATTGAGATCGTAAAAGTATATTTTTTATATTAATAACATCAAACCTTACATAGATCAAGCAAAAAAGTCTCCAAAACCTATTTAAAAAATAAAAATATTCATACTACTTCGAAACTTAAAAAATAAAAACCGTCTCTATAAATGAAGTCTTCAGCTATCCAAATAATGCACTTGCAAAAAAAATCCTCGATCATATTCCGCAAATCTGTTGATCAAATAAAAAATATATATGAAAAAGAATAGAGGAGACTGAAAGAAACATTGAAAATAGATTGAAAAAACTAATATTTTCACATGGAGAAAGTATAATTGTTACCTTAATCCACTGAAGAGATCGTTAGTAAGCGAATCAACATAAAAGATGACTAAAATTATAAAAAATTACAAAACACAAACTCATAATATTCTTCATGCAAAAACCTGCAAAACAAAACAAAAAACAAAACTTTTTTATTCATTATAAATAATAAATATTGCAAGAGAAAACAATAAACAAACATACATTAGAAATCGAGTGGAAGAAAGTATTATGAGAAATCGAGAAATAAAATGGAAAAATACAAAAAAAAAATTGAAGCATTATATGATAATAAGAACCTGCAAAACAAAACAAAAATAATCGAACAAAAAATTGTTAGAGAAGACAATATAAAAAAAACGAACAAGAGAAAATAAAAATATTAGAGAAGACAATATAAAAAAACTGAACAAGAGAAAAAAATGGAAGAGAATGAATGGAAAAAATGAATGAGAGATGTGACAATATATAGAAAATAAAAGACAAAATCAATGGTTGAGATTAATACAACACTTAAAATGAATGAGATTAGAGGGATTTGAAATAGAGAAATATGATTTTGCCACATCATTTTATGGTTTGACACATCATTTTATAAAGATTTTGCATTATAGAGATTTTAGATATATATATATATATACACTAACTACTGACAACAAATCCGAATTCCGAAAAAAGTCCTAATTCAAAAGGACAACATACCAATGTTGCATCGTCCTGCAACTAGTATCATCCAAGTTAATAAACTAACTCAAAGGCAAAGGTGTGAAGACGTTTTTTTTTTTTTGAGCAGCCAAAAAAATACAAGGATGTTGGTGAAGTACAAGAAGTACTACCACCCAAATAAACAAACAGTTACAACAGAGAAGGGTATTACCACTAGCGACTCCAACTCACAACTATAGCAAACCAAATGACACACGGACACCTAATGTTGTCATCAATACAACTATGCAGTAATCTTGTTTCGCCAACTCGAGAAATTGATGTGATTAAATTTGGAACCTTTTGCCATTAACCACGACCAAGTTCTCGCTTTGATCTCCTCCGTAACCTTGTTCACTTCCGGTTCAATGTTTTCAAAGAGTTTCTCGTTCCTAGTTTTCCAAATTGACCAAGAAGTACAAATCCAAATAGATGAAGCGATATTACCATGGTGTGTTGATACGAACATGTCCCTGTGTTGAAGTAGATGAATAGATGGATCCTTATGAGTTACCATACTGACTCATGCCCAATCATGGATATTACTCCACACCTTTGTTGAGAAATTGCAGTTGAAGAAAAGATGAGAAATGTCTTCTTCCTTTTCCCCGCAAAGCGTGCATTATACGTCTCCTTCGGTTGGGATGATTCGTCTTCTCCTTAGCTCAATCATTGTTGGTATCTTTTGTCTTATAATCTTCCACACAATGGCCTGGACTCTTCTCGGAACCTTGCTGCCCCATAAAGTTTTGAAAGCTTTTTTCTGATTTTCATCGTCTTCTTCTCTTTCTTGTTCTACCATGCCTAAATATGCCTTTTTGGTGGAAAACAGCCTGGCAATGTGCTGTGTGGCTCCTCTGAAAAAAAAGAAATGCAATGGTTTTTCGTAATGAGAGCCTGTCCATGGAAATACTGATGGAGGAGATGAAGCAACGACTTTAGAACTGGTTAGTAGGGATGAAAGGCTGGAGGAATTCGAGACCGTACTCGGAGTGGCTAGTAAATCCATTAACATTTTTTGTTTAAGAATCACTCTTGTAAAGTTTGGGTCTGTGTTTTTTCTGTATGCCTGGGAGCTTTTTTTTCTTTCCTGCTGTAACTCAAAATTTGGGGGTATGTCTTATACCCATAATTTTAATATTATTATCTTTTGCTGATTAAAAAAAAAAACTACTGACAACAATAAAATAAAAAAAATTCTACGTAAATAAAAATAAGAATGATATTAGTAGAGAATAAAACGAGTATGCTCCATAAAATTATAATATTTGATAAATGTGTTGAGGTGATTAGTTTTATTAAAAATGCGAAATAAAAAATACTATAGATGAATGAGTCATTTATTAGTTTTAAAGTATGGTTACACTTCTACTAATCACTCTACATTTATTGATAATGTTACTTATCGTCTCATTCATGCTTAATTCTATGCATACGATATAATATTATTATGATTATTACTTTATTAGTATTATATCACAACCATAGTATATGTATAAAAAAAAATTAAATATTATATATATATATATAAATTTATAAAAATTTTAATATTAATTTATAAATATAATACTCCCTCCGTCCCAAAAAAAAACGTTCTTTTTGTTTTTTGCGGGTTTTTTCTTGAAATGAGTTTTTATTAGTATTTGAAATGATAAAATAATTTTTAAAGATCGTCTGCAATGATTTATGAGATCCATAGATCCATAATAATATCTTTTTAAAATTTACTTTATAATTTGAAATAATAATAAACAACTCATTCTGTACAAAAACTTCGATAAGAAAAATAGGTTAATGTTTTTTTTTTTGTTATTTGATGTAGTAATAAGTTTGAATAATGTGTGATATATAATTCTTTTTTAAAAATAAATGCTATACAATTTAAAAGGAATCTTCATTTGGTATTAAATTATAAAAATACAAATGTTATAAACCAATTTAATACCCAAATCCAACCACCCCATTAGCCATCTCCATCAACTCCACTCACACTTACAACTCTCACTCTCCTCGCTTCACAGAAAAACAGAAATGGCTATCCCAATTTCCATTTCCATCTTTGCCCCTCTCTCACTTCTCTATTTACTCTCTTTCTCTCTCCTCCCCTTATCCAAACCCTCCTCCATTAACATCACTCACCTCCTCTCCCCTTTCCCGATCTCTCCGATTTCACCTCCCTCCTCGCCGCCACCGGCGTCGCCGCCGACCTTACTTCCCGCTCCTCCCTCACCCTCCTCGCCGTCCCCAACGAGTACCTCCGCCGCCCTTCCTCCGCCGCCGCCGCCGACGTCCTCCGCTACCATGTCCTCCTCGAGTACCTCTCGATCTCCGACCTCCGCCGATTTCCCCCCGCCGGAAAACTCGTCACCACTCTCTTCCAAACCACCGGCCGCGCCGCCTCCAGCGGCGGCGCCGTCAACATCACGGCTGATTCATCCGGTGAGATCGTCACGTTCCATTCCCCAACCTCGAACGCTACTCTGTTATCCCCAATCGAAACCCTACCGTACAACATTTCGATTTTGTCACTCAATTCGCTGCTGGTTCCGTACAATCCAGATCTGATGGCGTCGGAGACGCGGCCGCCGCTGGGGATGAACGTCACGAAGACGCTGATCGACGGCCACGATTTCAACGTGGCGGCGGCGATGCTCGCCGCGTCGGGGGTAGTTTCGGAATTCGAGGCCGACGAGGGCGGCGCCGGAATCACGATGTTCGTCCCCACCGACGAGGCGTTCGCCGATCTACCGCCGTCGGTTCAATTCCAATCGCTGCCCGCCGACAAAAAGGCCGTCGTCCTCAAATTTCACGTCCTCCATTCTTACTACCCTTTAGGCTCGCTCGAATCGATTGTGAACCCGGTTCAGCCCACATTGGCGACCGAACAAAACGGGGCGGGCAGTTTCACCCTAAATATCTCGCGGGTTAACGGGTCGGTTGGGATCAATACGGGTATAATTCAGGCTTCGGTTACACAAACGGTTTTCGATCAAAACCCGGTGGCGATTTTCGGCATCTCGAAAGTGTTACTGCCGCGAGAATTTTTCGGGAGGAATCCAATTGAATTGAACAAGCCCGACGCCGGAGCGCCGCCGCCGAATATCGCGCTGCCGCCGGATAATTCCGGTCAGCCAAGTCATCTATCGGCGGAGGCGCCGGGGGTGGGGGGCGCGGCGGCGGATTCGAGAATTGGGATTTTGAGGATTTTTTTGGGGGTGTGGTTTACAGCGATTTGTTATTATATAACATTGTGATTGTTTTTGTAGCTATGAAATTGATTGATTTGGAAATTGGAAATTGGAATTTGGAGAATGCGAAATGATTGGGGTCACGAAATTCAGCAATTTTGTGGTGCGATTCTTCGTTCAAGAGGTAACAAAGAACCCATCCCAGATTCTTCAAACTTGTGTTTATTTGGTGGTCAAATTGGAAGTGTCATTTTTGTTGGTCCCGGGAAAAGAGAAGAAATAAATGGAGTATATGCTTTGTATTGAATTTTGCAGATAATTTGTACAATTTGTTAACCTGTATAAATTCATAGATTTTTAATGCACAAATCTAGTCCTTGTACTTTTTTTTAATCTTGTTTTCCAGCTACAGATTGCAGAAAAGCTGTGGTGTTGCTGATGTATTAGCTGATTTTTTGTTTTTTTAACTTTTTGTTGCTCAGATTATATTCTGTGTTTGCATCATCATCTTCTTTTTTCTCCCATCTCAATAGCAATATATTTGCAACTTTTTTATGCTATGAATTTAAGACCATTGCTTTAAATTCCCCCCTTTAGTTTAATACTAATTATTTAATGTTTTATCATCTTCAATTATTGGTTTCTAATTATAAAGATTATGATGACACGGACAACTAAGAGAACCATAACTCATACCCTTCCGTCCTCTCTGATTTGATCATTTGCCAAAAGGTTAGGTCAAGGTTAGATCTTATATGCGACCAGTTGCACTGTGTATTAGTATACAACTATACATTTTAAAAACTTGCAGTTTTTTGCACTGAAATTTGTGATTTATTACATTAAAACGTGCAATTATATTTTACGAACATATGTTGCATGTTTTAGTGTAACAAGTGACAACTTTTAGTGAAAAATATTACATGTTTCTAAAATATACTATGAAGTGCACGGTGCACAGGAAATCCGCTCTTGCAAAAAAAGTCCGTCCCAAACTTAATTGAACATTATTACAAATGACAATATATTTTTTTTAAATTTATATCCCTATCCATCTCAAAATTATGTCCAGTGTCATTATTTTTCTTACACTAAAATCAATTTTAGCTTCTTTAATTTGCACAAATGTTATTATTTTACTATTTAATCCCAATCAAAAAATAATTTAACCCTTTTTAATGTTAATAAACAATTTATTTCTTAGGGAGTACTAAATGCATATGTTAGGGCTATGTTTAATTTCATCTTTAATACTGTCCTTTTTAAAAAAAAACTCCACACGCTCGCATACTACATTTCGTTTTTTGTCCAAATCAAGACGTACAATTATATCATCATATTCGAATAAAACATCATCAATTTTTTGCAGTATTGATGTGATATTTCACTAAAACCATATTGTACACAATCTAATACAAACCTACAATTTAACAGTACTTCACGATTTCAAAGTTAAAGATTTTGCATGTCCCACTATCATGCTTTGAATGATTTTTTCCAAGTCCTGAAATAATTCATCAAAATGGCATTGGTACCACCTAGCTAGTAAAGAAATATATACTCTCCATTCATTTGATGTATTTGACATTTTGAAACTCCTATTTTTATTTTTTTGGCAAATCAAGTATTGTTTTATATAGTTTTATGTTGATTAGAAAATCTTCTAATTTACTATTAAATCCACTAACTTTAGGGAATGTAACCAAATTTCTCTCAAATTCTAAAAAATTAGTGGATTTAAGAGTACATTAGAAGATTTACTAATCCAGGACTTTCATGCTAGGTGAAACTATCCAAGGTATGTGAAATTATTTAGGGTGTGATGCAGATCAAGTTTAGTGAATTATAAAAATGTATTGAAATGAGTCAAATAATTAAATTTCATAATATAAAACTTATTCATGAGAGACTAACTCTTAAAACATATATGAATGGATAGAAAACCTCAAATATATTGAACCGATAGAGTATATTATATTGTAAGCACGTGTATTTTTCCTCTGAGCTGCCCCAAATTAATCACATGTTTTAAAACGTACAAGTTTTCGCAAGCATACTTCCAGATAACTTAATCGTCAAATTGCCAACTTTACAAAATTTGCTTGGAGTTACCAACATTCGAACAATCATTTACCTGATAAATCGTAAAACTTTTATAAATTACTTTTTAATTTTTCTTTTATTAAAGACAAACGTATAATTATAGGCCAAACTTTTTTGGTCGTTAATAAGTTGAAAGAAAGACTAACTTATTTAATAGTGGCCATATTTATTCTATTTAACTATTGGATTAAATTTGGGCCAAGCTAAGGTACTAAATGGGTCAGGTCAATTAGCCCAATTCCAATTTGTAAATGGGCTTATTCTGACAATACTTACGTAGGCCCAATAATCTTAAAACTACTTATATATACAGATTTTAGTGTTATTTTTTAGTTGCAACTTGCAAGTTTTGAGTTTTTATGAATGATCAGATGGTGGTGTTGATTTTAACATGTCTACAATTTTATGTTTTGCATTTAATGTGATAATAGCGCTGCTTTAATAAAACTCCCGTTGTTATTAATGCTTTCAGTAGTTAATTTGCAGAATCTTTTTCAATAATTTTGTAAATGTTACATCTGATGAAATACATTATATTTAGTATTCATTGTTTATATGTATGCATGCCTTAAATGAGGATACATCTGCCTGATGAAAAAAGTTGTGGAGACAAAAGAGTTTGAGGGGATTGAGATTGGGAGGAACAAAATCGTGATCAGTCACCTACAATTTGAAGATGATACAATTTTGTTAGAAAATGCGACAATGGAAAATGCCAAGTGTTTGAGAGGGGTCCTTCAGCTATTTGAAATCGCCTCAAGATTGAAGGTTAATTTCCACAAGAGCTCTCTACATGGAGTTCACATAAAAAATCAGCAATTGAAGGCCCTAGTTGGGGTATTGAAGGTTGGTAAGTTTCCATTCACCTATTTGGGTCTTCCGTTCGGTGCAAATTTTAGGAAGGAAGAAGTGTGGAAGCCATTGGTTGACAGGTTTCAATGGAAGCTTTCTGGTTGGGAAAAATGGTACTTATCCTTTAGAGGTCGGTTAGTGCTATTGAACTCGGTCTTATCAGCTCTACCAGTTTACTATCTCTCTTTTTTCAAAGCCCCAGAGTGTGTTATTAAAACCCTAATTAAATTGCAAAGAAAATTCTTTGTGTGTGTGTGTGTGTGTGTGTAAAGGGGAGAAGCGTAAAATTTCTTGGGTCAAGTGAGAGCCAGTGTGTCAGAGTAAGTTTAGGGGAGGGCTGGGAGTGAGGGATATTAAGGCTTTTAATTTTAGCATTATTGTGCAAATGGTTGTGGAGGTGGGTGTCGGGGGAAAAGTCATTATGGGTTTCTGTCATAGAGTCTAGGTATGAATCTTTTAAGTGGGTGTCAGACGTGAGCTATTTTAGAAAGAATTGGTCTTTATGGTGGAAAGATTTATTTGAGTTGTGGTGGGGTCCGGTTGGGTGTTTGTTTCGAGATAATCTAAGTCTCTCTTTAGGGTCTGGGAGTGGTGTGAATTTTTGGATCGACCCTTGGGTAGAGAGTCGGTGTCGGTTAGCGGATAGGTTTTCGTCATTGTTTGAGTTATCATTGCAGAGAGCGGAGGTGGTCAGTAGGATGTGGGATGTGGGTTGTAAGTCTTGGGTGTTTAAGTGGACCAGAGAGCTTAACACTCATGAATTTCTTGAATATGTGGATCTTTGGCAGTTGTTTTTTAGGTACAAAGTAAAGGTGAATGTGGCGGATGCTTGGCTTTGGCAAGGGTCGAAAAAGAGGCCCTTCTCGACGAAAGAAATGTACGAGGCGATTGTGGAAGAGGTGTCTGATGAAGATAAGGTGCATTTTCCGTGGAAGAAGCTATGGTGGAAGGTGACCCCCTCTAAAATCTCAACATTTTCGTGGAAGGTCATTCGTGAAAGACTCCCGACGAAGGATAATTTAATTGTTCGTGGTTTGTCTGAATGGTTGGGAGATGGTTCGTGCTCGATGTGTTTCAGTCCGTTGAAATCCTCTAATCACATTTTGTTCTCGTGCCTGGTCGCATTACTTGTATGGCAAGCTATATCCTTGTGGCTTGACAAATCTTTATCTTATGCCTCGACAGCTCGGGATCACACTTTTCTGAGTTTGTCGAGTCCGAAGAGGGCAAAAGTAAGAGGAAATTCATGGGTGTGATTTGGCATGCTACACTTTGGAAAATTTGGAAGCTTTGAAATGGCTTGATTTTTAAAGAAAGCTCGTATACTTTGGACGAACTTATTGATGATATCAAATTCTGCTCCTGAAAATGGATTCGTTCTCACTATCCAATTTATTTTGTTTATCCATTTCATAGTTGGGAGTGTAACCCTATAGAGTGCATTCCTGTTAAATTGTAAGTTGCTCTTGCCTCAAATTCCTCATGTATATTATGAGATAATGAGTACCCACTGCAATCATATATATATACTTCATCTTTACTTTTTAAAAAAAAAACGAATATTGCACTTAATATATTTCAATGTCCCATCATCTTGTGTGATTGAAAATACATAACTTTTAAGGACGACTAAATAAATATGTCAATTAAGGAGTCTAAATGACCAAAAACAAAAGCTTAGGGTCTAATAGACACACACAAAAAAAAAAAAAAAAAAAGAGCATTAATAATAGGGACCAAATTGCTACTTTTGCAAACTATACACTTCTAAACTCGACATTTCAAGCGGGCAAAATAATTTTATTTTAGTGGCACGAAGTGTGGTAACTATTTCATGTTAATTGTGAAAGTTTGTGGATTTTCCTTTTGCAAATAATTAAATTATTGGGTATTTGGAAGTGTTTAAATTTCCTCATTCTTCCCTCACAAAAAAAAAAGAAGAAAGAAAATCCTCATTCTTAATATATTTTGATTTATTTAAAAGAACAAATCAATTCCCCTGTGCCACTTTTTTATGTTCCAAAATTATTCTATTTTTTGTATCTTTTAACACATGAACTCAAAATTATGATGAAATGTTGAATATTTTTGCCAATTTCATGTGTCATAAATTTAAACTTTGGAATATAGAGTGGAGCACAATATTTAGAATGGATAATATCGTTTCTCAAAAGAAGGTTTTTTTTTTTTTTTTTTTAAAATTTAGAAAACTGTTTAATATACTCCACTGGGAAAAAAGAAACTGATAAAAGAAAAGGAAAAACCTTTTCAGGCTTTTTTTTTAAAAAAAAAAAAAAAAAAAAAAAATTAAAAATTGTGTTTTCCAATTCTCCATTGACCTTTAGGTCCTAACTTCTTCCATGGCGTCTTTCCTGAAATACAATCGAAGACAGTGATCAGCCGTGATACAAAATTGAGTTTTATACAAAACCCAGATTGCGACGAAATGCTGGAATTAGATAACGAAGTTGTACTTCACAAAAACCCCAAGTGGAAATCCTCAATAATCAGTTGTTTAGTTTCACTCATCTCTCTTCTTTTTATCCAATTCGCTCTTTCTCTGCTCCCTCTCTTCCTTCCCATCTCACATTTTATCATTCTTCTTCCTCTCTCAGGTATTAATTCTTTCTCTGCTGTTATATACTTATGTATTAGCATTTACAGCTTCCGTAATCGATTTTTAAAAAATGCATTTGTGTTTTTTTTGTCATCAATTGCAGCTCTGTTACTTGTAATTGTGGTGGGTCTGGGGAGATTTTGCAAGAAGGTTGCTGGCGTTAGGGCTTCAGCCCCAGCTTTTGTTTTCTTTTCCATTTTTTTCATCTGGGCTATTTACATTTTTGTTCTTCGCCAAGGTACTTGTTTATCATATAAATCAATTGCTGCAATTTAATTTCTTGTAATTTTTCATAAAATGTGGGCAAAAAGTTAGTGTGTAGGCTACTTAAAATTGTGTTCTTAGTTTGATTGTGTTTCAATGCAATTAGAGGGTCTAAGTTACAACATAGCTAAGGGGGTGTTTGCAAAAAATTATCCTTTTGAAGAAGTGATTAAAGTTAGTGACTATAAGAAAATTGATTAATAGTAGAAGTTGATGGTGTTTGTAAAAAAAATTCAAAGAAAAGTTGATAGTGTTTGTAAAAAAAGTTAATAATACTTAAAAAATGCTCATAAGCTACTAAAAACACCCCCTTTCAACCTACAGCTTATAGCTTTTGAAAGCTTATTTAATCTAATAAAAGAGAAATAAAACACTCCAAATTGCTTATGCACACAATTTTAGGTGACTATAATCACTTATAAGTTCTTGTAAACACCCCCTAAAACTGCTTCTGTATGAAATTTCATAGCTGTTTTTACCTTACGAATTACATCTTGTTTCTTGTTGCACGAGTGAGGAATTTACATGTAGACAATGCAGAATGAAAGCTCATATTCTATAGTTATATGTTTAATTATCTGCATATTTGGTGAAAGCTAAAACTGGATTTTGGAAGAATTCCGCTACAGCAGAAGATTATTGAATCAGCTATAGATATGATAGTAGTTGGAAGATGCTCATACATATGTAATTTCCTCTAGGATAATGTAATTCATTGTAGTAATATTATTGCTGTTTTTTGCAGTTATTTCATCTTTGTTCGACATTATATTTAACATGGAAATCATCATGATAATTCTTGGCTTGTGTCGGTATGTTTCTTATTTGTGCAATCAAGAATTCAAACCGATGTATATGCCCACTAACATTGCAACAAATTATGAAATTTTTATTCAATATATACTCCCTCCGTCCCAAAGTTATTTACCTTTTTTGGCACGGGTATTAATGTGGAAGTTGTTTATTAGTATTTAAAGTGATAAAGTGACTTTTGATTAAGGGTATTGTAGTCCTTTCTACTTTATTATTAAAGTAGATGACTTTTTGTGGGTAAAAGTAATGACATGAGATGTAATTTTGAGATGATGGAAGATGATAGTTAAAAAGGATATAGTTACTTTATTGCCTTTTATAGAAAGAGGTAAATAAATTTGGGACGGACCTTTTGGGAAAAATTGGTAAATAACTTTGGGACGGAGAAAGTATTATTTATCCCATTATATTGGTTGCAGTATTATGTCGTTGGACCCTGGCTTTGTAACTCATCATACTTCTAGCCATGACCTATTTCTCCAAAGTCCTCCCATTGAAACTGATGCCCAGGAAGAGGTGCTACAAGTTGATTAGTTGTTTGGTTATGGTAGCATAATTTATATAATTATCTAATTATATATTTTCTATTGTAGGAGTTGAAAATTTTGACTTCTGTTGTACATCAGGAGTCTCAAGCTGAAGAAGTAAGATTCTTGTTCTCTCTTATTCATCTTAAATCGAGATTACTTATTGGTCTATTATGGCTCAAGTAGTCTTTAAGTTCTCTCACATAATGCAGCTTTTAATTTTTTATCGAGTAGTAGGAGGCTAGTTTTTTTGAAGGGCATAACACATCAAAAGGTCCCCAAATTCTCAACTTTTGTTTCAATAGGCCCCTAACTATTTTTTACTTTAAAAAGTCCTTCAAGTGTTGAAATTTTATTTCACGAGCTCCCTCAGTATGATAATTGATGACACTTATCGAGTCACCTTAACGGTTCTGTTAAATAATATACATGTCAGCTTTATTTAATTTTAGTTATATACAAAAGTATGTTCACAAGTCATTCTAGGTACCCATCCACGAAAGATATAGGAGTAGAATGGCTTGCACAAAACACTTATGGATAGTAAAATTAACGTATATATTATTTAACGAGATCATTTTGAAAAGTTCTGTCAATTCTCATCTTGAGGGAGCTTGTGAAATTAAATTTCAATACTTGAAAGACATTTTGAAACTTAAAATGGAGACCTTTTTTACAATCCCACATCGAATCCACAAGAATTGTGGATGGGTACTTAAGTGGGAGCCAATCCTTCACTCTTAAGCTAGCGTTTAGGTTGAGTTAGAGCTTCCATGCTTGATTGTCTAACAGATCTATTGATACAAAAAATGATAGTTTAGGGATCTGCTGATGCATTTTTTAATATGCTATGGTAATTGAATAACTGAAGCAAATGGCTTTCTAATGGAAGTACATATGCATAATTTCATGTTGGAGTTATCGTAAAATGACCTTCTGACTTTTGTAATAGTTGTACAGGATAGGACTATAGTTGGTTTCTAAAGTAAGATAAAAACCGTACTTGGATAAAAGTAGCACATTAATCTCTAAGAGCAATTTTTAGATTTGTGTTCCTCTTCTGAAAACGCTTTGGTAGGTAAATTGTATGCTATGTTTCATAACAGAAGATAGGCAGAACCCTATGTAAACCAGTTTTACCATGCAACTAGTTTGCATTTTGTGTGTAAGTTTAAACAATATTAATTGCACCATTAAAACATATTAATATTATTTGTTTCATTAGTAAGTACTAGTTGTTCTACTATAAATTGATAGTTGCATAGTAAAACTGTTTAACATAAGACCAACTCCAGAAATATATTTATTCTGCCAAATTATGGTCAATGCATTTCTTTAAGAATTGTGAGTAGTAATAAATCATATGCTTTCTTCCAGAGTTTTACGAGACAAAGGAGGGTAAGATATTGCAAGCACTGCAAGAATTATGTTATTGGATTTGACCACCACTGTCCTGCTTTTGGAAACTGCATAGGTAATAACTAATGGTACTATTATCTGTTTAATTTAGGAGGTATAAATTAGGGCTTAATTATATGGTTGCTATGCAGGTCAAAGAAATCATGCTCTCTTCTTACTGCTCCTCGTTGGTTTTGCTGTAGCTGAGGCATCTTATGTACTGTCTGCTTATCAGTGTGAGTTCAAACTAGCTTGACTTTTTTCAATACCGAATATTCGTAATAAATATAAGAGAAAAGTACTTACTCCTTTACAATCAGGTGAAGCAAAAGAACAAATATTCTGATAAAAAAGACGTCTCTGTGTTTTCTCATGTAAAGCAAATCAGGGAATTAAAGATTTCCATTTATTGAAATCTGAATCAAATCGTTTACAAGAAAATAAACTGGTATGGAAGTCTATAACTCCAGTTATTTTCATGTGCTACTACTGCAGGGATTCATCATCATGAGCATTTTCATTATTCTTTAGTGACGTCTCCATTAATACGTTATCTACATGTAATACACGTCAAATGTTTATGTAAGTGATCATGTATTTAAATATTTAGATAAACTAGGAACTCATTTAGGAGTCACATGTCTCCTTTTTATTTTTTCCTTTTCTGAATTTTATGCCCAGATTGATCTTACTTCATTTCTTAATTCCTCATGGGATCCAGTTATTGCTAAGTTTCAGACCTCAAATGAAGCTGGAGTGAAGGTATATTTTGTTATATTATATTTCTCATTCTCCAGTTTACTGCATTAGTTGGATAACCGTTATCAATCAATATTTAAATTGTACTCCCTCCGTCCCAACTCTTTTTTCACACTACCTTTTATCTCGTATTTTAGCGAGCAAGTTGTTTATCAGTATTTGAAATGATAAAGTGATTTTTAAGGAGGGGTATGATAGATCTACCTCTCCTCTATTATATATCTCCTTATAAATTATTTTATCATTTAAAATACTAATAAAAAACTCGTTCGCTAAAATGCGAGAGAACAGTAAATGTGAAAAAAGAGTTGGGACGGAGGGAGTATTACCTTATAATGTCATTTTTGGTTTAATTTTGCCAGGCTATAACTTTCACAAATTTGGTTGTTGGTTCAATGTTGTTTTGTCTAATTCAAGTGGTTTGGCAGGTTACCCTCCCTTTCCATTCTGTTGGAGTGCTGCGATATTTTATTTATAAATTATATTTGAATAAGATAGCCTTTTTTCTAATTTTTATTTTGTATTGTAGGTGGTTTTCATAATGTGGCATGTGTTTTGTGCAAGTTTCAACATCAAAACTGATGAATGGGTAAAGCTTATTTCTATGTTCTAAAAGCAATTAGATAAGGGTCTTGTGTAGTTTGTGGGTGATTGAGTAGGTCGTACGACCCCAAACATAAACGACTCCAAAAATATTTATTTTTTTGACAATATCTAGTTACTAATTCTCTTAATTTTTGCGTTTTATGGATAAGTTGAAGTGGATGAGGGTCTTATATTAAAAACTGATAGGTCATATTGCAATAGATGAAGATGATCTTTAGATCTTTAGGTTTTGCTCGATTTCTTCGTTCTTACGTCAGGATTATGAGTACATAGGTTGTCTGAAATAGAAATATATACAGAAATATTTGATCAGATAAATTATCGCAGATAAACTGGAGAAAGTATCCAGAATTTCAGATTAAAGACATCATCCCTCATGCTGGTAATGTATTAAACTGCTCCTCTCTTTTCTGATTTAATTTTAGGGATAATTACAAAAGCTACCTGAGGTTTGAGCCTAATTACAAAAAGAAACCAGCTCTTTATAAAACAAGCAATTATCAGTGTCTCACCATTGATATTTGTTTTATTTTCAACAAAACGTACGTGACTTATAATTTTCTCTCAGCTCGGAATAAACTGCACATACGTTGTAATTTTGCACACAATTTAAAAGGTGCAATGTTTTCTATTTTTCTGAAAATAAAAAGGCTACATACCATTGGTAACTCGTTGTAGCGTGTCAAATGACTAAAAAAGGTGAATTTTGAAATTCAATTAGAGAACCTGATAGCAAAACTTGGCAAACTTAGAGGACTAAAAAACTTTTTGCCTTATAATTTAAAGAACATAACATAATAGGTCAAACCGGTTCTTGTAAATTACCCTTAAATTTAATTAGAGCTCTGGTTTCTCACTTAAACTATTCTATTGTGCAGGCGAACCTCAGAGTGGCGTACGATTCACAAACCCGTACGACAAAGGAATTCTAAGGAATCTGAAGGAGTTCGTTTCTTGCAAGCAATGACCAAATTGTTAAGTTGGACAAAGCTTGAATCTAAACATCAAAATGTCCATCAATCCGAAGTTGCAATCAAACCAACACGATACGTGGCCCGATTCTTGAAAATGTTGGCCCGATTAGCACGATCATTCCTATTCCTTACGACGGTCGTTCTCATTCATTTGCTGATTCGGTAATAAAAACTCTTACTTCTCTATTAATTTGTCTATCCATATAAAACTTACATCAGTCATGTAAATAATTGTAGAAGCCATCATCCGATTACGACAGGATCTTGTTCCTTAACACACACACACACACACAAGACGTCAAAGAATCTAGTTGAGAGGTTCCAGTCAAGAAAGATAATGCTCCTAAGGTACACACACTTGGGAGTTTCTTCGGTGGAATCATTCAAGATTTTGAAATCTCAATCTTGTTTTTTTCCTATCATCTTCTTCTGTGACATAGACACCCCAATTTTTATAAGAAGGATGTTATGACTTAGGGGTAGAACATTTTATTATTATTATTATTATTATTGTGGAAGATATTTTTGTCAATTGTTATTCATCATTCTTGTTATTCAACTACCAAAACACTTGGCGTCAATTTTCTGAAAAATCAGTTGACGTGTTTGTTGTCTTTTCAAAGTCGTCCTTGATTCTTTTTCTCTCATACGTTTGTATCTATCATGTAAGGCGGTTTGGCTAAACTTATTTTTAATATTTTATAAGCTCTAATATTTTATAAATTATTATAAGATTTTAGATTTTATAAGATATAATTTTTATATAGCTTATAAGTTGTTGGAGTAATTGACTAATAAAACTTATAAGAGTTTATAATTTAAGAAAAATATTTTATTAATTCTAATTCAATACTATAAAATATTTTTTTTTAAAATTTTAGCATATTTAGTTGGCCGTTTGGGCTGGGATTTGGTCGGCCTGTGCAGTGTTCGGCCGGGTTCTGTCGGGCTAGGTTTGGAGTGATGGGATAAGATATAGTTTGTACTAAATAAGTTGGAATATTTATAACTTATTTTTTTGGAGTTTATAAGTTCTTAATTACTTATTTTAAAATCTAATCAGATGTTGAATATCATATTTTACTAAATAAATTTAAACAATTTAGAAATGTCTAGACAGTTTATAAGTTGTTTTAAAGAACTTATAAGCTGAGCCAAACATGCTAAGTGTCTGTTTGCAATTGATTCTTGTGGCCAAGCACTTCTCAAGGAAGCATCCTTCTCACAATTTTTCAAATTAAAAAGTAATTTTCACTATTTTCAATCATTTGAAAATACCCCTGAAACGTATTTACATCGTCTGAATTGTGAAATAATACACTGAGTATATATTGTATCTAACATGGCATCCTCAGGTGTATAAAAAAAAGGTTGGGTAATAATAAAACCTACTGCTCTTTTAGACATGTAAATGTAAATGTAAATGCTACACCTGCAGATTTCATCATGGTTATGCACATGGATTTGTATTTAAAATTGCTTATAAATCAATATTAACGTATTTAAATGAAATTTTAACGTTGATTTTTCCTCGCAAAAGCTGATGATATTTTACAGGTTTTACGTGTTTAATTAAGTCGAGGATTAATTAGATGCATTTTATTGATGTCGGCCTGAAATCTAATAATAGCACCACCTTGAAAATTCAGTGTTTTAAAGGTATAATCATCCCTTCATACCTATCATATTATCATATTAAATTAAGATGTGACATAATTGACTCAATCAAACCACCACTTGGAGATACTATGTCTTTTTCTATCCCTTTAATAATGTGATTTGAGAAAAAAAGGTGTAAACTTATGTGGAAAAAATTGTGTTGAATTATTTTGGGATCGAAAAATAATTTTTTTCTTATGAAATTATTAACCGTAATTCAAGTCATTTTTCATGATTTTGAATTTAAAACAAATGTTAATTTTATATTTTTTAGAGTCAAATAAATGTTTAATTAAACCTCCTTTGCTTTGAGTTATGATATGTACGCTGAGTATGCTTAGAACCTGCAAATAACTTCTTTGAAACCAGCATTCAAACAATAAGAATATTCTCTTAAGTTTTATTAATGCAAGAATGTAACCTATTTTGACTTGTCAATGACCTGAAAAGTTTAGTTTCTTTTCATATTAGTTGATATATATTGCACCGTGCAATATTTAACATAAGATTTGTGAAAAATACAGGGGTAATTTTGTCAGTTAATTGTTAAAATATCATCAATCCCTTAATCCAAACAATTTCTGGATAACTTATCATTTAAAAAAAATTTAAATTCAATCCATCAATCTAAATACACAAGTTAACTCAAAGTATATGTAATAGTGTAATTCCACTTATTCATATATAGAATTTTAATGTTTATTATTTATTGAAGCAGACAGTTGTTAACTTTGAATGGATGGTCTATAAGTATACCAAGTCAATTGGTTACTGTGCATTTGATTCGAACAAATATTAATTTCATTCCTCACTTTCTCCCCACCTCAAAGCAATCCACCATCTTCACATTTTATTAAAGTGATCTTTTTGTCCTCAAGCATACGTACTTCTCATGTGTGTATATATATAAACTCTGATTATATTTAATTAATTATGTCATGTTTACTCAAAATATAAACCATAAAATCAAAATACCATGCAAAATAGAGAATATTAATTAGGTGATTGTATATCATTATGTCAATTTTACTCAAAATATAATCAAAAAATTAAAATACCATTCAAAATAGAGAATTTGGTGCTCTTTCTCCGAAAGGCGAAGTTGCATGTTAATTACCTTCATAATTCCACTTTTGTGAATTCAATATAAATACACATATATATATATACACACTTCGTATGCAAACATTCCCATAAAATTTATTCATACTAAGAAATTAATACTACATATTATATTTATAAATTGATATTACTCTAATTCTTGTAAAATGTATTGATAGCATTTAATGTTCACAAATTCTCATATAAAACTCATTCATGGTATGAAAATGATATAATTACACTTATTAACTGATATCAGAGGCGGATGCATATGGGTTTACTTGCATACCCTCTTTTTTGCTAAATAATTACTCTTATATATAGTGTATTTAGTTTAAAATTTGATTTTTGAATTATAAAAAATACATTTAATTTTAATTTGTAATTTTTGATAGGTTAGCCCTTGTATTTATTAGGTGCATGGTACACTCCATAATGTATTTTAGAGAATACAACTTATTGCACATAAATATAATATTTGTTACATTGAAACTTGTAATTTATTTTACGAATCCATGTTGCATCTTTCAATGTAACAAGTTGTATGTTTCTAAAATACAGTATGGAATGCACCATGCACCTAGTGCACAGGAAACCAACTCTATTTAGGGTGTGTTTTGAAACACTAAAAACAGCTTCTAAAAACACTTATTTTCAAAGCTATCTCTCACAGCTTTTGAAAATAAGTGCTTATTGAAGTTGTTTTTAAGTATTTCAAAACACACCCTTAATATTATATGTTTTTAAATTTTCGACTGTTTAAATTTTGTTTGTAATATTTTTAGGGAGTAACACTTGCGTGAGACGATCTTATGGTGAGACGAGATATAATTGGGAATGATGTTTTGACACTTACACTTTAGAAATGATGGGTAATAATTTATATTAGTTTGCGGTCCGTCTCATGTACGTATGAGAACGTTTCGTGCGAATTTTTGTGTTATTAGGACGTGTTTGACATTTTGAATTTTTTAATATTATTATAATTGTGCATACCCTGTTTAAAAATCTTGGATCCGTCACTGACTGATATCACTATTCTTTTAAACCAATATCAATAACATTTAATATATATAATCTTAGTTTTTAAGTGTAATGATATCAGTTGATAAGTGGCGTGATATTAGTTGATAAGTGATTGTATAAATTTCATATTATCAACAAGTTTCATCGAAAACTTACTCTTTAATATTATAATTTCTGTTTATGAGTGCAATGACATCATTTGAGGGTGTGTTTGCAAACTCTAGTGGAGGAGGGGGCATAATCACTTATTTTTTAAGTTGCCCCTTACAGTTTTTAGCTTTTGAGAAGTGTTTTCAAACTACGAGCAAAGTTTGTAAACACCCCCTAATAAATATTATAATATTGATTTATAATTGTATTGATATAAATTTCATATTTTAAACAAAATTTTATTAGATTATACATACTCTCCTTCATAATATATACATATACATATAACATACATAATATATAATTTTGAAGCTATTGATGTAGGAAACGATGTCGGCGACATAGGCCTCAGATCCCATAATAATTTATTAACGATTTTTGTACCAAAAGGTTGCAAATCTTGTTTTTAATTAATAATAACAGTTAATAATATTTAAATAATTAGGTCAGAATTAATGCAATAACCAGTTAACCACGTATTTTAGTGTGGACATGCACCACGTGATGTTGTCCGTCTCTGAGCAAATAATTCTTCAATATTTACTCCTAAATAATACACAAGAAGCATCAGCATTTATGACAGATCATTATTTTTCCTGGGTCCCATTAAAAATTAACCTTATCCCAGTGTCTCACTCTCAAGAATAAATATAACTAGAATATTTATATTGAGAGTATAGAGAGAGTTCTCAAAAGAAAAAAAATAAAAAAATAATGAAGAATATAGAGAGGGTTATAATAGGTCAGAAATAATTTACCAAACAAGTGACCATTTATCACATGACAATCAGTTCAACAACTCTTGTCATACACATTATTGATTCTATCTGTGTAGATTTAGGTATTTGCTAACAACCACATATACTAATTTAAATAATAATCTTAATCCCTCAAAAGTATGTTTAGAGGGCTAAAACTGAAATAAATTTACGAAAAGGTAGATTAAATACGTTTATAGACACAATTTTTTTATCTTCATCGTTCAATAATCACTTAATTACTCAAATTATAATTATATTTTATTCGTAATCAATTATGTTACTCATAAATAGACTTAATGTACGTTTCCATAAAAGTTATTTTAACTCTTTGAATATATTTTTAGGGGAACGGAGTAGTTTTATGTAATTTACTATTTCAAATAATAAACTAGTAGTTTTATTAATTTTCAGATCCGGAATGAATTAACAATAATAAGGGGATCTGAATTGACAATAATAAAGGATCTTAAAAATCCCAAAACATCCATGATTACTAGAAAAATGGGAATATAGATACACATAGTAGCACTTCAATTGTTGAAATAAGAGACAGTATACAATTTAAGAACAGAGAGAAATTAACATCAAATTATGCATTCTGAAAATGCTTAATATATTGAAATACAAGATGAAACGCCATAATTTGAAATGAAATAAAAAATTCATATTACATACAACAAAATGTTTTAACAAATATACTGCATTACTTGGCCTGGCATCTATTACAATGAATTTTACAATGAAAGCAAGCATCAAAAGAACAATTTCTCCTCATCATGATTGTAAAGAATATCTTCCTATGATTCAAGATGGAAGCAGAAGCACGATACGACTAATGTAACGAACATCAAACGATCAATATACTCACAAAACCCGAATTTCCAAATGCTCATTTACTTATTTCTTGATCTTGAATCTAAAGCAGATGCAGAACTACGTATACTATATGTACCCCAACGCATAAGATGCTCGTTTTCTTGAAAAACCAAACGTGCCCGTTTTATGTATCAAGGGTCAAGGGCTTATCAAATAGCTCATTCCTGGCAGCTATTCTGCCAGAGCTACCCCTCATTTTCCCAAACGAGCCTACTGCTGATAAGCTCTTGAAGCTGCTACTTCCCTCACTTAGGTTCCTTGACCTCCAAGGCGTATGTGGCTTGACATCACGATCAATATCATTTTCAGTTTTAATGTTAGCAACGATGTCCAATCTGACAATGTTGCTCCTACAGAAAGGGCAAACTGGTACAGAAGAGCAAGAAGTTGCTGGTTTGGGCTTATTATGGCAACACAAGGCTAGAGTGCATTGTGCACACATTTGGTGCCCACAATCTTGAACCTCAATTGTGCATACTTGATCGAAACATATGCAGCATAGATCCGAATCACTTGCCTACAGAAAAATAGACTCAATTAATCCCCTCCATAGTGGCCATCATTTTTGTTTTATGACAGTTGTATGGTGCAACTATACATGCACAACTAATACTTTTCAGTGAAAATAACTAACACTGACCAACTAATACCTTTTAGTAAAACAGTTAATATCATTTTAAAATACACTTGAGTTGCCACAATTGATCCGTGCATAATGGCCTTTATTTATGTTTGTACAATGCGACTATTGAAAACAACTAATACTAATAAACTGATACCTTTTAGTAAAACAACTAATACCATTTAAAAATTCATGCACCCGGTGCATGCAAGTGTTATGCTTTTATTGAATTTTCACGATTACAGAGGATGGAGAAGATTTGAGTTGATTTTAATCAAACCGAGAAGTAATCTGCAAAGGATAGCTAACTTACCTCGGAAATATCATCATCGATTCCAGAATCAGAGGCTGATGGAGACGGGAGAGAGTAAACCGTTCCCTTTAATATGACCTTTTCACGTTCTCTATTAGCCTCCATCAATGCTTGTTCTAATAGAGCCTTCGCCTCTTGATTAAGTTCGCTTATGAACTTCAAAGGTGACGGCCAGACGAGAGGCTCTGCCGATGAAGGATTCAGCAGAGCCAAACATGCCCCTTGGCGATGCCTTAAAGCTACTGTATATGGTATTCTCCTGTATAGCAATGAGCATGTATAGGAAAAAATTCAGAAAGGTAGCATAATACTAAATCTTGTCATAAAACATCTATTTATATTGCAAATATAAGCGATGTACTGGATCGTATACCCTGAAGCGTCTCTTTGAAGTCGATCAGCACCCCAAGCAAGCAATTCTCTGATGCAATCGAGAGAACCTCCTCTAGCAGCCAAATGAAGGGGAGTACTACCAGGAAATCTGCATGATATAAATATCCGATCAAAAAATGAATTTAACAAATATCAAGGGAATAATAACGACAAATAATACTATGCACCAGTTGCATCGCGCAACTCAAGTGCTTTTTTAAATGGTATTAATTGTTAGTTGGTCAGTATTAGCTGTTTTGCTTGAACAGTATTAGTTTTTTCATTGAACAGTATTAGTTGTGCAACTAGTGCATCGAAGTGTTACTCTATAATAATTTGTTGTGAATGAAAGATTACCTATATCGACCAGTCGAAGCACAAACAAGGGCACCATTGTCCAACAATATATGAACACATTGAGGGCGTTTTTGACGGGCTGCCAAGTGCAACGGTGTCGCTCCTTTGCTATCCCTAATGTTCACAAAACGCGAGTATCCCCTGCAAATTTCGTTCAAAGATTCAAATTCAATAACCGAGCAGATAATCCATATACGAATATGAAAATCGATCAATTTGAAACTCCTATATCATAATAACGTTCTTGAAGAAGAGCCTACCATGAAGCTGAAACATGAGAATTCCGGGCAGTAGAGAGAATGAATTCGAGGCAATCGGAATGGCCATAATAAGCCGCATAGTGCAAACAGGTTCTTCCATTAAGTGTATCAAACATCAAAATCTGTCCCCAGAACGTAAGATTAGCTCTAATAACATTCTAATTAATCAACAAATTAATAGAAAAAGATAATTTAAAAGCACACGTACATTTGCACCAGCTTCAATTAGCTTCTCTACACACGAGATCTTGCCATGCATTGCAGCCAACATCAATGGAGTCTACACACCAATCAAAATCCCTCAATCATCAAATAAACTAAAATTCCACAACTAGCCAGAGATTAACATAAGATCAAACGCTTCCAAAAAAATTAACCATAATTTTAATCTGTCAAGTTTCAACACACCTGTTTATGCCGATTTAACAAATCCGGCTTCACGGATCGGTCGAGAATCAAAGACAAAATCTAAAAATCACAAAATCAGAATCCAAATCACACAATAACAAATCCACAAAATAAAAAAACAATAAAAATCAGAACAATTTCATAGCCCGCACCTCGATCTGGCCATTGGCAGCAGCGATATGCAGAGGTGAGTTGCGATCGTACACTGTGGAACGATGAATCAGCGACGAATCCTTTTTCAAAACGGCATCAACAAACTCCAATTCCCCCAACTGCACAGCGCTAAACAGCCCCTGTTCTTCACTAGTACTGCAGCTCAACCCCTGCCCCATTCTCCCTCCTCTCTCTAGAAAATACAGAAAACTGTGAGTTCAGCGGCGGCTGGCCTCCGCCGTGGATGTGGTGGTGGGTGGTGGCTGAAGAGGGAAAGTGGTTTCACATATTTACTGGTATATATTTATGGAGTGTCGGAGTTTGGAGCTGCCCGAATGGGTGGGAAATGCTGAATTAGGGATGAGGGAAAGCTGACCGTGTAAAAACGGGCAGCTGTCAGATATTTTGCGGGCAATTGGATTCTTTAACGATATTTTATTAATGAAAGTGGTGTGCATTTTTAATTGTTAATTGGGGGTCAAATCTAAATTAATGAGTCAATGTTTTGTTGTGTGAGATTGGAGGGTGTTTTTTTTTGCCCTTTTCTCCTAATTTCCCACTTTCACACTGTTTCTTTAAATAAAGAGTTTAATTTTCAACTTAGGTGTTTTTATTTCTCCTGCCAGTTTGGTTTGGTTTAGTTTATTTTATTCACCGTTCTGGTATAGTAGTTTTAATTGGTTTAATTAATTTCGGACAAAAGTTGGTATGTGCTTTAGTTTGTCAATTTTTCACAGCTCCTTTGTTTAAAGGTTAAGTTTTTGCATGTACCATGTGTATCGTGTACTTATAGTGCATTTAAGAATCATGCAACTTGTTATATAAGAAGATGCAACTTGTTTACATTGAACCGTGCAATTAGTTTTTTATATTAATAATTGCACGATCAATGTAAACAAGTTGTATCATGTACTCATAATTGCACGATTTTAAAATGTATTATGAGTGCACGGTGCATCTGGATGCACATGACTTGCTCTTTGTTTAAATTTCAAAACATTTTCGTGTTCCAAGTAAATGCTAATTATGATTAGACTACTAATCTTAAGACAACAGTATTACTAATCTGGGCAACTAATCTGAGTAGAAAAGTATTTAAATTTATTTAATTAGCCAGGTTCAAAATCTATATTTACACGTTTTACATCCAACACATCTTATTATATGATTTTCCGTTTTTCTATTTTTGACTTGTGAGTTGTGACAATCGATTATTATACGAAAACAAAAATATTTAGCAAGTATTCTCAAATGACGGTGGAAGGATTATTTGTCAAAAAAAAATCTATATTTACAAATAAAAATATTTTTGTTTTATTATGAAAAAAAAATCATACTATTACTTTTAAATTAAACATTTTAAAAATATAAATTTTATTAATTTAATTCAACTATAGTTATGTTTTTTAAATTTTTAAATATTTTATAAATGCAATATGCAAGTTTTACAATATAATCTAGCATGACCGATATTAAAGATACATGTGGGTTAATTATTACAAAATTCTTGCTGATAATTAAGTTTCAAGAGGAAAAAAGAGGCGCAAGAAAGGTTAGAGAAAAAATTGAGAATTATAATATATATATATATATATATATATATATATAGGTAGAAACCACACTAAATTTAGAAATCATTGAATTTTCCCGCAAAAAATTATTGCTAAATTTGGAGACGAATCTTTGGAAAAAATATTAGCAAATTTTTGTGATAATTTCAAATTCATTGAAATATCTTTGGAACTTTAAAATATCTTTATTTCTTAATACATCTAAAAAAATTGGAATATCTTTTGAACTTTGGTAAAATCATGATCAAATTCAGTGATTTAAAAAATCGATTGAACCGGTCGGTTGAATCGAGAACTGGTCATGGAATCGATCTGATTACCCTCAAAAAACCGTTTTTGTAGTTGAATCGGAAAAAACCGATAAAAAAATAAAAAAAACAGTAAAACTAGTTGAACCGTTTTTGTTTTTTGTTACCGATGCAACAAATTAATACGTTGCTATAAGAAAAATATTGTCTCTGAAATAACCGTGCATCGCACGGGTTCAGTTACTAGTAATAAGTAAATAAAATAAAAGAATGAAATAAAAATTATCGTAAAATTAAAATTTATAAAAATTTTTGAAATAAATTATATATAAAAATTGATTATTAATATATCTTTTAGGATTTAATTATTAACATATCTTTTAGGGTTTTATTATCAACATGTCTTATTATAAAATCTATAATATCTCATTTAATGTAGGGTAGAGATTAAAAAATTATGGATATACAATTAAAATTAAATTTAAAATTAGAGTTATTGTAATTAGAGAAATTTTATAATAGAATGATTTAGTTTTACTTAAAAGTTTGACTTTACATAGAGATATTGAGATTTATTTTACAAATGTTGGTAAATTTAAAGACTGCGGAAGATGTACGTTGACGGTAGATTTAAGCAGAAATTTTGGACATAAAATTAGTTGTATTACTGACTAGTAAGAAAATAAAATTATTTTATCAGGAAATAAATCAAACGGGGTTTTGCTTCCATGATTGATTGAAAGTTATGTCGTACCAAACAGCAACATAATAATAATTACAACAACAAAGATATAAATACAATTTAAATATGTGCTCCACAAAATAACTTGCGACATTAACTCAGAGTGCAATGATCGTGCATAAGAGGTATATAGTGATATACACTATGCATTATTTATTTATTTTTTATTTTTTTTTTATTTAAGGGGGAGAAACCCCCCACACGTATTGTTACCCTTTTAATTGGGTTGATTATAAATTGAGGGATGTGTGAAAGTAACAATCACTTGTCAGGGGGAGTTAATATAATTCATTACATGTGACAAACCTTCATAATGCTTTAATGAAAATTTGTACCACCCGATGTTCAAATATGTGTTTGTCGAAAAATTTATTCTCACATTATCGCAAGTCTTATCACTTCACGGGGCATGTAATACTATTTCTTTTCTTACACATTCTGGCCAAATAATCAAATTTAGCATATACTTTTGATTTTTCATCAATTTTAGCACATACTTTTTTCTCTCTCCAAATTTAGCACATATTTTCACTTAATACTTAAAAACATCCCGAGTCACCATTTTTAAAAAGTTAAATGCGATGTGGTCGCTTGAGTTTAACTTGTCTTTGCTGATGTGTAAATATTAAAATAAAAAAATATGTGTGGAAAGAAAAAGAGGAAATTGAGAATACGATGGAATTTGGTACCAAATTAGGGCTCAAGAAAAAAGGGTCGGATGAGATGGTGAGGAATCAATTGGAAAACCTCGAGAAAAGAGACCGGAATAATAAGAAGAGCAAGGCAAGAAGGGAAAGAAAGAAGGCGTGATAGCATCATCCAATGAAGTTTCTCAGCTTCAATGCGAGAGGATTAGGGAAGAAGGAGAAGAGGAGTGAAATTAAAGAAATGATTCAAAAATTCAGTATAGATGTCGTGTGCATACAGGAAACAAAGATGGTGTTTATGCGCCAAGGAGTGTGCAGATCTATTTGGGGACACTCTAATTTCGACTGGGTGTGCAAAGATTCGGAAGGCCAATCCGGAGGTATGCTCACTTTATGGAATTCTAATGCTTTCAGTAAGATTAGCACTTGGTATGGTAGAGGTTTTTTGGTGGTCAATGGTATTTGGAAAGCCGATAATGTGCAGTGCTGTGTAATTAATATATACGCTTCATGTTGTTATACTGAAAAAATCGAGCTATGGGACTCAGTTAGCACAGTGGTGGGACTACAAGATGTTATTTGTGTGTGTCATTGGAGACTTTAATGCAATTAGGCGGCCAAGCGAAAGAGTTGGGAGTGGGGAGCAAATAGATAGCAGAGATATCTCGGCTTTTGATGATTTCATCACTCGCAACTAGCTAATTGACTTGCCTCTCTCGGGCCGGTCCTTTACATATTATTGACAAGATGGGTCTTGTAAAAGCCGGCTTGACAAGGCTCTGGTGAACAGTATGTGGCTCAACAAATGGCCGAATGTCACCTTGAAAGGCCTCGGGAGAACTTTGTCGGACCATCGGCCAATATATTCCGATTTCCCGTGAAAAGATTGGGGCGCTAAGCCGTTTAAATTCTTTAATAGTTGGCTTTCACACCCAAATTTTAAAGAATTCATCCAGGCTAAGTGGAGTAGCTATGAGGTTCTCGGATGGAAAGGATTCGTGTTGAAAGAAAAATTAAAACTCCTAAAGGCAGATATCAAACTCTGGAAAAAGGATGATTTTGGAGTAGTTGAGGCGAACATTCAAAAGAAGAAAGTGGAAATCGACAGTCTCGACAGAATCAATGACGCCATGGGGTTGGATGAAATTGAGATTATCAAAAGAAATCAGTACTCAACGGAGCTTCTTCGGGATCTCATATGGCAGGAGAAAATTCTTTATCAGAAATCAAAATCCCGGTGGCTAAAGGATGGCGATGTAAACTTTAACTATTTTCATAGATGGATCAACCGTAGAAACAAGGCAAATGAAATCACGGGACTCTCAATCAAAGGCATCTGGACAGAATCGGTGGATGAGGTCAAGGCTGGGGCTTTCCAGTTTTTCAAAGACCATTTTAATGAAAAAGCTGCACCATGCCTCCTCCTTGCCAAGTGACCTGTTCATCAACAAGTTGGGCGATTGTGAAAATGGCCTCCTCACAGCCCCTTTCACCGAGACCGAGATAAAACAAGCAATCTGGTCGTGTGATTCGGGCAAAAGCCCGGGTCCTGATGGTTTTTCATTCGGTTTCTTTAAAGAATACTGGACCCTCTTGAAAGACGACCTCCTCCGGATGATGGAAGAATTTCATGAGTACGGGAAGATAGTGAAAGGATTAAATCCATCCTTTATAGTCCTCATTGCTAAAAAAGATCGATGCTTTTCTTTAGAGGATTATCGACCAATATCCCTCATCGGGTCCCTCTACAAAATTATTTCGAAAATCTTGGCCATCAGAATCAGCAAAGTCATGGATCCTATCATTTCAGAGACTCGGTCGGCATTTATCAGTGGCAGACAGATATCGGACGGAATTGCAACCCTGAACGAGATTGTCGATGAGGCAAAAAAGAAGAGGAAAAAATGGAAAATACCAACATCCCATGAGTCAAATGGGATGATGTGTGTAAAGGAAAAACTTGTGGGGGACTTGGGATTAGAAACATCGATTTTTTTAATAAGGCTCTTTTAGGAAAATGGATTTGGAGGTTTTTGAGTGAACCTAATAGGTTATGGGCGAGAGTCATAAAGTCTAAGTATGGTGGTCTGGTCGAGTTGAGTGATGGGGTTGGGGGTAATCGAGTCACCAGAGGTAGGGGTAGAGTCTTTAGTGTATACATGTCGGGGTGGTGGAAAGAGGTGTGTGAGTTGTATGGGAATCCGGAGGGTGGGGGTATGGGAAGTCATTTCACTAGAGTGGTCGGGGATGGGAGATCTGTTGTGTTTTGGGAAGATAGATGGGTCGATAATGTTAGGTTGAGAGATAGGTTCCACAGGTTGTATAGATTGTATTCTCAGAAAGTCGAGTGTGTGAGTAACATGGGTCAGTGGGGGGACGAGGGATGGGAGTGGAGTCTAGATGGTGTCTTGAGCTTCGTCAAAGGGACTTAACATCTCTAAATCAATTGTTGACTTTCATTAACAGTATTCATCTACAAAAAGACACGGATGACAGTGTGGAAGTGGACCGTCACACCTAACGGGTTGTATTCTACAAAAGCGCGGACATCGACCACCTCATCCAGAAGACACAGGACGCAGCAGACGAGAGGATAGAACGTAAGGCATTCGAGAGAGTATGGAGGAGCTACGCACCAAGACGAGCACAAGCGATTGTTTGGAAGATCTTGAGAGGACGACGCATGACCAAAGACAACCTACTTACTCGAGGCATTGTTATGGCGGCCGACATATGGGTCAGATCCTTTGCAACCTTGAAGACGAAAAAACTTAGCCCATATTTTCTTTTCATTTGTCCTTTTGCTACGACAACTTGGCAACATATTTACCAATGGATCGACATCTCTACAAAGAACGCAAAGTGTAACCCAATCGAGCATTTCATCCAAAGATGGAGCGTCTCTTGGGAACTAAAACTTCAAAGATAGCAGACATTATTTGGACTGGGGTCATGTAGTCTATTTGGAACATTAGGAACGATTGCACTTTCAATGGCTCGACAATCGACTTTGGAAAATTTTGGGAAGCTATGATAGCTCGGATTTGGTCTTGGCTTTCCGTAAGAGTGGAGAAGGTGCGTGTAACCCCCTTTAGAGTGTGGCTACAAAACTCCAGAGTATGTATCTAGATAAGATTATGACAGAGCCTGGAGTTTTTCACTGGTTTTTGAGTCTTATGATTTGAAAATTCCAGCCGATATGTAACAGGAGTTTTAATTTGCAACCTAGATTATGTCTTATAGTCTAGGTTGCATATATTGTTTTTAATAAAATTCTTAACTTTACCGTTCAAAAAAATAAAATAAAAAATATAACCACTTAAAATTAGAAAATAGTGACGTGATATGTTTTTATAATTTGTGTTTTTTAATCTCAGTTGGTGATATTTTTTTTTTTTTAATTTTAATAGTTACACGTTAACAAGACATGTGGATTTCGACGATCATATCAGACAAACCTTGTCAAAAATGATAAATTGAGATGTTTTTAAATATTAATTGAAAGTATGTGCTAAATTTGAAGAGAAAAAAATATGTGTTAAAATTGATGAAAAATCAAAAGTATGTATTAGATTTATTTATTTGGGAACACATTCTTGTGTGATACAAGTGTAATATCGTACATGTGTGAATGGTTTCAAATTAAGACATAAATTTAAGTGTATGATAGAGTTATAGGGTTATAGGCTAGATAGGGTACGAGATTAAGTAGTTCACTTTAAACTATCTACGTTCCAATAAAAGAAATCTAATTCTAATCTTAGTATATTTCGGGCCAAACATGTCACTAACATGTTACAAAGTAAAATTTTTAAATTTAAATTCATAATTTAAGGTAGTAAGTAACAAGTACATGACATGATGATGTAGAATTAATAGATAAATAAAATTGTTTCTCATGCTTTGTTAATTGAATCCAATCGCGCCAGCACAACATAAAAAAAATTAAACATTCATGAGAAGAAAACTTTTATTTGATACTCAATATCACTACTACATTACATTTTTATATATATTTGAATAAAATATTACTCCCTCCGTCCCGTGATAACGTGCGCGTTTACTATTTTCACGTGTTTTTGCGAGCGAATTTTTTTATTAATATTTAAAATTATAAAATAATTTTTAAAGATGCATATAATAGATGAGAGGTAGATCTGTAATACTCCTTCTTAAAAATCAATTTATCATTTGAAATATTAATAAACAACTTGCTCATAAAATTTCGATAATAAAGGTGTGCACGTTATTTCGGGATGGAAATAATATTTCTAACTCATTTTTTTAAAAATATGTACCACAATAAATATAAACTATTAATTAAATTATGATATTATTATATTAATGATGGTTGGCGAGTTATTTCTAACATATTAGGGCTCAACTTACTGGACTTTGGGCTAAATAATTCGAGCCTAAATTCGAATTTAAATGGACTAAGAAAACTATAGGCCTAACTTTTCTCTGGTTTGACATGTGCTTTTTAACATTTTTAGATACACTCCATCAATTTTGATCCAATTTTAACCCCATCCAAAAAGAAAGAAAGATATATTATTAAAATAAGTTCCTTCAATTCGTTAAAAATATTTCATACTATTAAAGAAGAATAATATTTGTGTTGAACGATATTAACACTTTTCGATATAAAAAATTAGGGACGGACCCAATTTTTAGCCAATTATATTTTAATAAGTTTTTTTTTTAATAATTTTAATTTTATTTTTTTCTAGCTAAGAAAATATTTTTTTTACCAACTATATCCTCATCACTCTTTTTTAAAAAAGACCAGTTCTTAATAGTGGTACGAACTTAAATAACTGTGATACATGGTGAATTAATGGTGGTACGAGCTTCAATAAAGTGTGGTATACGAGTGAAAAAATGGTGGTACGAGGTGAATTAATGGTGGTACGAACTTAAATAAAATGTGGTACGTGGTGAATTAATGGTGGTGCGAGCTTCAATAAAGTGTGGTACGGATTGAAAAAATGGTGGTACGAGCTTAAGTAAAATGTGATACGAGGTGAATTAATGGTGGTACGAGCTTAAATAATATATGGTACGAGGTGAATTAATGGTGACACGACTTCAATAGTGTGTGGTACGGGGTAAATTAATTATGATACACCCTTAATAAAGTGTGGTACAGGGTGAATTAATGATAGTACGAGTTTAATAAAATATGATAAGGGATGAATTAATGTTTGAATATGATGTAGTATAAGAGTGTTGATCGGATGAGGGAGAGAGAAAATTATTTTAATTTTTAGAAGAAAAGACGTTGATTTTTCTTTAAGAAGGCATCTGTTTCTTTTCCTATTTTGTTTAATTATTTTAATTAATTAAATAGAGGTATAAGGGTCTAAATAAAAATTCTTTTGGTTAGAAAAGAATAAATTAAAATTTAATGATATAAAAGAATATTTATTTTTATATTAGGCTATTTATAATTCTACCCCAAAATCCGGGGGTGCATTTAGCAGCACCCTTTCTAAAATGTTAACACATTTTCAATTATTGGCTATAAAAGATAATAGGAATAATTTTATGCCCCAAAAAGGAAAAATATTTACTATAAGTATTAAGTTTTGTAACATACATTTTGCAATATGTTTTTTTGTAGTTTAGTTCAAAATTTAAGTGATAGAATTGATATAAATAATTTAAAATTTATATCAATTTAAAACAACCAAAATAAATTTACCACTATAAATTCAAATAATTGTCCATGTCCAAACACAGACTGAAAGAGTTTTTATAGAATAATAATGTGCTCACATGATTTTGAAAAATGTATTTCAATAGGTTATGGATATATTGAGTTCAAAAAAATTTTATTTTGTTCAAGAAAAATCAGTTACCTCAATTTAGAATTCTTGTATGAATAATATTTGCAAATAAGATACAAACATCCTGCAAATGGTTATGCAAAAATTCTAAAATTGTTGAAAATTTAGATAATTAATACTACTATTCAGTACATAATAGGACAAATATTGAGTTACGAATATTAGAAATCAAGAAAAGCTACGTAAGTATAATTAAGAATTTAACTTTTAACAACATTTTTCCCATAGAATAAGTTCAAAGGTGTAATTTTGCAAGAAACGCAGAAGTCCATTTTTCCCCTTAATTAGAAAATGCAAAACAACATAGCATTCCAGAACAAGATATATATATGTGAGCAAGGACGGAGCCACATTGGGTACAGAGGATGGTACTAGGCTCCCCGACTCTTACAAAATCATATATATATATATATATATATATATGCAAGTTCTCTTTTATTTTTAATTATTATTGATTTAAATTGATTTGTATCGCTTTATTAATGTCTTTCTGTCAATTATATAGCTAGTTTCTATTTCAGCTGGTCACATTTTTTTTTCCATTTTTCTTTTCCTTTCTTTAATACAAATTATTTAAGGCTTGGTGTTGAATGTCCTTCCTTCAATCATAGACCATCCTTCAATCATAGACCAGGTTGTGGTAAATTTTTACATACTTATTGTTGAAACCAAGACACATTTTATAAATAATATTTACTAAATTCACATCATTTTATTTGATGTTTAAAATTATATATAAAGCATTTTTTTTAAGATAATTAGATCAATAGTATTTTATATATTATGATGTAATCACATTAATTAAATAAATTCTAATGTAACAAAATTAATTTTTTAAATTTATCAAAATTTATTATAATACATAATATATTTTAAATTCTTTTATTCGAGTAATCTCCAGTGAAATTTGGTCATAATATGAAATTTATATCATTATACTTATAAACTAATACTAATACTCTTATGAACTGGTAATATTACACCCACAAACTAAGAACATAGTATTAAATACAATTGGTCTTATTTTATAAAATTAGTATCATTATAAGTGTAATAGTATCAGTTTCTATAATGAACAAGTTTCACAAGAAATTTTGTAATTTTTTTCTATTAAATTTTGCCCCGGACAAAAATTTCTTGCTACGTCACTATATGTGAGTCTGTTCGTAAATAAATTTCGTGTACAAATACAATGATGTTCTATATGATTTTATTTTCGAAAATATATGTTAACACTCTCTGATAATGTGTTACATGACATCTCACATATTTTTCACATAACTCTCATGCAAGATTTTTCGTAAAATTAAATAAGAAAACTAACAAAAACACAAGTCCAGCAAAAACTCGACCATGAAAATGCACAACACTGACAACAGACAAAGTAAATGGACCTTTAAAAAAAAAAAAGGTTAAGGGAAAAGGTCCAATTAAGTGTTTTGTTCGATTTTTTAATTGAATTTGGGCCGGTCTGCTACTTATCAGTTCAATTATCAATCCTGAAGGAAATAGGCCCATTTGTATTTTAAGTTGTATTTTAAGACCTGATGCTTATTCAATTTATTATTGTCAATTTGTCAGTCTTAGATAACAGTAATTATAGTACTACAGTATTTATTTAACCTGAAAATAATTAAATTATTTATGAATATACTTCAGTTTTTAAATCAACATAAGATATAATTAATAGTATATTTTCGATATTTTCGAGTAAGTGGTTATGGAGATATTTGGGAGATCAAAAGTGTCTTTAGGCTAGGGTCACATCTTCATGTCATGGAGATTTGAGAGTGTGTGAGGGGGGTTTCACTTCAAATGTGAGGAGGTCTAGTTGGTGGAGGGATGTTGTAGGTTTAGGGTCGGGAGTCGAGGGTTGTCGTCAAAACAGTTGGAGATGGAAGGGTTAAAGATCTTTGAAGTGAAAATTTTGGGTGGGGAAGTCGGCTCTATGCCATGTATTTCCTAGATTGTTTGATTTGAGCAGTAAGAAACAATGTAAAATTTCTTCTTTAGGTCAGTGGGGCGAGGGTTCTTGGGAATGGGTCTGGAGGTGGAAGAGAGAATTGTCTATGTTTAATGATTTTATGAGTCTATTAGAAGGTACAAGCTGGTCGAAAACAAGAAAGATGGGTGGAGGTGGAAACTAACTTCAGATGGGAGATATAGCACAAAATCTGCCTATGAGTGCTTGATCTCAAAGGATGAAGTTAGCTCCACTACTATTGCACCGAAACCAGAATATCAGCTGGTGTGGAACAAGATTGCCCCCTTCAAGGTTGTAGCAATGACGCGACAAACTTTATGGGACAGGCTTCCTACGAGGAAAAATCTGGAGAAACGAGGGATCTTATCATCAGACGATAACAAATGCGCTTTATGTGGAATCTCAGAGGAAACCACGGACCACTTATTTCTTCATTGCTCAGGAACTACAACAATCTGGACCGGTTGCCTCATGTGGCTCGGAATTCAGCGCATCTCACTGTCGGGTAAGAGAAGACTTCATCTCATTCTCGGGAATCATTCATGGAAAAAATGTTCTAGATTTGTTGTTTGTTTGTGGGAATGTATAATTTGAGCTATTTGGAAGGCGAGAAATAAATTAACTTTTGAGAATCGAGAGTTCACTTAGTCAAAAATTTTGGAAGAAATCAAAAGTCGTCTTTGAAGCTGGTGTTTGGTGAAAAATTATATTCATTATACTGCTTCTCTAGTTTCTTGGATGAAGAGTCCCTTGTCTATAATATCTGTATAACCTTAGTTATGTAAATTCATGTATATATTGACTTTAGCAACTTTGGTTTTAATAAAAATTATTTTTGCTTGATAAAAAAAAAAACGATATTTTTGTTTTGTTTTTCACCGTAATAAATGAAAACAAACTTAAGCTCGGTAAATTTGCGATGTTGGAACTACTAGTTGTTTCATTTTGTTGAAATAAAAAATGTGAGACTTTACTCAATTTTAATTACAATCTATACATATCTAATAACAAAATCTTGGGCCAAAATTGGATCAAAACAATTGTTACAAATTTTCTCATCAAATTTTAAAAATATTATCTAATGGGATGTAACTCAAATGGTATAGCTAAATTTATTTTGTCTTCTTTGCATGTGATAGATTCAAGGTTCAAGTCTCAATTTCAACACCACATATATTTTAATTATTTTTGAGTATTTTCTAATTATTTTTATTATTTTTAAACTAGGTCAATTTATACTTAACTAATACCAAAATATTATACAAAAAATAGAAATAAAAATTTGCAACAAAAAAATTTATTACAAATTTGTCGTGAAATTTTAAATCTATACATATCTAATAACAAAATCTTGGGCCAAAATTATATCAAAACAATTGTTACAAATTTTCTCATCAAATTTTAAAAATATTATCTAATGGGATGTAACTCAAATTGTATAACTAAATTTGTTTTGTCTTCTTTGTATGTGATAAGTTCAAGGTTCAATATTCCATTTCAACAAAACATATATTTTAATTATTTTGAGAATTTTCTAATTATTTTTATTATTTTTAAACTAGGTCAATTTATACTTAACTAATGCCAAAATATTATACAAAAAATAGAAAAAAAAAATTGCAACAAAAAAATTTATTACAAATTTGTCATGAAATTTTAAAAGTTGTGTATTGATGATTAAAATAATTATATTTTGAGTCATTTCTAAATTATTATTTTTGAACTAGATCTATTTATTTTTTCTGATACCTCGGTAACCGACCCAAGGACCATATAATACGAGGAACCAGAACCCACCGTCAACTAGAAGAGGGTCCACTTCATGCAGAGCAAAACATTGTATGGACTGAACAAAAACTAGATCTATGTATACTTATCTAATAATAAAATATTATCCAATAAAATATTATTACAAATTTACCAGGAAAATTAAATTTCTTTATAAATAATTAATAATATAAATAATAAAATTTTAAATTTAATATGGATATATTTTTTTTAAAAATTAGTTACTCCCTCTGTCTTTTTTAGATTGACTTTAACACGAGTTTTAATTAGGAAGTTGTTTATTAACATTTGAAGGGAATAAAATAAACTTTATATAAGAGTATTTTAGTCACTTTTAGATAATGAGACAAAAAAAAGTTAATTTTGTATGTAATTATTAAGATATGAAATGTAATTTAGTGATGTAGGGTGATAGATTGAAACTCTACAATTGTTTTATCGATATGTTGTGTATATGACAAAAGACAGACCTTTTTGAATTTGAGTAACACTTCTGTGAATCAGATCTATACATGAACTATATCATTATTATGCACAATAACTATCATTGTACATAACAGTAATTGCATACTATCGATATTAGACTTAAATTATTAAATAAACAATTTAAAATTAAATTATTAGTTGAATTGTAAAACGACATGACTAGATGATTGTGATAAAGCTCAATTTATATACTTATTTGTACGATTATTATATGATCTGGGATTTAAATTGATTAATCCAATTATTATAAATTAATTGCTAGCACTATTAACATTAGACTTAAATTATTAGTTGAATAAAAGATTGTAAAATAACATTAAATTGGTTGTTATAAAACTCGGTACTCACCTAAGAGAAAATATTAATTGAGAACAACACATAACAAAGAGTTGATTTTGGGAATAACGCTGACCTTACCAGACAGTAGATTCTCTTTATAGTTTTAGAGAAGATAATATTGACTAATGATATCTTATGGTATGACCATTAATAAAAGTTGGAGACAACTACAGAACCTTAAACTTTCTTAAGGAGATTAATTTTGGGTAGTACGTGTTGCCATATCCAGAGTAACTAGGCGGGATATTTTGAAATTTTTGATATGGGATGACGACAATATGTGACGATCAACGATGTTTATAAGAAAAAAATTTAAGATTTTCAAAAGAAATAATACCTTTTAAACTTGCATTATTTAATAATGTAAACTTTTTCAACAGTTAAAAACGTCACCCATTTCCCACGTCTCATCGCAAAAGTAGTAAAATTTTTACAAATCAACATTACATCGAAATGAAAAAAATATAATAGTGAAATATATAAAATAAAAATAAAGAATATAATAGGTAAAATAATTATTTCTAATTAATTTAACATGAAAATTAAATATATTTAATATCATATTCATTTTATACTCACAGACCGTGCAACGCAGGAGTGATATACTAGTTATAATATAAAGATGCGAAAGTGTCATATTTTCTTCTTATTATATAACATGAAAAGTCCAACCATTAATATTACAATAGTGAATCTCTTGTGGAATTTGTTAACTATAAAATTGTTCCATATTTATACATCCGACTTTCAATTATCACTATTAATACTCTTTTGTAATGTATGTCATACTCTTCAATTATCATTACTAATATCCTTATTACAATATAAGTCATATTATTCATTATAATAAATAATACCCTTTATGTAGTATTAAATCATACCCTTTAATTATCACGATCAAACCCTTTAATAACATAAGTAATTCATCTTAAGTCTTAACTAATTAAATGGATTCCATGTGTAAACCTTGTTCACCTTATACTTTGTCATAATATAATTAACAAAAAATATTTTGAAGTAGTTTTGCCAAACTTTTACAGAAATTTCCAAATATACTTTTTACCATATGAAATATCACGTTTGATTAAATTTTGAAAAATAATTTTTAATATTAAACATTTTTAAAACCTGATATTCTATATGCTTTGTATATATTTTTTTTTTTGAAACCTCTATATGCTTCGTATGTTAAATGTATTACTTTAAAAAAACATAATTCATGTAAAAATAACTCAAATCCATCAACCTAGAACTTTATCAAAGAGTATATTAATATTTCAATTTAAAAAAATCTCAAATTTGAGAGGAAATCCATTCATCAAGGTTTTTTACAAGATAAAAACTCATATGAGACGGAGTAGATTTAACACAAATCAACTTACCCATTTTCAAGTGTTAAAGCGTCAATGTTTAAATTATACTCTATTTCACCGTGAGACCGTCTCAAGCAAGTGTTTCTCTTCTTACAATAACTTCAATGGAGCTAACGCAGATGAAATAACATAAGATAGCACTTCGATCTACTCATTTTTATTAGAAATATTTAATCGATTATTAAAATAGTACAAATTGGTTAAGGAGTAAGCCCATAAATAGTTGCATGATCCACTGGGCCTGAAATCCAGCCCAATATCTGAAAAAAGCTGTGGCCCACTCTCGAGAGATATAATGATGGAGACATGGCAGCCATAAATGATTGTAGTTATTTGGCATGAGAGTGTGTGTACTATCCTTTGTTACCTTATTGCCCCACATAATAATCACATTATCAATTATCCACTTTTATTTTTTTGGTATATTTTTAAGTATAGATTTTAGCCTTTTGAGGTTCGAATTTCGAAATATATCAAGCTTTGATTAAACTACCACAGTGTTACTTTTTTGTCCTATCTCTCAGCAGTGGCTGCTGGGTCCAACCTGGCAAATGGTATTTTATTTTAAATTACTTATTATTGAGATTGCCCCTAATGGGTTATACAAGGTAAACGGCCACCTAATTTTTTTTCAAACATTAACATTACATAATGACAAAATTTCGATCCGTATCATTTCCATCATCTTTAATAACAAATGTTCAAAATATAAAATTATTTCATCATCTTTAATAACATAATAATTGAGTAAAGTTTCCATTTTTTAATAATATAAAATTTGTATCATAATTTATAAATTAATACCATAATATTAATTTTTAATTATATATAATATCATATTATTTAATAGAATTTATAAAAATATTATATTATTATTTTATATTGGATTAATATTTTACTTATTTATTCAATTCAATAGAAATTCAAAACTGCTTATTGAATTGGAAGATCAAATAGAAATATTTAATTTGTAATTGATTGGCCATAATTGATTGAAAAAACCTTTATATATAAATATAAATCTAAGTTTTTTTTAATTTTCAATAAATTTTCACCCCTTATATTTCAATTTCATATATTTTTCAATCATTCTCTTTTTTTAATATTTTTCTTTCTTATTTTTTCAAATTAAATCTATACCCAATCTTTTTTTTTTTTATTAAATTTATCAAATCAAATCTATACACAATCAAATATCTTGTGGGTATCCGGAGTTAGTAACAAAGTCTTTTAAGATCAATCTTCTTCTTCTTCACTTATTTTAATTTTTTATTTAATTTTCAAATTAAATTTTATACATCTTAAATTCAATTTCATATATTTTTCAATCATTCTCTTTTTTTTAATATTTTTCTTTCTTATTTTTTCAAAAAGAATCTATACCCAATCTTTTTTTTTTTTTTTTCTTAAATTTATCAAATTTAATTTTATATATTTCGCGTTCATAAATTTTATTTGGATCACTTTTTTTAAATTTTCAATGATATATTGTTTATTCTTAAATTTTTTTCATTATTTCTTGAATTGATTTCTATTTTTTATGTTTTTTTAATAATAGTTTAATTTTAGGATTTGAGATCATAAATTTTATTTGGATCACTTGAAATCTTCAAATATATTGTTTATTCGTAATTTTTATTATTTCTTGAATTGATTTCTATTTTTTATGTTATTGAAAAAATTGAGGATTTGAGATGCAAAAAAATCCAATTAAAAAAAATTATTTGTAAAAAAAGGATAAAAATTATTTGTTTTTTTTATATATTTTAAAAAAAAAAATGAAGGGCCCAAATTTTTTATTGCACCGGGCCCCTAAAATTATAGGACCGACTCTGTCTCTCAGTGTCAATTTCTCAAACTCTATTTGCCAAATTCACGTCTTATTTTTTTTATATTTTAGTTTAATTAAATAAATTTTAAATTTTGTTTCTAGTTTATCCAATTATTTTCGAGTATTATATTTTCAATTTTTTAAATACCTTTAGTTTTGTTAGGTATGTTATATATACACATATATAATTCTTCAAATGCTACTTAAAAATAGCATAAAAACTTAAAAGTATTAAAATTTACATTTTTCAGTTGAGTTTGTATGCTGTGAAACTTGTTCACAGTGAAACAAACTGATTTTGTTTTTTACAGACATACACTTTAGTAATATAAGTCACACCCTTTAGTAATATAAGTCACACACTTCAGTTATCACTACTTACACTTTTTTGCTTATAATATAAGTCACACCTTTCACTTTTATGAGTAATACTCTTTATAGTAAAAAGTCACACACTTTACAGTAAAAAGTCACACACTTTAGTAATATAAGTCATACTCCTTAACCAGTTTCACCGTAAAACTTGTTCATACTATACTTTACCTTTTCAGTTAACTTTTATCATGTAATACCTCAACCCAAAAGTAATTAGTAATTAGATAGGATCATTTTGAAATGATCTCGATCTCATATATTGAACAAGTTTCATAAAATTTAATTATTTGACTCATTTTAACATATTTTTTAATTCACTAAACTTAATTCGTATTATATTCTGAATAATTTCACATGCTCATAAATTAAAATTAAAATCAATTTTATAGCATAAAATTTATTCACCCTAGATTTGACCTATCTTATTTAGGACTTAAAGAAAAATAAGTGCATAATTAAAATTGAGGTAGTTAAGGTAGGTTCCTCCATTGTGTCCCCTAATCCTAATATTTCATCATTTCATCTCACTTTGTGAATGATGATTGTCATAATTACCCTTTCTCTTGAGGCTACAACATTATGAAATTTAGAAAATCCCATGTCCCCTCCACCATAAATTAATTTAGGAGTTTTATCAATTCAGGGTCTGAAAGATAGTCTAGCTATCAATTTAAGGCCTAAAAGATTTTTCCTTTCGATTCAAGGTCTGGAAGATAGAAAACTATCAATCCAGGACCTGAAAGATAGAAACTATCAATTCGAGGCTTATAAATTTTAAGGTCATGTTTGACACTAAAACCCTAAACCCTGAACACTAAACCCTAAACCCTAAACGATGGATCCTAAACTTTGAACCATGAACCCTAAACCTCCCTGAACCCTAAACCTTGAACCGTAAACCCTAAAAATAAAAAAATAAGAACATGAAATAAGGATATGAAATATAAGTGTCAAACATGACCTTAAATTGTGTGAGCCTTAAATTGATAGTTTTTATTTTTCAGGCCCTGAATCGATAGTTTTCTATCTTCTAGGCCTTGAATCGATAGGAAAAATCTTTAAGACCTTAAATTGATAGTTTTGTCATCTTTCGGGCCCTGAATTGACATTTTTCCATTAATTTATTCTGAAATTCCAAGTGGGAATCCTAAGTTCATACAAACCTGCCCTGCACGAAATAATGCATGTTACCACTCAACATAACATCTCAACCAAAAACATTGCATGCTTTCTTCACTGTGGGACATCCCACATGACAAACTTCTATTTTAACTTGATTAATTGGACCTAATTTTTTTTGATTGATTTGTTGTATGGGTTTTATTTCTACATGTAATACAAAAACATACATGAGATCGAGGGTTATGTTCTGAAGGTTTTTCTACAAGAGGTATTTTGCAAATTATTCTCACGGTTTAAAAGCACTTTTCGAAAGTTAAAACTGTGAGAGGACATCTTAAAAAATAAGTGTTTATGTCCTCTCCACTTAGAGTTTGCAAACACACAGTCTTACGTATATTTGTTTACTCAAAATAAGCCATAAATTTAAAGAATAAAATTTTGATGAAACTTGTTCAAAATTGATATCATTATACTTAATTACATAAGAATATAATTATGACACTTATCAACTGATATCATTATAATGATAAACAAATACCCCACAACATTTAATGGTACAATAATTAATAAATTTATAAAAATAATGATTTTAATTTCATAATATGAATATACATTACAAGAAAAAAAAATGCCTATGGAAATATTTCAATATGTCTACAATTTTTTTTTTTTTAAAAAATTCATCCTTAAATAGTAAAAAATATTTATGACTTAGACTACAAAATATTCTAATCATATATGTATTTCCATTCATAGATAAATATGTCTACAAAAATGTAATTAGATTATAATTTTTAAACAACATATATAATTATCTACGGAAATGTAAGTTACCTAAGGAATTATTTGTGTAGGTAATTTGTTTGCCTACGAAAATTACAAATGATAAGTAGTTTGTTCATAGATAATTTGTATGTCTACTAAATTTCTAAAAATTCGTAGGCAAGTTGTAGATAATTCATACTATTTAAGAATCAAATTATTTTTTATTAAAAAAGCTTTTTAACTATTTGGAAAAATTCATAGATACTCCCTCCGTCCCAATCTTAACTACACTATTTCCGTTTCGGTCCGTTCCACAATCTTAATTGCACATTTTCTTAAATGAAAATACTCACTTTAACTCACACCCTTCAAACACTCACTTATTTACTATATGCCACTCTCTCATACGCTCAACATTTTATCACTTTATCATATTTAATAAATATTATTCTACTCTTTAATAAAGTTGAATTCCCCGTTCTACCCCCAACACATTATCATTTTATCACCTAAAATACTAATAAATAATTTTTTCTTAAACTCCGAACATACAATAAACATGCGGTTAAGATTGGAACGAAGGGAGTAGTTCTTTAATTACTTTCTTGTAGTGAACTTTCACAGGAGAGTCAGTTGAAATTTAAAATATCCAAGTCCATACTTTCAAATCAAGTTGATGACAAATTCTTATGTAATATTTTACAATATCATACAAATTAAATTAAAGAATTTAATCTTGAGCGAGTCTCATGTGCATCCAAGTGCATCGTGTATTTATAATGTATTTTAAAATCATACAACTTATTAAATTGAAATATACAATTTACTTATACTGAACCGTGCAATTATTTTTCTATATTAATAGTTGCAGTACAATTTAATATAAACAAATTACATATTTCAATATAATAAGTTGCATAATTCTAAAATGAATTATAAGCGCACGATGCATCAGAATGAAAGACTTACACCTTTAATATATCTTATTCCCAAAAATAATTTTGAATTGATTATGGTAATCCCATCCCATCTTCTTTGGAAACCTCATTCCACGAGTACAGTTGTAAGATAAGCATAATTGGGGTGTGGAAGGATTGGGTAATTGGGTATATATACATATCAACTAATCCATCATTCCATCTGTGATTTGTCTTTGATTGATATAATCCCAATTCACATAGGGAAATGGACAACTCTTTTTGTTTTTCACTTAACTCATTTAGATAACGCATGCATGTGTATTAGGTTTTATATACTCTCCAACTTTACTCATACATTTTCTAATTTATCAGTTACGAGTATCCTATGCAAACTTTACCATAGTTTAGATCTTTGAATTCTGAGTAATCAATTTCCCATTTAAAAAATATTAAAGTTCTATCCTTAAAAAGCATATATTCTCTTCGTCCCTAAAAAAAACGTGCACGTTCACTGTTTTCACTTATTTTTGCGAGCGAGTTTTTTATTAGTATTTGAAATGATAAAATAATTTTTAAAGATACATGCAATGTAGATGAGAGGTAGATCTATAATACCCCTCTTTAAAAATTACTTTATCATTTGAAATATTAATAAACAACTCGCTCATAAAAAACTCGATAATAAAATAGGTGTTCACGTTTTTTCGGGACGGAGGTAGGACTAATTAATTAGCGCAGTACAAAACTATGGAAATAAAACATAATTATTAAAAATGATTTCCATATTTGACATTTTCCAGATAATTAAAGTAATTGTCAATCGGAAGCTTCGTTTGTGCAAGTGCTAGATAGGGATGCGGCGCCCATTTTCATGGATATAATATACACCTCACAATTTATTTATTTTATCATTTAATTTTAAAATATCTCATGATATTATGTTTATCTACAAGTAGTAACGTACTAAAGCAAGATCGAGAAAAATTCCTTCATCGAAATATAATATTTAAGTGCAAAACAAACAAAACAGGTGTACCTATAGAAAGCTCTCTTTCTATAGCAATATATCCACTTGAATATTTAGATGCATTCTTAATGTATATATTTTATTTTATCAATATCGATATTTGTTGATAATAGTTGACAATAAATAAGAGATTGTTAAAACATGATGAATTAAATTAGTATATCCGTTCAATAAAAAAAGTCGTCGTTAATGTTAGTCAAAGTAAGATATTTTCTGTTTTTTTTTTAGTTAAATGCCGATACAAAATTTTACAGGTAATTAATATTTTAGTAAACTCATTTAACCTCATGCTATAACTTTTGCTAATTAAGAATACTTTCATCTTTTGTACTAAGAGTTATCAAATCAATTTTTTTTTAGACATTAACTTTTTTTTTTTTGCCTAATATCATAACATCTTTTTGATGAGATTTTATGAAACTTGAAAAGGAAGGGTTACCTTTGCATTGGATTCCTCACCAAAAAGGGATTTTATTTATTCAATAATAGAAAAGCCCCCACCCACCCCACCCCACCCACCCACCCCCCTCTCATGAAAAACATTGGAAAAAGCCAAAAAAGTCAACCAAACATAATCAAAAAAAAAGGTGGTATGAAATTGATGATTATATTGTTGAAAACTCACACTCCTCATTATATTAACCAACCACACATTTCAATTCTCTGGCATCGAATATCAAACATCTTCTCACCTCTTCTTGTTCCAAAATAGCATCTGTTTTTTCCAAAAAAAAATCAACAATTATCTTTATAATCTTCATGTACACAAATTTCAAGCCGTTTTCCATGACGGGATTACCCACCAAAATCTCTCCCGAGAAAGAAACGCATGCAACGGTAAAACGCGACTTTCTCGAAGAGCTCCGAACCAAAGAAGGAAGCGCTGTTTCAGACTGCGTTTTGAAGATCAAATTGGGCGCATGTGCAGAAGACGGGATTGGCGGGTGCAGTACGCCGAAAGCAGTGGATCACAAAATGAGCGTTTCCCTGAAATGCCCTCCGCCCCCAAGGAAACCCAAATCAGCCCCATGCTTAAAGAGAAAGGCGCAAAGAGACAATTTACTTGATCTTTCTCATGAACTCGAGTCGTTGTTTCCTTCAAATATTCTCAGAGATTTCGTGTGTGGTAAGATTAAGAAAATTAGGACGGAGAGTTGTTAATGGAATTAATATTTATTTATGATCTTCGTCGTTGTACTTCATGCATGATTAGGTGTACCATATTCTGTTATTGGTACGTTACTGATTATATTATACGTGACCACCACATGGTGACTATTTTAGAAATATAAGTTATGAATTAATTCATCGTTAATATTAGAGAGAAGATTCCTTCATGGTCTGTTTTAACTGGACTTCATTTTTATTTTCTTTTCTTTTCAATCCTTTTATTTTCACCTCGCATATTCTTGATTTTTTCTTTTTTCTTTTTACAGTGTGTGGACCTATGCTAACTACTATATTCCTTATTCTCTACAAAATCCAAAATTTATACTCATATTTTGTCGATATATGATTTGTGTATACTCTGTGCCTAAATATCTATATATATATGTAAGACAATGAGTAATTCACCGTGAATAGGTGTTGGGGGATTTTTACTATTAATAATGAGGATACAACAATATACAAGGAATGAATATCTCAACAATATATACAATAATAAATACCAAGATATGGTCAACTTATATCCGTAATACCCCCGCAAGCGTCGCGTGGGGTGAAGACAAACGCAGAGCTTGGAGCATAAGAACTCAAAGGCCGATCGTGGTAGACTTTTTGTGAAGATGTCTGCTAGCTGAAGATGAGAGGGAACAAACTGAGTTTGAAGCTTCCCTGAAGAAACCAATTCACGAACAAAATGACAGTCAATGTCAATGTGCTTTGCACGCTTATGGGCAACTGGATTTTGACTTAGAAAGATGGCACTCTTGTTGTCGTAGAGCAACAAGGGACGAACATGAGATGTAATTCGAAGGTCCCGTAACAGGTTGGACAACCAGATCAACTCGGCGGCTGTATTCGCCATCGCCCTATATTCTGACTCACAACTTGATCGAGAGACAGTGGGTTGTTTCTTTGCACTCCAAGAAACAAGGTTACCCCCAAGGAAAATTGAATAACCATAAGTAGAACGACGAGTCTCTACACAACGAGCCCAATCTGCATCAGAGTAGCCAACAATATTGAACTCGGGGTGAGGAGAAAAGGAAAGGCCAAAGTGAAGTGTGCCTTTAACATAACGTAAAATCCTCTTGACAGCAGTAAAATGGTCCACTGTAGGTGAGTGGAGAAATTGACTAACATAGTTAACAGCAAAAGACAGGTCCGGACGAGTAATAGTCAAATATTGCAATGCCCCCACTAAGGAACAGTACAAGGTGGGATCGGAGAAAGGAACACCAGTACTCACAAGAGAATCACCAGCAAGAAGAGGCGTGGCGATCGGCTTAGACTCTAAAAGATTTGCATGTTCCATAATATCATGAGCATATTTGGTTTGCCCAACAAACAAACCATCAGAAGTATAGGAAATCTCCAACCCAAGAAAGTAGCTTAGCTTACCAAGATCCTTGATGGCAAACTCAGCATGCGTCCGATCAATAAACTTCTTCAAGAACATAGGATCATTGCCTGTCACAATGATATCATCGACATAAAGAAGTAAAAAGATTACTGAAGTGCCTCGATGCAAGAAGAAACGAGATGAGTCAGAACGACTCGTAGAGAAGCCAATACTACCAAGGAACGAGCTAAATTGTTGAAACCAAGGCTAGAGGAGCCTGACGAAGCCCATATAAAGCCTTCTTAAGGCGGCAAACGTGATCTGGGAACCGAGGATCAATGAAACCAAGAGGCTGAGACATATAGACGGGTTTCGATAGAATGCCATTTAGGAAGGCATTCTTAACATCGAGCTGGTGAAGAGGCCACTGAAATTGAACAGAAAGTGCCAGGATAACTCGAACAGTAGCAACTTTGACAACTGGACTGAATGTATGATGAAAATCAGCCCCGGGAACCTGAGTAAAACCCTGTGCAACTAGACGAGCCTTGTGGCGCTCAATCGAGCCATCAGAATGAAATTTCATTCGAAACACCCACTTGGAACCCACTATATTTGTATCTGGAGGGCGAGGTACCAAGTCCCAAGTATCATTGGAACGAAGAGCATCAATCTCGTCCTGCATGGCAGCAATCCATTCTGGAAACTTGGAAGCAGACTTAAACCCACGAGGCTCAGAGGCAACCGTCAAAGCCGAGAGAAGTGCAGTAGATGCCAAATCAACCGGATAACTAGGCTTGAAAATCCCTGATTTAGACCGAGTAACCATAGAGTGAGAAGGTGGCACAAGAGGTGGTTGCGGTGCAGATGGCTCGGCATGAGGGCCAGCCGGCGAGGCAGGGGCCGGCTGAATCGGATCTTACTGCGGCTGGGCCCCGTCATGATGCAGAACAGGGGCCAGAGGCTCCTCAGGAGCAGGCGGATGTGCTAATAGGGGTGCGTGTAGGTCGGTATTTTCTGGCATAAGTCGAGAAGCAGCCGAAACAGGTGGCATGGGCGGAATTCGATTAGGTAGAGAAGTCGTGGAGGTATCAGGACCAAGCTCCAAGTCCTGAAAGGTCGAAAGATCAATGACACTTTCAGAAGAAACCTGTGAATCACCTGAGAAAGGAAAAACACGTTCATCAAATTGAGCATGTCGTGTAATGATTATGCGAGCAAAAATAGGATCGTAACACCGAAAACCCTTATGGGCGCTGCTGTAGCCCAAAAAAATACAAGCCCGACTGCGAGGAGTGAGCTTATGAGGAGAGTAGTCGCGTAAGTACGGAAAGACTCAACAACCAAAAGGTTTAAAGTTTGCATAATTTGGTGCCTGTTGAAAAAGAAGCTCAAATGGTGATTTGTTATCTAAAATAACCGATGGAAGACGATTGATAACGTAAACTCTTGTAGAGAAAGCATCAAACCAAAAACGAGCAGGAGCATGAGAATGAAACATCATTGAAAGCCCTGTTTAAGTGATATGACGATGTTTCCTTTCAGCTCGGCCATTCTGCTGAGGAGTATAAGGACATGAAATGCGATGAAGAACCCCATGATGATTTAAGAAATTACAAACTTGGTTGCATGTAAACTCAGTACCCCATCACTTTGAAAAACCTTCATTGATTTCGAGAATTGATTACAGACAAATGTGTGAAACCTCTCAAATGTTGCAAAGAATTCTGATTTAGCACGTAATGGAAACAAGCAGGTGAAACGGAAAAAATCATCAACAAAAGCAGCATAGTAACAAAAATCATCAATAGTATTAACGGGAGCCGGTCCCCACAAATCACAATGCACCAAATCAAGCACAGAAGAAGCACGTTTATCATTCAAATTAAAAGACAATCGTTTACTCTTAGCCAACTGACAAGAGGAACAAACACCTAATTTATTCAACAGAGAAATTATTGAAAACGAAACATGCCCCAAACGTAAATGCCAAAGATCAAAACTAGCCTTCAAAGCCTTGGTCCGTAAAGCAGCAACCAAAGCCGTACTCCCCTTCTCCAGAATATATAAACCTCTCTCACACCGGCCCTGTGCCATTATTCCCTTTGTTGCCCGATTCTGAACAGTAAATGATTTATCAGAGAAAACAACATCAACCGGATAATCAGACGTAAGCTTACTGATGGACAAAAGATTTTTAGTTATATGCGGGACAACCAACACATCCAATAAATTCACATTAGGAGATAATTTGCTAATACCAATATAAGAGATAGAGAGAGAGTTTCCGTTACCAACGATCAAAGAACCATTACCATTATACGGTTCAAACATATCAAAATCAGAAGGTTGAGCAGTCATGTGGGCTGAGGCACCGGAGTCCATGTACCAGTCTGGAGTGCTGTTTGAGACGTTGCAGGAGGCCTGAAATGCTTGAGCAAGCTGTGCAGTTTGAGAACGTCCATGAAGAAACTGAGGACACTTATCAGCGTAGAGTTCCTCGACAGATTTGGCAACGGGGGGGCTGCGACCACCATTGCCATTGTTTTGATTCCCATAATTGGAGGAGCGACGATTAGGGTTACCATAACCCCGATTTGAGTTGACATGGCCTCCTCCACCAGAATTTGAGCGACCACCAGAATTTCCACCCTCCACCACCAGAATTGGAGCCGCCACGATTTTGGGAATAAAAAAGGCAACTGAGCGGGCGGTGCCTCCACGGCCTTCAACAAAATCTCATACTGAATAGCTTGATGAACAAGATCGTGGAATGATGGCAAAGAGGGCATAGCCATCCGCGTGTCACTGAAGCCGATGTACCGAGACCGCGAAGAAACTTTAGTGCACCTTGTCGTTCTCAACAACCGGGCGACCAATTGTGGATAACTGATCACAAAGAGACTTAAAAGCCCTACCATAATCTGTGACAGTCTGTTCATCGCGACAGAGGTTCAGTAACTCCGCGCGAAGTTGATTTGCCCGGGATTCGGAGGAATAATCGAATGCAGACTCTAGAGCGAGCCATGCCGAGCGAGAAGTATGACACTCGACAACCTCCCCATTGCTTCGGCCTCAAGAGTGGCGAAGATGACGGATAACAATCGGCGGTCCTTGAGTTTCCAAGCGGCAAAGTCAGGATTGGGAGAGATAGCGCCGGCCTCAGATGTGATAGTCGGCGATGGGGAAACGGAGGAGCCGTCGACGAGACTAGTGAGATCAAAAGCCTCCATCATGGCTTCGAATTGGCGTTTCCAAAGGACGTAAGTGGGCGGAGAGATGAATCTTAACCATGTTGATCATGGGAGTGATGGGCATTGGATCGGTGGCTGCCATCGGAGACACCTAGGGAGAGGGAGAAGGGAAGGAAGATGGACGACATCCGAAAACTTGAGGAAGAAGATGAAGACGGCCGGCGAAAAAAAAAAAAAAAAAAAGGGTTTTCCTGTGTTTAGGCGTGATATCATGTAAGACAATGAGTAATTCATCGTGAATAGGTGATGGGGGATTTTTACTATTAATAATGAGGATACAACAATATACAAGGAATGAATATCTCAATAATATATACAATAATAAATACCATCAACTTATATCCCTAATAATATATATAATCTATATCAATATATGACATATACACACATGATTCATAAATCTCCATTTGAGACTGATTTGGGCAGCCTTGCAAAATCAATCAATATGATTTTTCTTTCGATTTTTTTACTCTTCACTCACAAATTTAAAGTTTAATAAAAAAAAAAGTTCGTCTTGAATTTATGTTTTTGTGATCTTTAATTTGAGGAATACTATATGTATAAATAAAAATAAATTAAGTTCATATAAAAAAATATGGATTTTATTTTTTTAAAGTAACTTTTCATTGTTTTTTATATATGGGTCGATTATATAAGTTTTTTTTAATCTTGCATTGTTTTTATTGATATTTCATTGTTTTTATTATATAAGGTTTAAAAAAAATCTTAGCATCATTTTTTTAAAAATTAAGCATTTATATATGTTGAGTTGACGGATAATTTAAATTTGAGTTTGAATCACAAATGACCCCATAACTTTGGCCTCAAATAAATTTAGTCCCATAAATTTTTTTGTCATCGATTTAGTCCCAATAACTTTGACAATGTCCAATTTTAATCTCAAATAGGCCGAAACAACGTCGTTTTGCCATTTTTATTTGGGGCTTTCCGTCGAATGTTGTGACTTGACTGACACGTGTACTGTCATGTGTATTATTAAGTGTGTTTGTCTAATTCTTTCCGTCAATTCTGTTTTAATTTTAACTTTAAAATTTTAATTATATGCCTGAAATTTTAGTTGTTAAAAAGAAAAATAAATGTGGCAATCCAGTCACAACATCTGTCGAAACCCCCAAATAAAAACGGCAAAATGATGTTGTTTCGGTCGATTTAAGACTAAAATTAAACATTGTCAAAATTATTGGGACTAAATTAACGACAAAAAAACTTACGGGACTAAATCTATTTAAGACCAAAGTTGTGGGACTATTTATGATTCAAACTCTTTAAATTTCATACTTAATTAAATATTTATGAGCTAGATCGGTATGTACGTATATATTATCTCATAAAAGTTATATATTAATGAAAAAGTATTGAAAAGATTAATAAAGATCAATTATTAGTTGGTGAGCAAACTAAATTTAATTTAGATTTATATCACAAGTTATCTCACACTAAACCCTTGTTAATTTGCAAAAATTTATAGTTTTAAAGAAGAGATTAAAATTAGTGATTATGGAAAAATTGATTAATAGTAGAAGTTGATAGTACACAACTTCTAACTTCTATTAATTGATATGAACTCTCCAGAATTAACACTCTCTAATTGAGAAGACGATTGGCAAAGCCCGTAATTTATAGTAGTAAAATTCCTAACAGAATTGAAAACCGTTCTAACAGAAAAACCGCTTTAGCACGTGCGCGACTTTTCCCTCTGAGCTTTCAGTCAGAACTTTTTCCCTCGAACTTTCCTTCCTGAGCTGAACACAGCTTTCCTGAAGATCAGTAGAGCAACTGACGTTCAGGCTGATAACAAACCCGTTCATGATGATTTTCTTCAGGCTGGTTTACTACCGTTCAGGATGATTTACTTCTACATCACTTAACTTCACAAGATCTATTCTGCTTGAGAAGAAAGGCAATTCTACCTAAAATAGAAAATTGAAAGGAAGCCAAACAAGGTAATAGATATAGGGTAAAAATCAAAATGTAAAATTTCATATTTTGACTAAAACCGAAAAAAGTTAAAATTACTGAACAAAAAGAAAATCATTTTTCTAAAGATTTTAATTATATAAATTAATTTCTTAACATAATCAATATTTTCCGTTTATATTTTTGGTTAATTTAGTGCAAGGGCTAGATTCTCTGAAAAATACTTTTGGCGTGTTAGAAGGTTGGAGTGGAGATCCTTGTTTTCCTGCACCTTATTCATGGGATTGGATCGTCTGTACACCACCACGAGTAACAACCCTGTAATACAATACTTTTTTTTAAATTTTTTTTTATTATTCTAGTTTTTAATTAAATTTTCAAGATCCTCATTTTAATGTTCGATTGTGAATAGGTTGCTTGGTAGCTTGGGCCTATCGGGGTTGATTCCTGATTTCAGTTCTATGAATGCTCTTCAAACAATGTATGTCATTTAATATATTCGCGGAGCTATTAATTAATAAATTCTAAATTTTCAAATATCCACTTTAATTAATTTTTAATTAAATGCATAATCATGTATTTTGTTCAATATACATTTGCAGAGATCTTCACAATAACAGCTTGCGAGGGCCTATTCCTGATTTCCTTGGCAATTTTCCGAATCTCAAAGTATTGTAAGTTCAAAAAATCAAATCATGACTTCATCATATATATTAGAGATATATAGATCATTAATTTTGATGCAGGTAGAAGCAAACAACCTTCTCAATCACCGTTGATTCCCATAGGAATACCGGTAAAGATGAATAATACGAGAAATTACTCTCAATATTTTTAATTCATAAACAACTTAACTGCAAGAAAAAGTTACAAGACTGCCTCTTAAATAGGAAAATCCTAACACTAATTACGGAAATATAATAAATGCTAATAAATTACATTAATTATTAATTTCCTAATTAAACCGTGATTATAATAAATCAAGATCGATATTGCGATCTCATCTCCATCATTCTCTCCCTCTTTGAATTGATCCGTTCTCGAATCGGCATCGATCTCATCTCCAGAGGGATAAAAGAAAGTCACTAAGCAGATAAGCTAAAAAATGTCGGACGTTCGAGTGTGGTTTAAAATCTTGAGGCGATAAACAAATGGAGCTGCTGACAAAATAACTATCATGATTAATATAAAAATAATAATTATTTTGCGAGGCAAAATCGACCCGTGGCTCAAGATATGGATGCTTCGGAACCAAAATATCTTCGTTCTTCGTACCATAAATTGAAGAATCTTCATCGGACTCAATATCATAAATGGGTAGCACGGAATCGAAAGTTTGGGACAAAGCATCTTCGGGCTCGGTATCGAGACTGGAAGGCTCAAAATCAATTATGAACTTCTCTTCATCATAAACAGGTGACCCATCATATAATGGGGACTCGCTAAAATTATCCAATCCATCAAAAATATTAAAAGACTCATTATTCTCTAAATCTCCAAAAATATCTTCAAAATATTCCTCAGGCCACTATGTAAGTTTGATCCAACAAGCTTAAAATCATTCCTAAACTGGCTCGATCCAACATACCCAAATGGAGGCCCATGTTTAATCTGGTCCAACAACACGTTATCAGGCTCATTTATGCCATGAGAATAAGTAAGCCCATAATTTTCCAATTTAGGCTTAGGCCCAAAGTAAGTATAATTAGGACGAAGCATGGTAGCCCAAATTGACAATTCCCATCATGAGAAAGAGAAAGCCCACCATGGGTTAGGGCATCAGGCCCCAAATCATCACTACCAGTACCAGCCGCTGCATCGGCCGCAACAATGAAGATATCATTGCCATTCTGGTCCTTTCTTGCGGTTGTACACGAAAGTATCTGGTAGTGCGATTCGGTGTTGGAGACGCCAAGTGGAGTGCTGGAAGGCTCTCGGCGGTGAGTTTCAGGTTGACGGGAGAATCGACTCTCCAGCGTGTTTGGCCGTCGATCTGTCGACGGGGCGGCGCCAAAGGTTTGTAATTTACCGTGTATTTTCTGGTGTACTGGATATGTATAATTTGTGGGGATGAATTTTTGGGTGAAGTGTTTTGCGAATTTGTGCCAATCAACGAGTTTGGGCTTACCTTGCCTGAGACGGGAGTCCTTCAATTGTCGCCACCAGGGCAACTCGGCGGTCGGTTGGGACAGCCGCGTGCTCTTCGCAGGTTTGGAGCCACTCGAGGCAGACTGTTGGTTCACTACTTCCGTAAAACTCAGGGATTTCGTTGCTGAAAATATGTTTCCAGCTATGTGTTTTGACGTGTAACGTAATAGAGAATGGGGCTCGATCTCGGGATTGTGCACGGCGATGGGCCACATATGGATAGAGGTGACGGTGGGTGTAAACCCCATACAACATTGTTGCTTGTTGAACTCGCATCGACTCAACATATTGAAAAAGAGTGGCAATCTGCTCTCTCAATTCTTCCATGGCAAAGGCATCGGAAGGAGCGTTGCACTGACTCTGGATACCTGACTCTGGATACCAACTGATGCAGGGAAAGCGTATAATAAAGATAATATACAAAGAATACACTAATTTCATTGATTCCGATAATATACAAAGTAAGAACACACTAATTCCCTTGATTCCGATAGTATACAAAATACCAACTGATGCAGGGAAAGCGTATAATAAATATAATATACAAAGAACACACTAATTCCATTGATTCCGATAATATACAAAGAACACACTAATTTGATTCCGATAATATACAAAGAACACAATAATTTCGAGAATTGATTACAGACATAATGTGTGAAACCTCTCAAATGTTGCAAAGAATTCTGATTTAGCACGTAATGGAAACAAGCAGGTGAAACGGAAAAAATCATCAACAAAAGCAGCATAGTAACAAAAACCATCAATAGTATTAACGGGAGCCGGTCCCCACAAATCACAATGCACCAAATCAAGCACAGAAGAAGCACATTTATCATTCAAATTAAAAGACAATCGTTTACTCTTAGCCAACTGACAAGAGGAACAAACACTCGGACTAGGCAAAACAGAAGTAACTGACAACTGGCCTAATTTATTCAACAGAGAAATTATTGAAAACGAAACATGCCCCAAACGTAAATGCCAAAGATCAAAACTAGCCTTCAAAGCCTTGGTCCGTAAAGCAGCAACCAAAGTCGTACTCCCCTTCTCCAGAATATATAAACCTCTCTCACACCGGCCCTGTGCCATTATTGCCTTTGTTGCCCGATTCTGAACAGTAAATGATTTATCAGAGAAAACAACATCAACCGGATAATCAGACGTAAGCTTACTGATGGACAAAAGATTTTTAGTTATATGCGGGACAACCAATACATCCAATAAATTCACATTAGGAGATAATTTGCTAATACCAATATGAGAGATAGAGAGAGAGTTTCCGTTACCAACGATCACATAACCATTACCATTATACGGTTCAAACATATCAAAATCAGAAGGTTGAGCAGTCATGTGGGCTGAGGCACCGGAGTCCATGTACCAGTCCGAGTGCTGTTTGAGACGTTGCAGGAGGCCTGAAATGCTTGAGCAAGCTGTGCAGTTTGAGAACGTCCATGAAGAAACTGAGGACACTTATCAGCGTAGTTCCCCTCGACAGATTTGGCAACGGGGGGGCCTGCGACCACCATTGCCATTGTTTTGATTCCCATAATTGGAGGAGCGACGATTAGGGTTACCATAACCCCGATTTGAGTTGCCATGGCCTCCTCCACCAGAATTTGAGCGACCACAAGAATTTCCACCCGTGTTGGGCCGACCTCCACCACCAGAATTGGAGCCGCCACGATTTTGGGAATAAAAAAGCAACTGGGGGAAAGCGGTGCCTCCACGGCCTTCAACAAAATCTCATACTGAATAGCTTGATGAACAAGATCGTGGAATGATGGCAAAGAGGGCATAACCCTCCGCGTGTCACTGAAGCCGATGTACCGAGACCGCGAAGAAACTAGTGCACCTTGTCGTTCTCAACAACCGGGCGACCAATTGTGGATAACTGATAACAAAGAGACTTAAAAGCCCTACCATAATCTGTGACAGTCTGTTCATCGAGACGGAGGTTCAGTAACTCCGCGCGAAGTTGATTTGCCCGGGATTCGGAGGAATAAGCGAATGCAGACTCTAGAGCGAGCCATGCCGAGCGAGAAGTATGACACTCGACAACCTCCGCCATTGCTTCGGCCTCAAGAGTGGCGAAGATGACGGATAACAATTGGAGGTCCTTGAGTTTCCAAGCGGCAAAGTCAGGATTGGGAGAGATAGCGCCGGCGTCAGATGTGATAGTCGGGGATGGGGAAACGAAGGAGCCGTCGGCCGAGACCAAAGAGATCAAAAGCCTCCATCATGGCTTCAATTAGGCGTTCCAAAGGACGTAAGTGGGCGCGGAGAGATGAATCTTAACCATGTTGATCATGGGAGTGATGTGCATTGGATCGGTGGCTGCCATCGGAGACACCTAGGGAGAGGGAGAAGGGTAGGAAGAGGGACGACGACCGAAAACTTGAAGAAGAAGATGAAGACGGCCGGCGAAAAAAAAAAAAAAAAAAATTAGGGTTTTCCTGTGTTTAGGCGTGATATCATGTAAGACAATGAGTAATTCACCGTGAATAGGTGATGGGGGATTTTTACTATTAATAATGAGAATACAACAATATACAAGGAATGAATATCTCAATAATATATACAATAATAAATACCAAGATATGGTCAACTTATATCCCTAATAATATATATAATGTATATCTATATAAGACATATACACACATGATTCATAAATCTCCATTTGAGACTGATTTGGGCAGCCTTGCAAAATCAACCAATATGATTTTTCTTTCGATTTTTTTACTCTTCACTCACAAATTTAAAGTTTAATAAAAAAAAAGTTCGTCTTGAATTTATCTTTTTGTGATCTTTAATTTGAGGAATCCTATATGTATAAATAAAAATAAATTAAGTTCATATAAAAAAATATGGATTTTATTTTTTTAAAGTAACTTTTCATTGTTTTTTATATATGGGTCGATTATATAAGTTTTTTTTTTAATCTTGCATTGTTTTTATTGATATTTCATTGTTTTTATTATATAAGGTTTAAAAAAAAATCTTAGCATCATTTTTTAAAAAAATAAGCATTTATATATGTTGAGTTGATGGATAATTTAAAATTTTAGTTTGAATCACAAATGACCCCATAACTTTGGCCTCAAATAAATTTAGTCCCATAAATTTTTTTGTCATCGATTTAGTCCCAATAACTTTGACAATGTCCAATTTTAATCTCAAATCGGCCGAAACAACGTCGTTTTGCCATTTTTATTTGGGGCTTTCCGTTGGATGTTGTGATTTGGACCGACACGTGTCTTTATCGCCACGTATTATTAAAAAGTGTGTTTGACTAATTCTTGCCGTCAATTATGTTTTAATTTTAACTTTAAAATTTTAATTATATGCCTGAAATTTTAGTTGTTAAAAAGAAAAATATATGTGGCAGTCCAGTCACAGCATCTGTCAGAACCCCCCCCCCAAATAAAAACGGCAAAATGATGTTGTTTCGGTCGATTTAAGACAAAAATTTAACATTGTCAAAATTATTGGGACTAAATTAACGACAAAAAAACTTACGGGACTAAATCTATTTGAGACCAAAGTTGTGGGACTATTTATGATTCAAACTCTTTAAATTTCATACTTAATTAAATATTTATGAGCTAGATCGGTATGTACGTGTATATTATCTCATAAAAGTTATATATTAATGAAAAAGTATTGAAAAGATTAATAAAGATCAATTATTAGCTGGTGAGCAAACTAAATTTAATTTAGATTTATATCACAAGTTATCTCACACTAAACCCTTGTTAATTTGCAAAAAACTTATAGTTTTAATTTAAAGAAGAGATTAAAATTAGTGATTATGGGAAAATTGATTAATAGTAGAAGTTGATAGTACACAACTTCTAACTTCTATTAATTGATATGAACTCTCCAGAATTAACACTCTCTAATTGAGAAGACGATTGGCAAAACCCGTAATTTATAGTAGTAAAATTCCTAAAAGAATTGAAAACCGTTCAAACAGAAAAACCGCTTTAGCACGTCGTGGCGATTTTTCCCTCTCGAAGCTTTCGGTCAAACTTTTTCCTTGAACTTTCCTTCCCGAAATTTGAACCACGCCTTTCACAAGATCGATGAGAACAACCGACGTTCAGTTGTGATAACAAACCCGTTCAGGATGATTTTCTTCAGGCTGGTTTACTACCGTTCAGGATGATTTGCTTCCGTTCAGGATGATTTACTTCTACATCACTTAACTTCACAAGATCTATTATGCTTGAGAAGAAAGGCAATTCAACCTAAAATAGAAAATTGAAAGAAAGCCAAACAAGGTAATTGATATAGGGTAAAATTATCAATCCACATATGTCTATTTGGTACTCAAAAGAAATTGCAAAGCGTCACCAACATTCCCCCAAGAAAAAAATCTTAAAAATCAATGAAGTTTCTCCAACTTTTTTTTCTTATACAGGCAATAAATCAAATCTACACACAACTTATGCAATGGAATATATACCAGATCGAAACTATCACAAAGGCACCCACCTCCAACCCCAGTTAAACAATAAAAAAACTAATACTAAATAATATAACAACTAATACTAATTAATTAAACAACAAAACAACTAATTATACTAAATAATATAACAACAATTATAATACTAATTCATTTAACAACAAAACAACTAATACTAAACAATAATGCAACTAATACTAAACAATTAAGCAACTAAGCAACTAATACTTATAAACGATTAGATAAATCGAAAATATACCATAAATCCGCCCGAAATCCGCCTGGAATCGCCTGGAATCTCCCCTTCGTTTCCTCTCTCGTCCAAAAATTCAAAACTGGACAAATGGGCTGTTCGGTGGTTTATATAGAGGGGGCGAGGGTTTTGGCAAGGGAAGTTGCCCTCGTTAATCGAGGGGGTCTGACACCGGGAAACGTGGTGTTGACCGTTACAGGTCAGTGAGTGCTTTTTGAAATAGGCGAGGGTTTTTAACCCTCGCGAAATGCGCGTTAGCCTCTGCGAGGGTTAATAACCCTCGCCAAATGCACGTCGACTTTTGGTGAGGGTTTAAACCCTCGCCAATTTAAAAAACTCGTTAAAACCCTCGCCAATTTAAAAAACTCGTTAAAACCCTCGCTGACCTGTACCCTCTTTAAAACCCTTGTCAATTGAAGAGGGTTCCGTAACCCTCTTTAAAACCCTCGCCAATTGAAGAGGGTTATGTAACCCTCTTTAAGTCCCCTCGTTAAATCGGCAAAATTTTGTAGTGTTTTAAAGTAAATTTGAATACAAGACTTTGCCTAATTATTTCACTTAAAAAGCATTAGTTTGCACCAGTTGAGTGTAATGTTTTTTGTTTAATAACTCGGTATCCGGTATCCCGTATTCAGTTCAAGAACCGATTAATTTGAGGGATCAAAACTCACCGTTCACTAGTAGAAACTCCCTCGAACCTAAGACCTAATAAAAAGTACACTTTAAAATCTCAAAGCCTACGTACACCACTAGGTGAACACTTATTGTTAGTTGGGTGTAATGTTTTTATTTTCATCTTTGTTAAAATTGACCAAAAAGAAATTGTCAACCCAACACCATGTTTGTCCAACTCTCATTAAAGTATCATATATATCCCATTATGGTTTAGTAAAAGCGCCACCATCTTCATCTTTTTTAAACTACACAAATAATTAGTCAATCAATATGTACCATAAATGAGTAGCCGCCCGTGCATAATCTTTGTTAATAATCAAGGCATTAGGCATGGGTAATCCACGATTATTCATCTACTGTCTCCTTCTTTCTCTCTGCACTAGTTCCACGTCAGCTGATGGTAATTAATTAAACTCCTTCATCAATAATTCATCAACAAATTTGATCAATAATATGATATATTCTTGCAGTTTTCGTTAGCATTGACTGTGGATCATCCGGCACGTACAAGGACCAAAACGGCATTGTTTGGACAGGCGACGCCAACTTCACACGCAACGGCCAATCCCGTTCCGTACAATCCTCCAATTCCGTGTCTCGCGTGACGGACACGCTGCGCGTGTTCACCACGTACAAGAAGAACTGCTACGACATCGATTCCGTGAAGCGGGGGCGCGTGCTGGTACGCGCCACCTTTCACTACGGAAACTACGACAACAAGTCGTCGCCCCCTACGTTCGGTCTTCTCTTCGATGGGAATCATTGGGACACAATTAGGACGTCCGGCTTAGGGCCTGTTTGGCGCGGGTGATTTACAGTATGAAGAGGGATAGGATAAGCGTGTGCGTCGCACAGACTAATCCGGGGGAGTTTCCCTTCGTGTCGGCTGTGGAAGTACGACTGTTGGAGACGTACATGTATGATAGAATGGATATGAATTATCCGTTGCTGTTGAGTAAAAGAGTCGCGTTTGGATCAAATGCGATAATCAGGTACGTACTTGTTAATACCGGCTTTTCCAACTTGTTTTATTTATCTGAGTTGGTTTCCATAAATCAATCCACGCTATCAATTTGATTATTTGATTCATTTGATCAATTTTAATATATTTTTTAACCCATTAAACTTGATCTATATCATACATGGATAGACTAAATGTTCATGAATTAAAAATTAGGTTCATAGCATGAACCAGATCAATACAAATTTTTGTCTATTTGTTTACGATTGCTCATGTAATAATTATACATGAGTACTATTTTGTGAAATTAACAAACCAGCTGGGGGGATTGAGTAAATATTGAAATTTTCGTCCTATTTATCGAATCACAAAATTGGTTTTGATAATTTGAACAATTTTCGAACGACAATGACATTGTTTATTTTCACTTTTTTTTTTCAATTTTTTTGGATTACTGGAATTAATTTACTTCAAAAAAGACTACCCTGTGCAAATAGTAATATAATATTAATGGATTTATGAAATTATTATGAAAGTTAAGTAACGTTAAGTCAGTGAAAGTGGCGCATAAAAAAGTTGAAATCAGAAAACGAGAAAATTAAAGGGTATGAGTAAAATTCAATATTCGTCCCACATGACACGTCACAATTTTGAACAGTAAAAATTCTTTTATGCAGTTTTAATCCTTTCGTTACAGAATTTGTTAAGTTGATCAACTGCACTTTTAGTTTCATAACTTGTCCTGTAGAACCAAAACTGCAGCTGACTTTAATAAAAAATATAACGGTGAGATCAAAACTGCATAAAAAATTAATTTTGAGACCAAAGTGGTGGATATTGAGATAAAAATCGTGAGATAATATGTTCTATGTGAGCATAAATGAACAACTTAAAAAGGCATACACGTTGATTATTAACCAAAAACTAACTTCAAACACTTCTTAAAAAAGATAACTACGTTCGCGAGCTTTCTCTTAATAAGAAAAAATCAAACTTCCTAAATGTAAGTAAGGAGCAAAAACAATTGTAACCAAAACATGCTTAAAAATCTTGGCCTATCACATGGTAAAAAGGTAGGAGTAATAACTAGAGAACCTGATTTTTAGCCAGCTGACCTGGTCAAAGTCAACATCAAATTTTCATATTAGGACCCGATCAATTGCCAATTCCAGTTTAAAATTCAAACCTGCAGTCATGTCCAGCGAAGCCTAATTTTAAAATCAGTGGTGGGAATGTGCCTTATATATGCGATTCACTAAATTAATGCAACTTTGATCAAACAAAAAAGTCACTTTCTTCGAAATGCAGGTGGAAACGTAGAAAATACAAGAAAACAAAAGTTGGTAGGATAATTCTCGAATTTTCTTTATATTTAATAATTTAAAAAACAACTACACAATTTTTTTTTATATTAAAAATTAGAGCAACATAAAAGAAAATCCTAATTTTGGTGACCAAGTAAATTTTAATCTAAAAAATTACAATTTTTAAAAATAAAGACAAAAACAAACTAAATAATTAAGAACTAAATGAGTAACACTCATATGAATCAAGCTCATACATGAACTCTATCACTGTTATGTGTAAAAACTATCACTGATATGCACAAAAATTTTCGCTGTTTAAAAATATAAAATATTTTTTAAATATTGATTGTTTTTGTGTATAACAGTGATAATTTTTTATACATAACAATGAGAGTTTTTATATATAACAATGATACTAAAAAAGCGAGTTAATAAAGATTTAACCAAGGCTCTGCAAAAAAATTTTTGTCAAATTAAATCGTGATCATATTTTCATCACGGATTCATTTTATTTAGCCTTTATAGATGTATTCCACACGAATTAAAAAAGTCAGTTCATAGTTGTAAGTATATATATATATATAGGATGTGACATTTTTGCTTTTATCTATCAATATAAGATCATTTATACATTCATTTAATGCATTCTACCACAAAAAAAAAAGAGAGTAAAAAGTCACAATTAAATATAATATTCAATTATCTTAAATTAATTTAAAATGACAATTATTTTAAAATAAATTTAATTTTTATAAAACGACAAACAATATGGATCAGACATAGTAATAATTATGTAAATCTTGGACCCTCGTGTATGTTGTGTTATGTTCTGTGGGTTAGGTGATTAATGCACGCGGGATCGATATCACGAATTCAAACCTTCTTAATTATTTTCTCCTATTTAAAATATGAGCAACACTCACGTGAATTAGGTTATCGATGAACTTCATTTATTTTTTTAAATAATGATAATATTTATGCATAACAATGATAGATTTTATGCATAACAATGATAGTGTATATATATATATATAATAGAGTATTGAAGAATTGAAATTTCTTGTGAACTCGAGTTCACACAACATTTTATCTTAAAATGTAGTAGTATATATCACTCGTGCGTTACACAATTTGTGAGTATAAAATAAATATAAAGTGAAATATATTCTTTTTCATGTTAAATGAAGTAGAAATAATTATTTTACCTATGATTATAATATTTTTTTTCATATAATCTTCATTTTTTATATATTCCACGATCATTTAAAAAAAATAGATATAATGTACGATTTGTGAATATCTTTTGCTTTTGAAATCAGGTGTGGAAAATGGATTGAACTCTGTTGACATTGTTAAATAATTCTTCCGTCCCACATCAGTTTTCACACTTTTTTTTTTGGTTTGTCCCGTATCAGTTTTTACATTCCTAAAATGGACACTTTTTACACAACTCTCACCCTAAAAAAATACACTTATTTACCCATATGCCATTACTTTACCTTTTCCTTGGTTTGCGGTCCCAGATCAGTGTGAAAACTGATCTGGGACAGAGTGAGTAATACCAGTTTGAAATGTATTGTTTTTGCTTACAATGTTGTTTGTCACAGTTTTTAACGTGGCATATCAAAAAATTTAAATCGGACATGACAACATATAACTATTAATTAGTGATTGAAAATTGATCTCTTGAAGAAAGTCTAATTAAAGTTCTTAAGTGGTTGTTTTTAACTCTGTTAATGATCATACTATAAATTATCATTATTCAAAGTTGTGTCTTCTCTAAAACGTGAAAGAGGGTCTACTATATGATGAGGTTAGTGTCATTCCCGAAATCAACATCACTTAGGGTATGTTCATTTCGTGACTATCCCGGGGGACTTTGGACTTTACAATCTCAAATCCCCATTTGTTTTGAAACTTAAAGTAAGAATTTTGAAATCATATTAATCCTACTCTACATCATAACCTACTACTACTCTATTTTTTATTCTCTCAATACACTCACATCATCTACTTTTTATTCTCCCAATACACTTAAAATAATATAATAATATCACATCAATCATCTTTTTCACTATCTTACCCTATAAAATCCCATAACAAATATACATCTTAACTATTCATCAAGATTTTGAAATCCTAGTACTTCAAAGTCTGGATTTTCCACGCCCATTATAAACCCGAAACAAATATACCCTTATTTCTTGTTGGTCTCGATTAATATTTTCACTTATAAACGTGGGTACAGAGCTTTAGTATAATCAACATAGTGTCATTTTATAATCCAACTAATATATATCAACTAATAATTTAAGTTAAAATGATTCAATTAATAATTTAATTTAAAATTATTCAACTAATAATTTAAGTCTAATGTCAATACTAGATACAACTAATTTATAATATTTTTTTGTTTTAACATACTCAAAATAACAATAAAGTAACTCTAACGTTCAAACTATCATATTACAAACACCACTAAATTACATTTCATGTCGGCAATAATTACATACAAAAGCAACTTCTTTTATCTCATTCACTTTCATTGACTAAAACACTTTTATTAAAAAGTTAATTTATTATCAAATATCAATGAACAACTTCTCCATTAAAACCCGTGTCAAAGTTTAATAATAGTTTAAACAAAAAAAGGAAGTCATCGATTTCAAGAAAGAAAAAAATTCATACTAAATACAAAATTAAATTATTTATATTACTAATCATTAATATGCAACTTTTAAAATTTCATGACAAATTTATAATAATTTTCTCTTAAAAAATTATTTTATTATTAGATATGTATAAATGGATCTAATTAAAAAAACAAATTAGGAAATACTCAAATGAAAATTAGTGTATATATATATATATATGTATGTATATATGTTGTACATATGAGGGATTGAACATTATACCTCTCGCATGTAAGAAGACAAAACAAAATTTGCTTTACCATTTGAATTATATCAACTTTGTTAATGTTTTTTACAAACCCCCCATTAATTAAAACACACATGTCAAAGTTAAATAAACAATTTAAAAAAAAATAGGGAGTAATCGATTTCAAGAAAAAAAAGTATTCATATCAAATGCAAAATTTATTATTTATATTATTAATCATTAATATGCAACTTTAAAAATTTTATGACAAAGGTATAATAATATTTTTTTATTGAAATTTTTTATTTCTATTTTTGATATAATATTTTGTTATTAAATATGTATAAATAGATCTATTTTTTTTTAAATACTTAATTAAATTTATTATATATGTGGATTGAACCGTGTACCTCTAGCATGAGAAGAAACAAAACAAAGTTAGCTTTACCATTTCAACTATATCACTTTCATTAATATTTTTAAAATTTTATGACAAAATTAGTAATATTTTTTTAATACAATTTTTTTTGTTATTAGATATGTATAAATGGATGTCATTTTAAATTAATGCAAATATAATAAATAATTAGATTTCTATTATTCTCTTAATAAATATTTAATAAGCGCAATTTCAAAAAAATCTATAATAAAGTCACATAAAACAAATGCAAAGCGTCATCTAACTTACAAATTTAAATCATTATTAGTGAAAACACATTTATAATGCACATGAGAGACCACGTAGTCTGACTTGTCTAAATGTTGTGATTTTAGGTACCAAGAGGACCCATACGACAGAATATGGAGCCCCGAGTCAGTGAACCACGAATATATCCGAATGTCAAGTAGTGCTCTCTTCGGGGAGGCTTTAATATGGAATGACAGGCCCCCACCTGCAGTTCTCAAGCATGCCATTTATGCACCTCCCCCAAACAGAAGTTCCGGATTCCCAAACTTAGTACTCCCAATGGATTTCCCTTCTAACGAAGTCTCTGTTTATATAAATTGGTACTTTTCCGAGGTGACTCAACTCCAACCCAAACAAACTCGGTCCTTCCTACTTTTCAGAAACAATGAGTCATTCTCCACCCCAATTTTACCACCTTATGACAATTGCACCCAACTGTACACCAGTAACCATACGGTTTCATCTGATGTCGTGTTTTCACTTGTTCCGACCAATTACTCCACGCTTCCTCCGATCATTAACGCCTTGGAGGTTTTTCTCATTGGAGACGAGCTGAGCAGTGGTACCGACGCCAAAGATGGTGAGAAATTAATTTGCATTCAGTTCGATTAATTGGAGATTTTGGGAAATGTTTTTTTTTCATCTTTTTTGTTCTGGTCCTTTCGACTCTAAAATTTTAATTTTTGTTCTGCAATTTACACACTTTTAACTTTTCGTCCACATTAATCAAAACCAAAAAATGGTAAAAGTGTGTAAGTTGTAGGAAGAAAATTAAAATTTAAAAGTTAAAATGACCATAAAGTCAAAAGTCACTACACGAAAATAAAAAATTGGTTGCGAAATTTTTTTAATGCCTACTATTTGCCTATAAATTTTTAAAGTTTTAGTATACAGACAAATTGCTTACACATTTGTAATTCTATAGGCAAGCAAATTACTTATAAAAATAATTCTCTAGGCGAATTGTATAGTAATTGTGGAATGACTTATGAAATAAAGAGTTTGAATCACAATTGATCTCATAAGTTTGACCTCAAATAGATTTAGTCCCATAAGTTTTTTTATCGTCGATTTAGTCCTAATAACTTTGACAATGTCCAATTTTAGTCCCAATTTTGGTCGAAAAACTCATAACAACGTCATTTCGCCTTTTAAATTTGGGGCTTTTCGGCATATGCTATGATTGGACTATCAAGTTTATTTTTTTTAAAAAAAGCTCGAATTTCAGGCATGTAATTAAAAAATTAAAATAAAATAAAACTTAAAATTAAAACAGAATTGACAACAAAAATTAGTCAAGCACACTTAAAAATACACATGGCAGTTCGGTCACAGCATCCGCCAGAAAGACCCAAATTGAAATGAAAAACGACGTCATTTTTTAGTTTTTCAATCGATTTGAGACTCAAATTGGACATTGTAAAAGGTATTGCGACTAAATCGACGATAAAAAAACATATGGGACTAAAGCTATTTGAAGTTAAAAATATGTAACCATTTGTGATTCAAACTCCAAAATAAATTTACCTATGAATTACATTTCCTTAGACAAATTGTTTGTAGGTAATATGAGAAACGATAATGCATATAAGATTATGAATTTTATAGGCAAGTCAAAGGCAATCCCCCACTATTTAATGAGGAAATTAGTTTAGTTGGAAATTCTGTTGGCAATTATCTATTTTCTTATAGAAGTGTGTAAGTTACAAATAAAAATCAAAATGTAAAATTTCATATTTTGACAAAAACCGAAAAAAGTTAAAATTACTGAACAAAAAGAAAATCATTTTTCTAAAGATTTTAATTATATAAATTAATTTCTTAACATAATCAATATTTTCCGTTTCTATTTTTGGTTAATTTAGTGCAAGGGCTAGATTCTCTGAAAAATACTTTTGGCGTGTTAGAAGGTTGGAGTGGAGATCCTTGTTTTCCTGCACCTTATTCATGGGATTGGATCGTCTGTACACCACCACGAGTAACAACCCTGTAATACAATACTTTTTTTTTTTTTTTAATTTTATTATTCTAGTTTTTAATTAAATTTTCAAGATCCTCATTTTAATGTTCGATTGTGAATAGGTTGCTTGGTAGCTTGGGCCTATCGGGGTTGATTCCTGATTTCAGTTCTATGAATGCTCTTCAAACAATGCATGTCATTTAATATATTCGCGGAGCTATTAATTAATAAATTTTAAATTTTCAAATATCCACTTTAATTAATTTTTAATTAAATGCATAATCATGTATTTTGTTCAATATACATTTGCAGAGATCTTCACAATAACAGCTTGCGAGGGCCTATTCCTGATTTCCTTGGCAATTTTCCGAATCTCAAAGTATTTTAAGTTCAAAAAATCAAATCACGACTTCATCATATATATTAGAGATATATAGATCATTAATTTTGATGCGTAGTAGAAAGAAACAACCTTCCGATCTCCGCTGATTCCCATTAAATACCGAATAAAGAAGAATAATACGAGAAATTACTCTCAATATTTTTAATTCATAAACAACTTAACTGCAAGAAAAGGTTACAAGACTGCCTCTTAAATAGGAAAACCCAAACATTAATTACGAAAATATAATAAATGCTAATAAATTACATTAATTGTTAATTTCCTAATTAAACCGTGATTATAATAAATCAAGATCGATATCGCGATCTCATCTCCATCATTCTCATCCCTTCAAATCGATTCGCTTCCGAATCCAAGATCGATCTCATCTCCAGTCCATCAAAAATATTAAAACTCATTATTCTCTAAATCTCCAAAAATATCTTCAAAATATTCCTCAGGCCCACTATGTAAGTTTGATCCAACAAGCTTAAAATCATTCCTAAACTGGCTCGATCCAACATACCCAAAAGGAGGCCCATGCTTAATCTGGTCCAACAACACGTTATCAGGCTCATTTTTGCCATGAGAATAAGTAAGCCCATAATTTTCCAATTTAGGCTTAGGCCCAAAGTAAGTATAATTAGGACGAACGCATGGTGGCCCAAATTGACAATTCCCATCATGAGAAAGAGAAAGCCCACTATGGGTTAGGGCATCAGGCCCCAAATCATCACTACCAGTACCAGCCACTGCATCGGCCGCAACAATGAAGATATCATTGCCATTCTGGTCCTTTCTTGCGGTTGTACACGAAAGTATCTGGTGGTGCGATTCGGTGTTGGAGATGCCAAGTGGAGTGCTGGAAGGCTCTCGGCGGTGAGTTTCAGGTTGACGGGAGAATCGACTCTCCAGCGTGTTTGGCCGTCGATCTGTCAACGGGGCGGCGCCAAAGGTTTGTAATTTACCGTGTATTTTTTGGTGTACTGGATATGTATAATTTGTGGGGATGAATTTTTGGGTGAAGTGTTTTGCGAATTTGTGCCAATCAACGAGTTTGGGCTTACCTTGCCTGAGACGGGAGTCCTTCAATCGGCGCCACCAGGGCAACTCGGCGGTCGGTTGGGACAGCCGCGTGCTCTTCGGAGGTTTGGAGCCACTCGAGGCAGACTGTTGGTTCACTACTTCCGTAAAACTCAGGGATTTCGTTGCTGAAAATCTGTTTCCAGCTATGTGTTTTGACGTGTAACGTAATAGAGAATGGGGCTCGATCTCGGGATTGTGCACGGCGATGGGCCACATATGGATAGAGGTGACGGCGGGTGTAAACCCCATACAACATTGTTGCTTGTTGAACTCGCATCGACTCAACAAATTGAAAAAGAGTGGCAATCTGCTCTCTCAATTCTTCCATGGCAAAGGCATCGAAAGGAGCGTTGCACTGACTCTGGATACCTGACTCTGAATACCAACTGAAGCAGGGAAAGCGTATAATAAAGATAATATACAAAGAACACACTAATTTCATTGATTCCGATAATATACAAAGTAAGAACACACTAATTCCCTTGATTCCGATAGTATACAAAGTACCAACTGATGCAGGGAAAGCGTATAATAAATATAATATACAAAGAACACACTAATTCCGTTGATTCCGATAATATACAAAGAACACACTAATTTGATTCCGATAATATACAAAGAACACAATAATTTCGAGAATTGATTACAGACAAATGTGTGAAACCTCTCAAATGTTGCAAAGAATTCAGATTTAGCACGTAATGGAAACAAGCAGGTGAAACGGAAAAAATCATCAACAAAAGCAGCATAGTAACAAAAACCATCAATAGTATTAACGGGAGCCGGTCCCCACAAATCACAATGCACCAAATCAAGCACAGAAGAAGCACGTTTATCATTCAAATTAAAAGACAATCGTTTACTCTTAGCCAACTGACAAGAGGAACAAACACTCGGACTAGGCAAAACAGAAGTAACTGACAACTGGCCTAATTTATTCAACAGAGAAATTATTGAAAACGAAACATGCCCCAAACGTAAATGCCAAAGATCAAAACTAGCCTTCAAAGCCTTGGTCCGTAAAGAACAAAAAAGTCGTACTCCCCTTCTCCAGAATATATAAACCTCTCACACCGGCCCTGTGCCATTATTGCCTTTGTTGCCCGATTCTGAACAGTAAATGATTTATCAGAGAAAACAACATCAACCGGATAATCAGACGTAAGCTTACTGATGGACAAAAGATTTTTAGTTATATGCGGGACAACCAATACATCGAATAAATTCACATTAGGAGATAATTTGCTAATACCAATATGAGAGATAGAGAGAGAGTTTCCGTTACCAACGATCACATAACCATTACCATTATACGGTTCAAACATATCAAAATCAGAAGGTTGAGCAGTCATGTGGGCTGAGGCACCGGAGTCCATGTACCAGTCCGGAGTGCTGTTTGAGACGTTGCAGGAGGCCTGAAATGCTTGAGCAAGATGTGCAGTTTGAGAACGTCCATGAAGAAACTGAGGACACTTATCAGCGTAGAGTTCCCCTCGACAGATTTGGCAACGGGGGGCCTGCGACCACCATTGCCATTGTTTTGATTCCCATAATTGGAGGTGCCACGATTAGGGTTACCATAACCCCGATTTGAGTTGCCATGGCCTCCTCCACCAGAATTTGAGCGACCACAAGAATTTCCACCCGTGTTGGGCCGGCCTCCACCACCAGAATTGGAGCCGCCACGATTTTGGGAATAAAAGGCAGCCTGGGGCGGAGCAGGTGCCTCCACGGCCTTCAACAAAATCTCATACTGAATAGCTTGATGAACAAGATCGTGGAATGATGGCAAAGAGGGCATAGCCATCCGCGTGTCACTGAAGCCGATGTACCGAGACTGCGAAGAAACTAGTGCACATTGTCGTTCTCAACAACCGGGCGACCAATTGTGGATAACTGATAACAAAGAGACTTAAAAGCCCTACCATAATCTGTGACAGTCTGTTCATCGAGACGGAGGTTCAGTAACTCCGCGCGAAGTTGATTTGCCCGGGATTCGGAGGAATAAGCGAATGCAGACTCTAGAGCGAGCCATGCCGAGCGAGAAGTATGACACTCGACAACCTCCGCCATTGCTTCGGCCTCAAGAGTGGCGAAGATGACGGATAACAATTGGCGGTCCTTGAGTTTCCAAGCGGCAAAGTCAGGATTGGGAGAGATAGCGCCGGCGTCAGATGTGATAGTCGGGGATGGGGAAACGAAGTAGCCGTCGACGAGACCAGTGAGATCAAAAGCCTCCATCATGGCTTCGAATTGGCGTTTCCAAAGGACGTAAGTGGGCGCGGAGAGATGAATCTTAACCATGTTGATCATGGGAGTGATGTGCATTGGATCGGTGGCTGCCATCGGAGACACCTTGGGAGAGGGAGAAGGGTAGGAAGAGGGACGACGACCGAAAACTTGAAGAAGAAGATGCAGACGGCCGGCGAAAAAAAAAAGAAAATTAGGGTTTTCCTGTGTTTAGGCGTGATATCATGTAAGACAATGAGTAATTCACCGTGAATAGGTGATGGGGATTTTTACTATTAATAATGAGGATACAACAATATACAAGGAATGAATATCTCAATAATATATACAATAATAAATACCAAGATATGGTCAACTTATATCCCTAATAATATATATAATGTATATCTATATAAGACATATACACACATGATTCATAAATCTCCATTTGAGACTGATTTGGGCAGCCTTGCAAAATCAACCAATATGATTTTTCTTTCGATTTTTTTACTCTTCACTCACAAATTTAAAGTTTAATAAAAAAAAAGTTCGTCTTGAATTTATCTTTTTGTGATCTTTAATTTGAGGAATCCTATATGTATAAATAAAAATAAATTAAGTTCATATAAAAAATATGGATTTTATTTTTTTAAAGTAACTTTTCATTGTTTTTTATATATGGGTCGATTATATAAGTTTTTTTTTTAATCTTGCATTGTTTTTATTGATATTTCATTGTTTTTATTATATAAGGTTTAAAAAAAATCTTAGCATCATTTTTAAAAAAATAAGCATTTATATATGTTGAGTTGATGGATAATTTAAAATTTGAGTTTGAATCACAAATGACCCCATAACTTTGGCCTCAAATAAATTTAGTCCCATAAATTTTTTTGTCATCGATTTAGTCTCAATAACTTTGACAATGTCCAATTTTAATCTCAAATCGGCCGAAACAACGTCGTTTTGCCATTTTTATTTGGGGCTTTCCGTCGGATGTTGTGACTTGACTGACACGTGTACTGTCACGTGTATTATTAAGTGTGTTTGACTAATTCTTGCCGTCAATTCTGTTTTAATTTTAACTTTAAAATTTTAATTATATGCCTGAAATTTTAGTTGTTAAAAAGAAAAATACATGTGGCGGTCAGCCACAAAGATTCGACATCCCCCCCCCAAATAAAAAAAAGCAAAATGATGTTGTTTTCGATTAGATTTAAGACAAAAATTAAACATTGTCAAAATTATTGGGACTAAATTAACGACAAAAAAACTTACGGTACTAAATCTATTTGAGACCAAAGTTGTGGGACTATTTATGATTCAAACTCTTTAAATTTCATACTTAATTAAATATTTATGAGCTAGATCGGTATGTACGTATATATTATCTCATAAAAGTTATATATTAATGAAAAAGTATTGAAAAGATTAATAAAGATCAATTATTAGCTGGTGAGCAAACTAAATTTAATTTAGATTTATATCACAAGTTATCTCACACTAAACCCTTGTTAATTTGCAAAAAACTTATAGTTTTAAACAGTGTTTTCATAACCGAACCGGTGATCAAACCGATCTAGGCATCGGTTGCCGGTCCAACCGATTGGACCGGTTGAACCGACGGTTCAACCGTTAAATTGATTTATGCATATTTCTTTTATATTTAGTATGTTACATTAAAAAATAAATATTTATTTATAAAATATTAAAATTATACTAATTTATAACTTATAAATCTTATATTAAAATAAATACAATAGAGTTTGTAGATCAGAGATGATGACGTTGTGGATTAATTCCACACAATATGTGACGACGATAAAGAGATTAAATGAAATTAATGGCTTGTGAATGAATTTATTTGAGAGAAAATAATATTGAGATAAAAACAATAACATTATATAGAGAGGTTTAGAAAAAAATAATAAAAAAATAAAAAAAAGTGATTTAATAAATAATAAAAATAATAAAATCGAATTAACCGTTTTTAAGGAGTAATTGGACCGGCGACATGAGAGGTTCACGGTTCGACAAGTTCAACCGGGCGGTTCAACCGGTTTTTGAAAACACTGGTTTTAAAGAAGAGATTAAAATTAGTGATTATGGAAAAATTGATTAATAGTAGAAGTTGATAGTACACAACTTCTAACTTCTATTAATTGATATGAACTCTCCAGAATTAACACTCTCTAATTGAGAAGACGATTGGCAAAGCCCGTAATTTATAGTAGTAAAATTCCTAAAAGAATTGAAAACCGTTCTAACAGAAAAACCGCTTTAGCACGTGCGCGACTTTTCCCTCTGAGCTTTCAGTCTGAACTTTTTCCCTTGAACTTTCCTTCCTGAGCTGAACACAGCTTTCCTGAAGATCAGTAGAGCAACTGACGTTCAGGCTGATAACAAACCCGTTCAGGATGATTTTCTTCAGGCTGGTTTACTACCGTTCAGGATGATTTGCTTCCGTTCAGGATGATTTACTTCTACATCACTTAACTTCACAAGATCTATTCTGCTTGAGAAGAAAGGCAATTCAACCTAAAATAGAAAATTGAAAGAAAGCCAAACAAGGTAATAGATATAGGGTAAAATTATCAATCCACATATGTCTATTTGGTACTCAAAAGAAATTGCAAAGCGTCACCAACATTCCCCCAAGAAAAAAATCTTAAAAATTAATGAAGTTTCTCCAACAGTTTTTTCTTATACAGGCAATAAATCAAATCTACACACAACTTATGCAATGTAATATATACCAGATCGAAACTATCACAAAGGCACCCACCTCCAACCCCAGTTAAACAATAAAAAAACTAATACTAAATAATATAACAACTAATACTAATTAATTAAACAACAAAACAACTAATTATACTAAATAATATAACAACAATTATAATACTAATTCATTTAACAACAAAACAACTAATACTAAACAATAATGCAACTAATACTAAACAATTAAGCAACTAAGCAACTAATACTTATAAACGATTAGATAAATCGAAAATATACCATAAATCCGCCCGAAATCACTTTGAATCGCCTCGAATCTCCCCTTCGTTTCCTCTCTCGTCCAAAAATTCAAAACTGGACAAATGGGCCATTCGGTGGTTTATATATATAAGGCGAGGGTTTTGCAAGGAAGTTGCCCTCGTTAATCGAGGGGTCGACAATCGAAAGCGTGATGTTGACCGTTACAGGTCAGTGAGTGCTTTTTGAAATAGGCGAGGGTTTTTAACCCTCGCGAAATGCGCGTTAGCCTCTGCGAGGGTTAATAACCCTCGCCAAATGGGCGTCGACTTTTGGTGAGGGTTTAAACCCTCACCAATTTAAAAAACTCGTTATTACCCTCGCCAATTTAAAAAACTCGTTAAAACCCTCGCTGACCTGTACCCTCTTTAAAACCCTTGTCAATTGAAGAGGGTTCCGTAACCCTCTTTAAAACCCTCACCAATTGAAGAGGGTTATGTAACCCTCTTTAAGTCCCCTCGTTAAATCGGCAAAATTTTGTAGTGTTTTAAAGTAAATTTGAATACAAGACTTTGCCTAATTATTTCACTTAAAAAGCATTAGTTTGCACCAGTTGAGTGTAATGTTTTTTGTTTAATAACTCGGTATCCGGTATCCCGTATTCAGTTCAAGAACCGATTAATTTGAGGGATCAAAACTCACCGTTCACTAGTAGAAACTCCCTCGAACCTAAGACCTAATAAAAAGTACACTTTAAAATCTCAAGCCTACGTACACCACTAGGTGAACACTTATTGTTAGTTGGGTGTAATGTTTTTATTTTCATCTTTGTTAAAATTGACCAAAAAGAAATTGTCAACCCAACACCATGTTTGTCCAACTCTCATTAAAGTATCATATATATCCCATTATGGTTTAGTAAACGCGCCACCATCTTCATCATTTTTTTAAACTACACAAATAATTAGTCAATCAATATGTACCATAAATGAGTAGCCGCCCGTGCATAATCTTTGTTAATAATCAAGGCATTAGGCATGGGTAATCCACGATTATTCATCTACTGTCTCCTTCTTTCTCTCTGCACTAGTTCCACGTCAGCTGATGGTAATTAATTAAACTCCTTCATCAATAATTCATCAACAAATTTGATCAATAATATGATATATTCTTGCAGTTTTCGTTAGCATTGACTGTGGATCATCCGGCACGTACAAGGACCAAAACGGCATTGTTTGGACAGGCGACGCCAACTTCACACGCAACGGCCAATCCCGTTCCGTACAATCCTCCAATTCCCTGTCTCGCGTGACGGACACGCTGCGCGTGTTTACCACGCACAAGAAGAACTGCTACGACATAGATTCCGTGAAGCGGGGGCGCGTGCTGGTACGCGCCACCTTTCACTACGGAAACTACGACAACAAGTCGTCGCCCCCTACGTTCGGTCTTCTCTTCGATGGGAATCATTGGGACACGATTAGGACGTCCGGCTTAGGGCCTGTTTGGCGCGAGGTGATTTACAGTATGAAGAGGGATAGGATAAGCGTGTGCGTCGCACAGACTAATCCGGGGGAGTTTCCCTTCGTGTCGGCTGTGGAAGTACGACTGTTGGAGACGAACATGTATGATAGAATGGATATGAATTATCCGTTGCTGTTGAGTAAAAGAGTCGCGTTTGGATCAAATGCGATAATCAGGTACGTACTTGTTAATACCGGCTTTTCCAACTTGTTTTATTTATTTGAGTTGGTTTCCATAAATCAATCCACGCTATCAATTTTGATTATTTGATTCGTTTGATCAATTTCAATATATTTTTTTAACCCATTAAGCTTGATCTATATCATAAATGGATGGACTAAATGTTCATGAATTAAAAATTAGGTTCATAGCATGAACCAGATCAATACAAATTTTTGTCTATTTGTTTACGATTGCTCATGTAATAATTATACATACGTACTATTTTGTGAAATTAACAAACCAGCTGGGGGGATTGAGTAAATATTGAAATTTTCGTCCTATTTATCGAATCACAAAATTGGTTTTGATAATTTGAACAATTTTCGAACGACAATGACATTGTTTATTTTCACTTTTTTTTTTCAATTTTTTTGGATTACTGGAATTAATTTACTTCAAAAAAGACTACCCTGTGCAAATAGTAATATAATATTAATGGATTTATGAAATTATTATGAAAGTTAAGTAACGTTAAGTCAGTGAAAGTGGCGCATAAAAAAGTTGAAATCAGAAAACGAGAAAATTAAAGGGTATGAGTAACTGTAAAAATTCGTCCCACATGACACGTCACATTTTTGAACAGTAAAAATTCTTTTATGCAGTTTTAATCATTTCGTTACAAAATTTGTTAAGTTGATCAACTGCACTTTTAGTTTCATAACTTGTCCTGTAGGACCAAAATTGCAGCTGACTTTAATGAAAAATATAACGGTGAGATCAAAACTGCATAAAAAATTAATTTTGAGACCAAAGTGGTGGATATTGAGATAAAAATCGTGAGATAATATGTTCTATGTGAGCATAAATGAACAACTTAAAAAGGCATACACGTTGATTATTAACCAAAAACTAACTTCAAACACTTCTTAAAAAAGGTAACTACGTTCGCGAGCTTTCTCTTAATAAGAAAAATCAAACTTCCTAAATGTAAGTAAGGAGCAAAAACAATTGTAACCAAAACATGCTTAAAAATCTTGGCCTATCACATGGTAAAAAGGTAGGAGTAATAACTAGAGAACCTGATTTTTAGCCAGCTGACCTGGTCAAAGTCAACATCAAATTTTCATATTAGGACCCGATCAATTGCCAATTCCAGTTTAAAATTCAAACCTGCAGTCATGTCCAGCGAAGCCTAATTTTAAAATCAGTAGTGGGAATGTGCCTTATATATGCGATTCACTAAATTAATGCAACTTTGATCAAACAAAAAAGTCACTTTCTTCGAAATGCAGGTGGAAACGTAGAAAATACAAGAAAACAAAAGTTGGTAGGATAATTCTCGAATTTTCTTTATATTTAATAATTTAAAAAACAACTACACAAAAAAAAATTATTTATATTAAAAATTAGAGCAACATAAAAGAAAATCCTAACTTTGGTGACCAAGTAAATTTTAATCTAAAAAATTATAATTTTTAAAAATAAAGACAAAAACAAACTAAATAATTAAAAACTAAATGAGTAACACTCCTATGAACCAAGCTCATACACGAACTCTATCACTGTTATGTGTAAAAACTATCATTGATATGCACAAAAATTTTCGTTGTTTAAAAATATAAAATATTTTTTAAATATTAATTGTTTTTGTGTATAACAGTGATAATTTTTTATACATAACAATGAGAGTTTTTATATATAACAGTGATACTAAAAAAACTGAGTTCATAGCATGAACCAGGTCTAGACAAATTTTTGTCAAACTAAATCGTGATCATATTTTCATCACGGATTCATTTTATTTAGCCTTTATAAATGTATTCCACACGAATTAAAAAAGTCAGTTCATAGTTGTAAGTATATATATATATATAGGATGTGACATTTTTGCTTTTATCTATCAATATAAGATCATTTATACATTCATTTAATGCATTCTACCACAAAAAAAAAGAGAGTAAAAAGTCACAATTAAAAATAATATTCAATTATCTTAAATTAATTTAAAATGACAATTATTTTAAAATAAATTTAATTTTTATAAAACGACAAACAATATGGATCAGACATAGTAATAATTATGTAAATCTTGGACCCTCGTGTATGTTGTGTTATGTTCTGTGGGTTAGGTGATTAATGCACGCGGGATCGATATCACGAATTCAAACCTTAATTATTTTCTCCTATTTAAAATATGAGCAACACTCACGTAAATCAGGTTATCGATGAACTTCATTTATTTTTTTAAATAATGATAATATTTATGCATAACAATGATAGTATATATGTATATATAATAGAGTATTGAAGAATTGAAATTTATTGTGAACTCGAATTCACACAACATTTTATCTTAAAATGTAGTAGTATATATCACTCGTGCGTTACACAATTTGTGAGTATAAAATAAATATAAAGTGAAATATATTCTTTTTCATGTTAAATGAAGTAGAAATAATTATTTTACCTATGATTATAATATTTTTTTCATATAATCTTCATTTTTTATATATCCCACGATCATTTAAAAAAATAGATATAATGTACGATTTGTGAATATCTTTTGCTTTTGAAATCAGGTGTGGAAAATGGATTGAACTCTATTGACATTGTTAAATACTCCCTCCGTCCCACATCAGTTTTCACACTTTCCTTTTTGGTTTGTCCCGTATCAGTTTTCACATTCCTAAAATGGACACTTTTTACACAACACTCACCCTAAAAAAAATACACTTATTTACCCATATGTCATTACTTTACCTTTTCCTTGGTTTGCGGTCCCAGATCAGTGTGAAAATTGATCTGGGACAGAGTGAGTAATACCAATTTGAAATGTATTGTTTTTGCTTACAATGTTGTTTGTCACAGTTTTTAACGTGGCATATCAAAAAATTTAAATCGGACATGACAACATATAACTATTAATTAGTGATTGAAAATTGATCTCTTGAAGAAAGTCTAATTAAAGTTCTTAAGTGGTTGTTTTTAACTCTGATAATGATCATACTATAAATTATCATTATTCAAAGTTGTGTCTTCTCTAAAACGTGAAAGAGAGTCTACTATATGATGAGGTTAGTGTCATTCCCGAAATCAACATCACTTAGGGTATGTTCATTTCGCGACTATCCCGGTGGACTTTGGACTTTTCAATCTCAAATCCCCATTTGTTTTGAGTAAGAATTTTGAAATCATATTAATCCTACTCTACCTCATAACCTACTACTACTCTACTTTTTATTCTCTCAATACACTCACATCATCTACTTTTTTATTCTCCCAATACACTTAAAATAATATAATAATATCACATCAATCATCTTTTTCACTATCATACCCTATAAAATCCCATAACAAACATATATCTTAACTATTCATCAAGATTTTGAAATCCTAGTACTTCAAAGTCTGGATTTTCCACGCCCATTATAAACCCGAAACGAATATACCCTTATTTCTTGTTGGTCTCGATTAATATTTTCACTTATAAACGTGGGTACTGAGCTTTAGTATAATCAACCTAGTGTCATTTTATAATCCAACTAATATATATCAACTAATAATTTAAGTTAAAATGATTCAATTAATAATTTAATTTAAAATTATTCAACTAATAATTTAAGTCTAATGTCAATACTAGATACAACTAATTTATAATATTTTTTTGTTTTAACATACTCAAATAACAATAAAGTAACTCTAACGTTCAAACTATCATATTACAAACACCACTAAATTACATTTCATGTCGGCAATAATTACATACAAAAGCAACTTCTTTTATCTCATTCACTTTCATTGACTAAAACACTTTTATTAAAAAGTTAATTTATTATCAAATATCAATGAACAACTTCTCCATTAAAACCCGTGTCAAAGTTTAATAATAGTTTAAACAAAAAAAGGAAGTCATCGATTTCAAGAAAGAAAAAAATTCATACTAAATACAAAATTAAATTATTTATATTACTAATCATTAATATGCAACTTTTAAAATTTCATGACAAATTTATAATATTTTTCTCTTAAAAAATTATTTTATTATTAGATAGGTATAAATGGACCTAATTAAAAAAAAATTAGGAAATACTCAAATGAAAATTAGTGTATATATATATATGTATATATGTTGTACATATGAGGGATTGAACATTATACCTCTCGCATGTAAGAAGACAAAACAAAATTTGCTTTACCATTTGAATTATATCAACTTTGTTAATGTTTTTTACAACCCCCCCCACCCCCACCCCCCACCCCCACATTAATTAAAACCTGTGTCAAAGTTAAATAAACAATTTAAAAAAAAGTCGGAGGGAGTAATCGATTTCAAGAAAAAAAAGTATTCATATCAAATGCAAAATTTATTATTTATATTATTAATCATTAATATGCAACTTTAAAAATTTTATGACAAAGGTATAATAATATTTTTTTATTGAAATTTTTTATTTCTATTTTTGATATAATATTTTGTTATTAAATATGTATAAATAGATCTATTTTTTTTTAAATACTTAATTAAATTTATTATATATGTGGATTGAACCGTGTACCTCTAGCATGAGAAGAAACAAAACAAAGTTAGCTTTACCATTTCAACTATATCACTTTCATTAATATTTTTAAAATTTTATGACAAAATTAGTAATAATTTTTTAATACAATTTTTTTGTTATTAGATATGTATAAATGGATGTCATTTTAAATTAATGCAAATATAATAAATAATTAGATTTCTATTATTCTCTTAATAAATATTTAATAAGCGCAATTTCAAAAAAATCTATAATAAAGTCACATAAAACAAATGCAAAGCGTCATCTAACTTACAAATTTAAATCATTATTAGTGAAAACACATTTATAATGCACATGAGAGACCACGTACTGTGACTTGTCTAAATGTAGTGATTTTAGGTACCAAGAGGACCCATACGACAGAATATGGAGCCCCGAGTCAGTGAACCACGAATATATCCGAATGTCAAGTAGTGCTCTCTTCGGGGAGGCTTTAATATGGAAAGACAGCCCCCCACCTGCAGTTCTCAAGCATGCCATTTATGCACCTCCCCCAAACAGAAGTTCTCTACTAATGTTCGGATTCCCAAACTTAGTACTCCCAATGGATTTCCCTTCTAATGAAGTCTCTGTTTATATAAATTGGTACTTTTCCGAGGTGACTCAACTCCAACCCAAACAAACTCGGTCCTTCCTACTTTTCAGAAACAATGAGTCATTCTCCACCCCAATTTTACCACCTTATGACAATTGCACCCAATTGTACATCAGTAACCATACGGTTTCATCTGATGTCATGTTTTCACTTGTTCCGACCAATTACTCCACGCTTCCTCCGATCATTAACGCCTTGGAGGTTTTTCTCATTGGAGACGAGCTGAGCAGTGGTACCGACGCCAAAGATGGTGAGAAATTAATTTGCATTCAGTTCGATTAATTGGAGATTTTGGGAAATGTTTTTTTTTCATCTTGTAACTTATCACCTTTTTGTTCTGGTCCTTTCGACTCTAAAATTTTAATTTTTGTTCTGCAATTTACACACTTTTAACTTTTCGTCCACATTAATCAAAACCAAAAAATGGTAAAAGTGTGTAAGTTGTAGGAAGAAAATTAAAATTTAAAAGTTAAAATGGCCATAAAGTCAAAAGTCACTACACGAAAATAAAAAATTGGCTGCGAAATTTTTTTAATGCCTACTATTTGCCTATAAATTTTTAAAGTTTTAGTATACAAACAAATTGCTTACACATTTGTTTCTATAGGCAAGCAAATTACTTATAAAAATAATTCTCTAGGCGAATTGTATAGTAATTTTGGAATGACTTATGAAATAAAGAGTTTGAATCACAATTGATCTCATAAGTTTGACCTCAAATAGATTTAGTCCCATAAGTTTTTTTATCGTCGATTTAGTCCTAATAACTTTGACAATGTCCAATTTTAGTCCCAATTTTGGTCGAAAAACTCATAACAACGTCATTTCGCCTTTTAAATTTGGGGCTTTTCGGCATATGCTATGATTGGACTATCAAGTTTATTTTTTTTAAAAAAAGTTCGAATTTCAGGCATGTAATTAAAAAATTAAAATAAAAAAACTTAAAATTAAAACAGAATTGACAACAAGAATTAGTCAAGCACACTTAAAAATACACATGGCAGTTCGGTCACAGCATCCGCCAGAAAGACCCAAATTGAAATGAAAAACGACGTCATTTTTTAGTTTTTCAATCGATTTGAGACTCAAATTGGACATTGTAAAAGGTATTGCGACTAAATCGACAATAAAAAAACTTATGGGACTAAAGCTATTTGAGGTTAAAAATATAGAACCATTTGTGATTCAAACTCCAAAATAAATTTACCTATGAATTACATTTCCTTAGACAAATTGTTTGTAGGTAATATGAGAAACGATAATGCATATAAGATTATGAATTTTATAGGCAAGTCAAAGGCAATCCCCACTATTTAATGAGGAAATTAGTTTAGTTGGAAATTCTGTTGGCAATTATCTATTTTCTTATAGAAGTGTGCAAGTTACAAATAAAAATCAAAATGTAAAATTTCATATTTTGACAAAAACCGAAAAAAGTTAAAATTACTGAACAAAAAGAAAATCATTTTTCTAAAGATTTTAATTATATAAATTAATTTCTTAACATAATCAATATTTTCCGTTTCTATTTTTGGTTAATTTAGTGCAAGGGCTAGATTCTCTGAAAAATACTTTTGGCGTGTTAGAAGGTTGGAGTGGAGATCCTTGTTTTCCTGCACCTTATTCATGGGATTGGATCGTCTGTACACCACCACGAGTAACAACCCTGTAATACAATACTTTTTTTTTTTTTTTATTTTATTATTCTAGTTTTTAATTAAATTTTCAAGATCCTCATTTTAATGTTCGATTGTGAATAGGTTGCTTGGTAGCTTGGGCCTATCGGGGTTGATTCCTGATTTCAGTTCTATGAATGCTCTTCAAACAATGTATGTCATTTAATATATTCGCGGAGCTATTAATTAATAAATTTTAAATTTTCAAATATCCACTTTAATTAATTTTTAATTAAATGCATAATCATGTATTTTGTTCAATATACATTTGCAGAGATCTTCACAATAACAGCTTGCGAGGGCCTATTCCTGATTTCCTTGGCAATTTTCCGAATCTCAAAGTATTGTAAGTTCAAAAAATCAAATCACGACTTCATCATATATATTAGAGATATATAGATCATTAATTTTGATGCAGGTAGAAGCAAACAACCTTCTCAATCTCCGTTGATTCCCATAGGAATACCGGCAAAGAGAAATAATACGAGAAATTACTCTCAATATTTTTAATTCATAAACAACTTAACTGCAAGAAAAAGTTACAAGACTGCCTCTTAAATAGGAAAATCCAAACACTAATTACGAAAATATAATAAATGCTAATAAATTACATTAATTGTTAATTTCCTAATTAAACCGTGATTATAATAAATCAAGATCGATATCGCGATCTCATCTCCATCATTCTCTCCCTCTTTGAATCGATTCGTCCTCGAATCGGCATCGATCTCATCTCCAGTCCATCAAAAATATTAAAACTCATTATTCTCTAAATCTCCAAAAATATCTTCAAAATATTCCTCAGGCCCACTATGTAAGTTTGATCCAACAAGCTTAAAATCATTCCTAAACTGGCTCGATCCAACATACCCAAAAGGAGGCCCATGCTTAGTCTGGTCCAACAACACGTTATCAGGCTCATTTATGCCATGAGAATAAGTAAGCCCATAATTTTCCAATTTAGACTTAGGCCCAAAGTAAGTATAATTAGGACAAACCCATGGTGGCCCAAATTGACAATTCCCATCATGAGAAAGAGAAAGCCAGGGCATCAGGCCCCAAATCATCACTACCATCGGCCGCAACAATGAACATATCATTGCCATTCTTGCGGTTGTACACGAAATTATCTGGTGGTGCGATTCGGTGTTGGAGACGCCAAGTGGAGTGCTGGAAGGCTCTCGGCGGTGAAACCTCTCAAATTGACGGGAGAATCGACTCTCCAGCGTGTTTGGCCGTCGATCTGTCAACGGGGCGGCGCCAAAGGTTTGTAATTTACCCTATATTTTCTAGTGTACTGGATATGTATAATTTGGTAACGTAATAGAGAATGGGGCTCGATCTCGGGATTGTGCACGGCGATCGGCCACATATGGATAGAGGTGACGGCGGGTGTAAACCCCATCCAGCATTGTTGCTTGTTGAACTCGCATCGACTCAACAAATTGAAAAAGAGTGGCAATCTGCTCTCTCAATTCTTCCATGGCAAAGGCATCGGAAGGAGCGTTTCACTGACTCTGGATACCAACTGATGTAGGGAAAGCGTATAATAAAGATAATATACAAAGAACACACAAATTACATTGATCCCGATAATATACAAAGTAAGAACACACTAATTCCTTTGATTCCGATAATATACAAAGTACCAACTGATGCAGGGAAAACTTATATTAAAGATAATATACAAAGAACACACTAATTCCATTGATTCCGATAATATACAAAGTAAGAACACACTAATTCCCTTGATTCCGATAATATACAAAGTACCAACTGATGCAGGGAAAGCGTAAAATAAAGATAATATACAAAGAACACACTAATTCCGTTGATTCCGATAATATACAAAGAACACACTAATTTGATTCCGATAATATACAAAGAACACATTAATTTCGAGAATTGATTACAGACAAATGTGTGAAACCTCTCAAATGTTGCAAAGAATTCTGATTTAGCACGTAATGGAAACAAGCAGGTGAAACGGGAAAAATCATCAACAAAAGCAGCATAGTAACAAAAATACCGTAAAATATACAAAGAACACATTAATTCCGTTGATTCCTAGAATATCCGGAAAAGTGACAAATTCAAATTACGTTGATTCTCACAAGAATACCGTAAAAGAGATATATGAGATAAAACTCATTTTTTCATTAATCAATTCAACTCCATTTTACAATAATAAGAACACCTATTTATAATACTAAATTAACTTAGGGAACAAGAAACATAAATAAATCCTAAATATTGCAATATCAAATCAAATTCTAAACATAAATAAATAAATCTAATTATACCACAAATATAATCATAAATATCTTTAAGTATCTTCATCCATATCTCCATAAAATTTTAAAGCTATATATTTTTTTTCCTCAATTTCCTTAATTATTCTTAATATTCTTCAAATGAATGTGTCGTTTGAAAATGCATGCTTAATATATATCAATTTAATTAATTTAATAAATACTTTACTTCACATAACTTGTTCAACTTTGTTACAGGAATCTTTCAAATAACCAGTTAAATGGAACTATACCAGCTTCATTATCCGCCAAGAAAGGCCTAACCTTAGTGTAAGCTCTATTTCAAAATTTTACATGTACAAACTTTTCCAAAAATATGGAAGTTATGTAACTAATCATTATATTTTATTTTATTTTTCTTGATATATGAATAAACACATACATATTTATTGCAGGGTGACAGGAAATTCTGACCTATGTGCATCAGGCACATCGTGCCCGGTTCCATCTCGAACACCATCTACGAGCTCTTCTATCATCAAGAAAAAGAACATTCTAGAAATGCTCTTTAACACCATAGTTTCATCAATCATCATATTAGAGCTAATTAGGTAGATTCCAGAATGTAATACAGAAAATGTGTCAGTTTCAAGCAAATGAATGTATGAATAGCAAACCATCTACGAGATTTATGTAATTAATTTAAAGGGCATGCAAATGTAATTCTTAAAATCATTTCAAAGTATTTTGTCGGTCAACGTGATTTGAATCTAAATTGTACTCCATTCGTCCTATTTTTTATTATATTCAGTTACTGTAGACACGAAGATTAAAAAAAAGTAGGAGATAATAATATTAAATGGTGTAAAGTGAGTAAAGTGAGTTTGGTTAAAGAAAATACTAGTAATAAATGGAGTAAAGTGGATTTGGTGGAGAGAAATAATAATATTAAATAGTATTGAAAGTTGCTTTATTTATTTTTAAGAAATTGTCAAATAAAATTAGGACGACTATTTACAGAAAGTGGACAATTAAAATTGGATTGAGGAAGTAATAAAGTATTAGCTTTTACCTCGTTATGTATAAATCTTTCTTGGTACCTATTGCGAACTCTAATATTTATAAACTCTAGGATATAAATAGAAATATTTATTTTAAAAAACAAAAATTATGTCTAACAACTTTAAAAAATAAATATTTTTCAACTATTTTTTTAGAGTTACAACTCTCAGGTACACAGCACAAATCACAAATTTATTTTCCGAATTTAAGGAAATATGAGATGGTTTAAGTGAAAGCTCTATGCAGAACTTTGATTATTCATCAGGTTAATTTGTTGGGCTAGTGGCCAATCATTTATTTGGGCCTTGGGCCGTCACACAAGGCCCATCCCTTTTCTCCCTCATGTTGGCGTAGATACCCAACAATATCTAATGCATATTCCATATCATTAATAGGCCAATGTAAAAATAAATATTCATTTATGTCATTAAATTTTAATTTATTATTTTCTAGTAAAGAGAATTATTATTTAGACCCGTATATCCCTATTTAATTAACTAAAAGAATTAAATAAAATAGGAAAAAAATAGATGCCTTCTTAAAAAAATATTAGCGTCTTTTCTCTTAAAAATTAGAATAACTTTCTCTCTCCCTCATCCGATCAACACTCTTATACTAAATCATATTCAAACATTAATTCATCCCGTACCATATTTTATTAAACTCGTACTATCATTAATTCACCCTGTACCACACTTTATTAAGGACGTATCATCATTCATTTTTATCCTGTACCACACAATATTGAGGCCGTACCACCATTAATTCACCTCGTACCATATTTTATTTAAGTACGTACTACCACTAATTCACCTTGTACCACATTTTACTTAAGCTCGTACCACCATTTTTTCACACGTACACTACAAGAAAATGAAGAATTGCCTACGAAAACTTTCAAATGGCTAGGAAATTTCCCTACAAAAATAACTTGGTCCTTAAAAGGTGAGGATTGCCTACGATTTGTCTACCATTTTTTAGAATAATCTTTGAAAAAAATACCTACAAGACTAATTCCCTAGGCAAAAGAATTACCTACCAGCAATATTCCTACACATTTATAATTTCCGTAGGCAAATTTACCTACCCAAATAATTTCATAGGCAATTTACATTTTTGTAGGCAATTATATTTTTAATTTAAAAGTAGCCTATATAATTAGAAAATTTTGTAGGTAAGTCGTAGGCAAACCTTATTATTTAAGGATAAAAAATTTTCGTTGGAAATTTCGTAGGCATATTGAAAAAATATTGAAAAATTTCGTAGACAATACACTATTTTTTTGTAGTGGTACCACACTTTATTGAAGCTCACACCACCATTAATTCACCACGTACCACATTTTATTTAAGTTCGTACCACCATTAAATCACCTCGAACTACCATTTTTTCACCCGTACCACACTTTATTGAAGCTCGTACCATCATTAATTCACCACGTACCATATTTAAGTCCGTACCACCATTAAGAGTTGATCTTTTTAAAAAAAGTGATGAGGGTATAGTTGGTAAAAAAAATATTCTCTTGGCTAGAAAAGAATAAAATTAAAATTATTGACAAAAAAAAAACTTTTTAAAATTGAGTTGACTAGAAATTAGGGCTCAGTCTGTTGGAAAATTTGTAGTTTAGATGGAAGTTCCAAAACAGGTTGTAATAGGACCACTCAGACCTGTTAGCTGACTGATGAATTAGAAATCAGCTTAGGATGACCAGCTGGGATGTATAGACAGCTGATGTAATAGATATGTCACATATTGAGGGAAAATTAATATGTATAGGTTAAGTCTTGAAGAAGATCAGAAGACTAGAAGATCAGAAGATCAGCTAGTCAGATAACCAGGTGAAGATCAGAAGATTAGCTAGTCAGATAACCAGGTGAAGATCAGAAGATCAGGTAACATACTGAAGAATCAGAAGACCTGAAGATCAGATGACCACCAGGTAACAAGACTTAGAAGACTAGAAGACCTACATCAGAAGAAGTGAAGAAGAGTCTGCAAGTTGTGCTAAGACAACCTGCATCAAAAGACTCAATCAGGTAGACTGATCAGGTTGGACTGATCAGGTCAGCTCAAATCAGGTGACAACCAGAAGTTCACCAAGTCATACAAGTTAATCAGACACGAAGAATGTCAACCTAAGTTGGTAAATCAAACACTGAATAAGTGTACTTGATAACCAGTAAGAGCAAGACACGTATGTACGGAGCTGACATTACAGGACAATGTGCCTCATAGTCAAACGGCTAGAAAGGACAGGCATACATGCTTTCGGCCATGCCTCCTCTGCGCACATCAAATCAAGCCTGCAATCCTACCTAAAATAGATCAAAATATAAATTACTCTCCACCGGCTAGTTCGATTTTGTGCCTATATATATGGGATCAAACCTTCATAGTAAGGTTACAAAAATTATCATCAAACTCAAGCTATCCGCAATTTCCACACGAAGAACACAAAAATTGAAGAATATTTCTAAGTGTTCATCCCATAGTTCTTAGCATAGAAATCTTATCCTTCAGCTTTAGGTTACTCAAATACTAGGATAGATTTCCAGTTGGAACATAACAAATCTTATACCCAAACCGAAAGTTAGGTTAAGTTTGTTTAGCAAGATTTTAGACTAGGGTTTCTAGTTCTGATCTCTGGGACTGGTTAAGTGAGAACTCTTGAAATATCTGTTGTACTGTGTTGGACTAACACATAAAACTAAGTCCAGGTGGTTAGTTGGTGCCCCTGCTGATAGGGAAGAGTGAATGTAGGACAACATGTCTGAACCACTATAAAAATCTGGTGTGCCTTTATCTGATTTACCTGCTTTACACTTCTACACACTACCTGTTTAAGTATTACATGCATATTCTAAGTCTGGATCAGATTTGCACCAAGCAACTGATCTGATCAGTTTGACATTTTGTCATCTGATTTGAAACAGATTACTTAGAATTTGATTTGAGAAAATTGTTTTTTCACACGGGTTAAACTTATCTTCCGCACATCAGTTACCTGATAGACACCGAGCTGATCTGCCCTCAGGCGATCAGTAAGTTGAATATTGTTGGTCCCGGTGAAAAATCAATGTAATGCGGAAAAATCATGTAATGCATATAAAACAGGGGTGAGGAGGAGTGATTCCATTTTTTTTGCTTTTAAACCAAATGATGTGTTTTACTTCTAACCAAATGCATATGACAAGTAAGAACATGAAGCAATAAAGACACAACAAAGTATAGTGGTTCGGAGACCTAAGTTCCTACGTCCACTCTCCATTTTCCACAGGGAAATTCCTTAACCAACAGATATTTATCGAGCTCTCACTCAAACAGGACTTATCTCCCTCCACGGGATTGCCTACAGATGTTTAATGAGTTCTCACTCTCTCTGGACTTATCTCCCTCCACGGGATTGCCTACAGATGTTTAATGAGTTCTCACTCTCTCGGGACTTATCTCCCTCACGGGATTGCCTATCAATTGGACTTATCACCCTCACGGGTTCGCCTCTGGACTTATTACCCTCCACGGGATTGCCTCTTCAACTACCTCACTTAACCACTAACTCTCTCAAGAATGGGTTTGGGTTTGATGTTGTCTCCAACTAGGTTGAGATTTTCCCTTACATTTGTTTAGACTCAATGCTAAGGTTGAGAAAATCTCTCTAAGCTTAGGATATTACATTTGTGCTTAGATCTAGGATAGAACAATCTTGAATATATGCGTGTATTTCTTGTTCAGTGTTCTATGGTGGAAATGCTAGATGATTTGGCTTTGTAGCTTGATGGATGTTTCACGCATTTTTCCACACTTAAAATGATGGAAGAACTTGTATTTATAGTGTGAATTTGAATGTTACCGTTGGAGAGAGTCACATTCAAATCCATACTATTTTGTAATTTCTGCAGCTTTGTCAGGCTGGTTGTCTTCCTCTCATTGGTCCACGTCAGCTGAATCTAACGACTATAATCTTCAGTATATCTGGTCCTCAGCTTTCCTGAACTCAGGCTTCCTTGGACTCAGGATTCTTGACCCAGCATAATTTTCTTTAGCGGACCTTGTCTGAACAAGCATACTGACACTCAGGCTTACTGAGTTCAGCTCTTCTGACTTCAGACATCCTGACCCTCATGTCACTTGCACTTACTGACCCTCAGGTCACTTGACCTTACTGACCCTCAGGTCATTTTTACTCACTAGCCCTCAGGTCATTTTTACTCACTGACTCTCAGGTCACTTTACTCAGGTTATCTGATCATCAGTATTCTGGTCTTTAGTGAACATGTCTTCAGATGACTTGTCTTCAGGTGACTTGTACACTTCATCTAAACCATCAGTCTCGTCTGATCCTTGTTCAACCTCATCTGATCTCGATCACGTCTGATCTCGATCAGTCTCATCTGCTCCTCTTCTGATCAGCAACCTCCTCTTCTGATCTTGATCATCTTTGCTTGATTTTATGAGTTCCCCCTTAACTTGTTCTGACGTTCCCCCTCAACTTGTTATCTGTAGATTAGCTTGAATAACACAAGTTGATAATGTTTTGGCATAATTCATCAAAATTAAATTATCCCAACAAAGATCAATCCAAACTGATTCATTGGCACTCTAATCAGACAACTTGCTTATCACACCTGATCTCACGAAACCTTTTTCAGAAGTCTATTCTCCTCTCCCATCTAGACTTCTGCCCTCACGAAAACCCATTCGGGACCTACAAGTGGTATCAGAACCATTGTGGTCACTTGAACAAATCTTGAAATCCCTGTTTTAAAACTCATATGTTTTCAAAACTCACATTCAGCATGGATAACACTTCGGGTATGTATCATGACCTGCCCAAGTTCAACGTCGATGAGTATGCCGACTGGAAGATCTTTATGGGGAACCATCTGGGTTCGATTAGTAATAGAATGATGGAAGTTCTTGAACGAGGACCGATTATCATCTATCATACGAATCCAAATGATGATAACAGAGATCCAGATCATGTTGTGGGTGCACGAGTCAGAAAGAGTCCTTCGCTGATGGATGCTGAAGAGAGAAAGATATCCAATCTGGATACAGTAGCCAGACATCTCATCATGAAGACGATGGACCCGACAACAAAGGAAAAAATCAAGTACCTGCAAGCTGAGATGGTTAACTTTGAGAAACTCAGAATGCTACCTAATGAGACCATCAATCAGTTCGATGGAAGGATCACGATGGGAGTCAACAGACTTCATGATCTGGGCAGATTTATGTCAGATAAGGATATTAATTATAAGATTCTAAGAAAAAATGGGACATGAAGGTAAATGTGATCAAACATATTCATGAATTTGCTACTCTGAAGCCAAGCAACCTGTTCCTCAGTCTGAAAGCTCACGAATATGATCTGAAAGAGAGGAATCCTGGAGCAGATGAAGTTCCTGCTGAAGCTGCATCAAATTCGTCAAAAGCTGTTGCATTTCAAGCAACCAGTAGCAGTGCAAGAATGCCTGAACCAACAAGAAGGATTGTGAGTCAGGCTGAAGAAATTGCTTTGCTGACCAGAAAGCTGGAAAGATCGAATGTTCAAATGGGAAAGTATCGGAAGTTCTATAAAGACTATCAGAACATTAGAAGAAATAGGAGATCTACTGATAGATCAGAAGAAAGGAATCGTTCTGATGACAGAAGAGATGATCATAGAGATGACTGAAGAGAAGAAAAGAGAGATGATCGTTTTGATGATAGAAGAGACAACAGATCAGAGAGAAGGAATTCTGATTACATGCAAAATGGAAAGTCACCTGACAGATCTTATAGGAGAAATGATTCACCTGGCTGACGAAATTCTGGAGAACTTGGAGCGTGCTTCAACTGTCAGAAACCAGGTCACTACAATGCTGATTGTCCTGACCTGACTCCAAAGGAAAGAGAAGAGAAGCGCAACAGAAGAGAGCAACGGTACCGGGACAGAAAAACCATGGTTGCTGATACATCAGGTATCGATGACTCTTATCTGCCTTCGGATGATTCTGGTTACTCATCTGTCGAAGACTTCTGCCTGATGACCATGACTGATGATGTCGACACCCTCAACGATCTGATATTCTCATCTGATGACGACATCTGTCTCATGGCCAAAGAAGTCACTCCATCTGAGGTAATCTCTAAACCTGTTTCTGTGTCTTCTGTTTCTGCTTCCACACCTGTTGTGCCGAGCACATCTACGGGAGACCTGCAGCTCATCAATGAGCGATTGCTTGATGATCTCTCTAATGCAGTAGACACTTATACTGTAGTGGAAATTGGGCTGAGAACATTGGTCTTGCTAAGGAGAATGCCTTAAGAAGAGCAGCTGAACTGAAATCAGTTGAGACTGTTCAGAAGATGACAACAAAACTGGAGTTTTGAAAGCCAACTCTTCTGATCAGGGTAAACTGGTTAAGGAACAGTAAGCTATCAACAAACAGCAAGATGATGATCTCAAAGTCCTTCAAGCTAAGTTTGATGAACTCTTCCGACAACATGAGAGTTTGAAACAAAGTGAGGACAATTTGCGAAAGAAAGTAGAAGTTTTTGGAAAAGCTTCTAGAAATGTTGATGAAATAACAAGCTACTTTCGGAAAGCAACTGATAAGAAGGGTATTGGGTTTGAAAGCCCTTTTGGATCCTCATATGTTCAACCTGGTTCACATTCCAAAAGTGAATTTAGGAAGGTTTCTGGGCAAGATACACGACATGCCAAATCTGTATCAAAGAAGGAAAAAGACCTGCTGAATAAGAAAGACGAATGCCTGATCAGAAAGGGAACATAAATGGACCTCAACTGATCAAGCATCAGTCGAGGAATCAACAAAATAACCCTATTCTTCTGAAGAGACCCCAGCCTAATCAGCAGATCAGGAATCAGAAAGGACAATCTCGCAAGGGAAAGTCTCATCTGAGACCTGATCAGGTCAAGCTGCCTAACCAACATGCTAAGGGTAAATTGCAGAAACCATTTGTGCAAAAGAGATATAAATCTTTTAATGGTAGCAGTCGTACCTATCCCTTCAACCAGAAATCCAGGACATCTGCACCTGAACCACACTGGATTAAAAGAAGACAGACCTATCAGAAAAATCCCAAGTCTTCTGATTCATCCAAGATTCACACTCATAATCATACTGATCATAAAGCACATGGAGAGATGTATGATTTTGTAGATGTTTATGGGAGACAAATCAGGCCTTCTGATCTTGATGATTATCATAGAAGTGCCATGTTCGTTTGGATCCTGAAAGGTAACACTAACCCCTCAGGACCTAATCCTACATAGGTACCTAAAGCCTGATTTGATTGTAGGATCGCGTGGGTTTGACCAATAAAGGAGGTGTACAAGCAACTATCTGGTACATCGATAGTGGATGCTCAAGGCACATGACTGGAAGCCAACATCTCCTTAGTTCTTATGTTGAAAAAGAAGGCCCACGTGTACTCTTTGGTGAAGATAACTTTGGTTTTAACAGAGGAGTTGGAACCTTAGTGGATGATGTACAGGTTACTGAAGTCTCGTATGTCAATGGTTTGAAGCATAACCTGTTATCGGTTTCACAATTCTGCGACAACGAATTCAGCGTTGAGTTCTCGACAAATCAGTGCACTATCAAAAATCGAGCTACTCAACAAATATTGCTAACTGGTTCTAGGAAAGAAATGATCTACACTACAGATTGGGACAGTTGTCCAAGAAATGCGTGCCTGATTGTTAAGAGTTCCAAAAACAACAGTTGACTCTGGCATAAGAGAATGAGCCATCTGAACTTTAAGACTCTTAACAAGATAGCAAGGATGTCCTTGGTTGAAGGACTCCCGAATGAAGTTCTCTCTAAGGATCAGACATGTGCCGCATGTCAGAAGGGAAAGCAAGTCAAGGCTTCATTCAAAGGGATTCCTTCACCTCCATCCAACAGAGTATTGCAACTGCTCCATATGGATTTATTCGGACCAGTTACACCACTTAGTTTCAGCGGAAGCAAATACACTCTGGTGATTGTGGATGATTTCTCCAAGTTCACCTTGGTTGTATTCTTGTATAAGAAGAATGAAACTACTACAAAGATACCTGAGCTGCTCAAGAGATTACAGAATGAGAAAGGTGTCAGTGTTGTGAAAATCAGATCAGATAAGGGAACAGAATTCTTGAATTCTTTCATAGCTAATTTTTGCAAGGAGTTTGGGATACAACATGAGACATCAGCCGCCAGAACGCCACAACAAAATTGTATAGCAGAAAGGAGGAACAGAACACTCAAAGAAGCTGCTCGCACAATGTTGGCTGAACATGCAACTCCAAACCGTTTCTGGGCAGAAGCAATCAACACTGCATGTCACACTCAGAACAAATGTTCTCTGACAAAGACTCACTTCAAAACACCCTATGAACTGTGGAAGGGCAGAAAACCTCGTGTTTCTTACTTCCATGTTTTTGGGTGCAAGTGTTTTATTCACAACAATGGGAAGAGTCAGTTGAAAACCTTTGAAGCTAAGTCAGATGAGGGTATATTCTTAGGATATTCCTCAACCAGCAAAGCTTTCAGGGTGTTCAACAGGCGAACCCTAGTTGTGGAGGAGACACCTCATGTGGTCTTTGATGAGACATCTTCTGAACAAGAGAAATCTGCCGCAGAACAAGCCGTACCAGATCAACCAGTACCTGATGCTCAGAAAATGGATTAGTTGAGTATCAAAGAAAAGGAATCAGATCACGTCACTGTGTATGTTTCTAACTTTGATCTTCATGATTCACCAGGTTAATCAGACCCTAAGGTACATATAACTGTCAATGAAGAAGTTGGTACAGCTGAGACAGTAACAACTTAACCATCTGGTTCAGGGAGAACACCTGTTGTTCCGGCGGACAGACTTCAGCAAGTGATGAGTCCAACATCAGCTGAGATATGTCCATGCCAAGTGGATCCTACTGAAGTACCTCTCCCAGTCTCTAGTGATGACTCAATATCAGAAGAGGATGATGATCTCCAAACTGATGTAAATCAGGGAAGAAGGACCTGGATAACCAGTCATCCAACTGACCTGATCATCGGAGACCCGTCTGATAGAGTTCAAACTAGACAAAAGATTGGTAAAAGTGAAATGTATTGCTGTTATTTGTCTTTGAAGGAACCCTTCACAGTTGAAGAAGCTCTAGCTGATGCAAGTTGGATTCTAGCCATGCAAGAAGAACTAGAGCAGTTTAAAAGGAATCAAGTTTGGGAACTTGTGGACAGACCAACTCACCAAGATGTGATTGGCACTAAGTGGGTCTTCAAGAACAAGAAGGATGAGCATAATGTGATAATCAGAAATAAGGCAAGACTTGTTGCTAAGGGATATTCACAATCAGAAGGGATTGATTATCATGAAACCCTTGCACCAGTCGCTCGCCTTGAAGCCATTCAGTTATTTCTGGCATATGCTGCTCATAAAAGGTTTATTGTGTATCACATGGATGTAAAGAGTGCATTCTTAAATGGGGTACTAGCTGAGGAAGTTTATGTTGAACAACCTCCTGGCTTTGAAATGAGCAACCAGGTGTACCGTTTAAGAAAAACTCTTTATGGACTGAAACAGGCTCCCAGAGCTTGGTATGATACACTATCCCATTTCTTGCTAGACAGCGTGTTCACTAAGGGACTGATAGACATAACTTTGTTCAGAATCGAAGACGGAGAAGATATTCTGATGGTTCAGATCTATGTGGACGATATTATCTTCGGATCTCCCAATAAGAACTTATGTGAGAAGTTCAGCAAACTGATGGAAGAGAAATTTGAGATGTCCATGATGAGTTAGATGAACTACTTTCTAGGTCTTCAGGTAAGACAAAATACTGAAGGGATATTCATCTGCCAGGCCAAGTATACAAGAAATCTGTTGGCCAAATATGGAGTTCAAAACTGCAAGACTGCCAGAATTCCAATGATGACTTCCTTCAGAATGGATCCTGACGAGAATGGTCAGAAAACTAATCAGAAAGAGTATAGGGCTCTCATTGGATCACTGTTGTACCTATCTGCCAGCAGACCAAATATAACATTTACAGTAGGTGTATGTGCCAGATTTCAGGCAAATCCAATGCAAAGCCAACTGGAAGCAGCTAAGCGGATTCTTAAGTATCTGAAGGGGACAGTTAATCTTGGGTTATACTACTCTTCAGATGATAATCTAGAGCTTAGTGGGTACTCTGATTCTGATAATGGAGGTTGCAGAATAGACAGAAAATCAACCTCAGGTACATGTCAGTTTTTGGAAAATAAGCTGGTCTCTTGGTTTCAAAGAAACAGACATCTGTTGCCACATCTACTACTGAAGCAGAATATATGGCCGTAGGAATCTGTTGCTCCCAACTGCTCTGGCTTTGTCAGTAGCTGAGGGATTATAACATTATAGCTACGAATGTGCCTATCTTCTGTGACAGTAATAGTGCTATTGCAATCACTCAGAACCCAATACTACATACTAGATGCAAGCACGTGGACATCAGACATCACTTTATCAGAGACCATGTGGAAAAGAAGAACATCAGAATGGAAAAGATCCATACTGATAAGCAGAAAGCTGATATCTTAACCAAGCTACTAGTTGAAGTCAAATTCAGAGAACTATGTAATGAGCTAGGACTTCTGGACTTAGAAGAAGATGCACCAGAATTCTTCGGTAGATTGGTCTCCAAGACCAGTTGGTTAAGGAACTGACCTGAAAAGGGAGGATCAGTTGAGTAATAGAATCTCAACTGATCAGGTAGGATCAGTCGGGAACTGATCAGAAAAGGGATAACAGTTGAAGGGGGAACTTCAACTGATCAGATAGGATCAGAAGAAACCTGATCAGAAAAGTGGAATATTGTTGGGAAAAGTTTTGAGGTTTAGGCAACAAAAAATAAGATCAACAAGAATCAGATAAGTCAGACTTGACATAAGTGGTAACTGGTTGATTACGATATCAATCAGTCAGATACATTTTTTGATTTCACTTACCTGAGTTTCTTTATCTGATTTATTTACTTATCTAAGCTTATCCGTATATGTGTGATAATTGTTGTGCACATTACTTTATGACGTCACACCTGCAATCATTAAATGCGGACGTGGGATTTATGTATTAAATGCATCAATTGCTAGTTTTTAAGTCCAAAAGTCTGCTGCTTTTTAACCTCAACCACACGATTAAATTACTTTTCAATCATTTAATCTTGACCATCTGATTTAAAATACGGATACTCAAGTATACAACAATATTTGTGCAAAATGTTTTTCCCTCCCATCTATTTAAAACCCTAAACTTAGTCTGAAAAAACCTTTCACTTTCTTATTCTCAAAATTTCAGACTAAATTTTTTTCCAGAAACTTACACGCTATTCTTCGAAGCGATTCAAAACTTAGCAAGTTCTTAATCTTCTAAATAGCTCTTACTGGTAATTGACAATCTATGCTACTAAATGATCTTAAGCTAGGGTCATAGGATATATGCATATGTTGTACTGTTCATTTTTGTGTTTGAATAGAATTCAATTTGATTTATGCTTAACTCTCTGCACTTTTTGAACAATATGCATATTTGGGGAAATTACTTGTGCAAATGCTTCACATATTGCCCTATTGTACTTTGTACTGTTTAAAATTATATGGGGTTTGAAAAACTAATCTAGGGTGTATGTGTGTTTGCAGAAATGACAACCTCTAAGGCGACCCCAGAGGTTTGTGATTATGCATCTATGATTAAAGACGTCATAGATGAAAAATATGTGATAATCACAACCACCTTAGATCCAGAATCGGTGGAAATTTTGGATTGTCTTTGGGCTTGTGGGCTGGAACAATTCTGCTTTAGGCACTTGAGAAGTGTCTACATAATTGAATCCTTAGAGTTTCTACGGAATCTGAAGGAGACCGACAATAAAGAGTTGTATTCATATGTCGGAGGAACAAGGATCAATGTGACAAATGAAGATTTGAGCAGAATTTCCAGTCTTCCAACAAGAAGGAACTATCCCGATGAGTTCACGGCTGGAATGACAGATAAGGAGTATCTTCAGAAAGTGCTCCTTAGGCCAGCAAATGTCACCCAAATCACGAACGTCAAAGCCCCATATTTGAAGAGGAAGTATAAATTACTCTTTGAGATTGTCTCAAAGCTAATCTTGGGGATTGCATTCAGTCCTGATGCCCTTACACAGCAAAATCAGAATATGATGGCTGCTATCATTGAAAAGACCCCATATATGAACTGGATGGGGTTGTTCAAGCATCGTTTGTTGCAGGAGATGGTTAAATTTGTGGTAAACGAGGAGAATCAGGTGGTATTTGTTAGTGTTAGTGTCCTAGAGACAATCCATTGTAAGGACATAATACTCAGATAATATTCAGTGTTGGTTTAATATTATTATTTGTTTAATATTAAATATATGGCGTTTCACTTATTAGAATATTATATTTAGTTGTTTTCATTTTTTCTTATATGTGTTCCCTTGAGTCACTGCTGTCATTGAGTGTGTGAGAACTCAGATGACTTAAGCATGATTCTCAAATAGTCCCAATCGAGGATCATCAAGAATGGGATATTGATGATGCAATGGAGATTGGTGTGCGATCTGCATCATACTCTTAGAGAGTGTAGTAAGATCTCACTTGCTACGAGATACTAGGTATCTCATGATGGATGCACAAATACCTTAGAGGGTATTGGTATACCCATCCGAGAAACCGTTTGATGTAGTTCCACTATATGTGTCTACGAGTGTCTCGGTTAGTGGGAGTGATGCGATACTCCTTTGACTTGAGGTCAATACGCACGACATGTGTGGAGTGATAAACTTTGACCATGACCGACGCTTGCACCCTTCTATGGGTAGATATGGCTTGGATTGGATTCATCACGAAGTGCATGTGCGTGGTAGTTGAGCCAAGAAAAGGATTCATTTTGTTGTAACCTAGAATTTGCAACGAATATGTAATTGATCAAACCTTTAGATAAAGACAAACAATGATAAATAACACGCGAATTTGGTTACCCAGTTCGTCTTTTGAATAAGACTACGTCTGGGGGCGTCCAAGCCAGGAATATATTATTATCTTTATGTGCCTAAAATTCTAAGATTGCTCTTCTTTTACAATGAATAGTACACGAGGTATATATAGATAAAGAACTAGGTTACAGATCTTCATGGGCTTCTTTCGCAGGCTTGCTGAGGCTCCAGCTGCCGGGGCTAGGGTTTCCTTAGTCAATCCGCGATTTCCACGTCCAGATACACTTGCCTTGCTTATGCCCCATGATATCCGTGCCATTAACTGCCTGTATCTTTCCCATGTTTATCTCTTCCTCGACTTCGGTTGAAGTCGCCTCCGACCTGCAGACTTCTCAAAGTCGCCCCGCAACCTTCATACTTTTCCAAGTCGCTTTGCGGCCTCCTCAGACCAAGTGAGGTCGCTCCAAATGACAGATACATAATGGAGAGTCGCCTCACCAGGTTTGATTATTTCATGCCACAACATTTGTCCCTCAAGTCGAGGTCGCGTGCTGGCATCAGGGCCTTGACTTGACTTGTTATTCTATCGACCTGTGGCAAGTCGACCTTTGGAATTGTTCCCAAAGTGAATGATCATCCTCGGGGAGGCGAATAGTCACCTCGATTCCTTGAATCGACGTGAGACCTGACCGATCCGTCATGATGGCATAGCCGATAGGTGACGTCATGCGCCGCGAGTCTATCCAATTGACAGCTGCAGTGTCGACTACGCGCGACCTGCGTGACTTTGCTTCCTTCGGGGGGGGTCTTAATTATACTCATATTACATTTCGACCCCCCTATTCTTCTATAAAAAGGGCGAGGATTTTAGGCATAAACCCTATACCCTCAACCTTTATGCAGCTGAACCCTTCCCGAATCCAAGCTTTAAAGTTTCCGGTAAACTTCCGAATTTTCGATTGAAGCTGAATTAGGTAATACATTCACCCTCTCTCAAATTTTCTTATGGCCTCCAATCCACCATCCAATCCAGCGCCACCCTGCTTCCTGGTGTCGTCGTCTTCAAACGACGATGATGTGACTATAGCCCATCTCCATCACCGTCAAGGCCCTGGCTCCGCTGCCCCCAATGTTGGGGGATCTTCGATCATCGACACTCCGATTGACAATAGGGACGGCGGGGGAAATGACGAAGGCGATGATGAGCAGTTCTTGGCCGAATTAGGGGAGATCACACATCTTCCTCCATTGAACATTAGCCCCCCCGTCCTATTGCACCGGAGACGGGGGCATCCACAGGACCTTCCAACCCGGCCCGTACCTATGGGGCTTATGAGCGGGTCTTCGATTATCATACGTATGAGGCCTGAGATCCGTACAAGAGACCAGAGCGGGGCTACAGGAGGTCGGCTAGGTTGGACTTTGCAGCAACCGACCAGAGATACAGGTCGACCTTGTCTGACCGGTACGTGCGTTCTCTTCGCCGCCTGTACAAAGTGCCTCAGGACGTGCATTTCTATGGGTGATCTCCGATGAAAGTGCCGACCAGCCGCCGCCTGGCATGATCGATGTTAATGAGCACACTATGGAGGTGGGGATTCACTTCCCATTACATCCGGCGATCTCCCATCTCCTGGCGGCCTGGAATCAGAGCCTTACGCAGATCACCCCGAACGACTAGAACTATATCCTTGCTACTATGACCGTTTTGGGGCAGGCCTAGCTGAATCGGCTGTAGACTCCCAGTGAGATCGCGTACGTGATGACTCCAATTCCCCAAGACGGCGGCTACAATGCCATGCGACTTCGGAAGGGCCGGGAGCTTGTGAGCGGTATCCCCCATAAGGTCGCCGACTGGCATAGCAAATGGTGGTTTATCGGGGGAGCGTGGGAGTCTGTGGATCCTTCGAGCACCCTGCCCATATGTGTCCTGATAGATTATGCTCATCGAGTTGAACATGGTGAGTTTTAAATCTTCCGACTTCGAGGTTGTACTGATCTAATTCCCTTTTTATCTTGCAGTGTTCACGCTCGCTACTGCCGACTTGTACTGGGACTTCTTAGAGGCTTACAACATAGTTCGTGACACTCCTCCGAGCTGCCGCGATGTGAATGCCCTGAACACCGAGCTTGACCGACTCAATGGCGGCTTGTATACTTACCCTCGTCACCTTAAAATTCCCTGTAAGTCCTCTTATTGACGATTTTAATTTTTTACAACTCACGTGACCGGATTTCTTCCTTTGTATGTAGTTCCCGACATCCCGGTCTACCGATGCCAACCACCTGTCTCTGTGATGGCCACTCGAAAGAAGTCTGTGCTCGGGCAGATGCGACACGTATCGACCTCCGCCGCTCCTCCTCCAAGTTCGACCCCTTCCGATCCCTTCGCCGTTGAAAAGGGGAAAAGGAAGGCCAAGGGGCCAACTCCATCGGAATCCGAGCCTGATCGGAAGAAGATGAGGGAGGAGATCAGCACGTACCGGTCAGAGATCAACCGGGGACTCGGGAGGTCACCTCTTCGCCTGACGTCGCAGCTCACTTTCGCTCCCGAAGGAGGTCGTCTTCCAGAGGACGACTCCTTGCTAGGCTGGGACGTGGACCGGGTGAATAAGTAAGTCCGATCTCGTACTTTCTTGCTTTCCTTAATATTTATCGATCACTGATGATTTGCATCCTTTCGCAGCTCGGAGCTCACGCCGGACAAATTTTCCCCGGAAGTGCTGAGCTTGTTGAGGTCGCCCCAGCTCGTTCCGGTCGGGATCCCTGAAGGCTGGCCCGCCTATCTCTCCAGGGGCCTACAAAACTTGCCTCGGGGATGGATGCAGACGGATCATGCTAACGCCCATCGCCAGAAAGTGACGGGCAATCTGTACTCGACTCTCGTCCATTCCCAGAAGGTGGCCTTCTACTTGGAGAAGTCCAACGCTCAGTTGGAGTCAGAGCTCAGGGAGATGAGGAAGGCTCAGGCGCGGGTCGCCGACCAGGCCAAGGTGATCCTTTCCGCGGCCAAAGTTCAGAACAAGTTGGAGACGTCCAACTCTGAGCTCACTCAAAAGGTCTCCGATCTGGAGAGTCGGCTGGCTGGCTGGCATTGAGAAGGATCTCTCGGTGGAGAGGGCGAGGGCGGCCCGGATTGAGGGCGAGCTGGCGGAGGCCCAGAAAGAGTTGGTCGCCATGGAGGAGCATTTCAAAAGAACTGAAGACCTGAATACCAACTTCGCCTATGTGATGGCATTTGTTGGGGCCATCAGGATCTGTCATGCTGCAAATCCCTCTGGCGACCTTAGCGGGCTCGTCACCGGGCTGTCCGACTACGTTCGCGACAACCCTCATGCCCCTAGTATTCTGTTGGAGATTAAGGACCTGGAAGACATGGACGTCTACCTCTCCTTTTTCACCAACCGAGCCGGATTGTGCACCCTATTCCTGATATCGATGAGGCTCGGGTGGGCTCTGCTGAGTCGATCCCCGAGACTCCGTTTGGGATGGTCCGACTTTCTCCGGAGGTAGCCGTAGGAGAGGCTGCAGGGGGGGAGGCTGCTGATGGCCCGAGCACCAGCCCGACTTAGACTTGACGAAGTTTTTCTTATTTTGCTTGCATATGTAAATTTTCCTTTGTTTTTGCCGATCTTCCCATGTACTGGCCTTCGGGCCTTTAAAAATAAAAATTCTCTTTTTTCATTCCTTCATTGTGTCGACTTGATTTTCTTATGCAACCTTTAATTCTGCTTAGTCCTCGTCGTCTTACTTTTTATGTGACTTGCTGTTCGTATATTGCTTTTAGTCGTCTTACAAAGTCGGAGGAAGTCACTTTTGGGGTTATATTGGAAAGTATGCTTTTACTTTGTATAACCAAACTGAATTTCTGTCTTATTTACAGAAAAAAATTATTTATCAGTGATGCTTTAAATATCATTGAATGTTACATATATTTACTGCATATCTGTTCAATAAATAGTACGTGTTACATTGTAGTTAATTTAGTGATACCAGATCACAGAAGATTAAATTAACAGTCCCTTGTAACTAAAAGTACGCTGTTCACGACCTAGATGGAAATGAACAATCCATTGTAAAAGGTTGAAGTGTAAGACTCAGATTGACTTGTCTTGACCAAGAGATTACACTAGTGCATGACTGATGCACTGAATAGGACCTACATGAGGATAAATTCTTCAGCACTGAATTAGGAAGAATTAGACCTCAGTGGTTCGATATTTCTTAATCTTCGTTCCTTAAATAGGATCGTGTGTGGTTAGTAATTATTGCTTTGACTTATGACGGGTAGAGAATCAATGTGATTCAATACTTTATATCTTGGGCAATATTATTGGTCACATGCGATTGCTAAGATTTAATACGAAGAATCGTGTGCAAGTACGCTTGTTCGATTTGCCCCTTGGGAGGTTCATAAGATTTATCATACCAAATCTTGCAAGTGGAATTAGTTTCCGGTATGGATAATAATGTTGAACCATTCCTTGACCAAGGACAAAAGATATTAATTAATGGAAAGCTATTTCAGTGGCTTGAATTAATTAATGGGCTGGATAATCTTTAACACGAGAAATAATAATCGGGAGCCATATTAACAGTAATATGTGTTAAGATGGATAGTGCAATATTAATTATGTAGTGAGATTAATTAATATTTATGGGCTTGAATAATATTGTGGCTCAATATTAGATATTCAATGTCCATTAGAAAGTCCAATCTTAGTTCTCCTAAAGGCCTCTCAAGTAGCCCAAACATAATGTCCAATAACTGAAAAAGGTGTTTAAAATAAAATAAATTATGGTTCCTTATTTTTTTTCCAATTTTTTTTCGAAAAACGTGAATAAAAGGGGAGAAAGATTTTCTTTGATTTTTGTTATGGAATGAGGATATATATTCTTGGAATACAGGATTATCTCATTAAATTCAAGAAATCTCCCACTTAGTTATTTATGTGGGATTCTCGAAAATTATGAGAAATAAAGGGAAAGAAAGATTTTCTTGATTTTCTTGAAAAGATATTATGGAAGATATGTATTCTTGGAATACAAGTATATCTCATAAATTCAAGAAGATCCAAATCTTGGAATCTTTATCCTAAAATTTCGAAAATACCATAACAATAAGAGAGTGAGATTTTTATGGAATATTTTAATTATGCAGGAAAGAATATATTGGATATATATTCAAAATTTCTTGGAGATCAAGAAAGAGATTTTTCCTCCCTATTCCCCTAGTAAAAATCGGCCATCACCTTCTTATAAATAGGGGATGAATTTTTTATCCCCAAGTGCAATTCCATGTGTTGAAAAAATTAGAAATCCACAAAGGTGGTGCAACATAATTTTATTTTTCCCTTTTGTTAAATTGTTCGCGAGTTCCTACCACCGGATTTTTGAACAAGGATAAGGGAATATTTGAGAAGGTCTTTTGGTGTGTTCGTGTGAATGGGATCCATCTTCTCAACGGTTGTCACTCCAAGAAGTTAGTTCACGTAAACCCGTAGCAATTCCGCATGCGTAAGATTTATGTGAATTGTTTATATGCATGATTTGTTGTTGAATTATTATTTGAATTAATATAGGATTAATTCATGCTAGTAATAATTGTTAGAATTAAATTTGTATTTAAATATTCATCCCGAATAGATCTGGGCAAATAATTCCCCTGGTATCAGAGCCTCGGTTTCGGGCTCTGAGTTTTAGATTGTAATTTAATTCGTTTTCAATAAATTTGAAATTGGATAGTAGAATTGCTAGATATTTTTTTGCAGGTATCCAATTGTCATTGTATTTGATGAATGTTTATATTTATGCATGCATATAAATTGTGGTTTTTAATTCGATTCGTTCGAATTCGTTCGAATTCGTTCGAATTCGTTTTGCCTCGTGAGAAAATTCACGAGTAGATTAGGATTTGTTTGATTCGTTCAATGTAATAGACTAGTCTAGATATAGGTTTATTTATTTTTTGTAAATAAATTGTAACCGGATCGTGAGCAAAAATGGAGACGGAGAATTAAAGACGGACGACCAAGTGCCCAGACGTACGCAAGCCAAGGAGGAGCACGCGGGCTAGGCGGAATGCCTAGCGACCACGCGCACCACCCAGGTAATTGCAGACGGGGTAAGGCGGACGCGCGCTAGGCGCGCGGACGGGGTCGGGCAGCACCACATGCGTGCGGGCTGGGCTGTTCGGGCGCGGGGCCAAGGACCCCGGATGCGGACGCATCCGGGCGACGCTCGGCGCTCATGTGCCTAGGGCGACGGGGCGGGATGACCGAGCCGGATTGGGGAATGCGCCTAGGTGCATGCGACTCGTGTTACGGGTCGCGAGCTACTCGTTTTACCGGACATCATCCTAACCCAAAACGGAGGGCGTTCTAAAGAATTTGTTGCGGTCGAGTGGGTGCTTTTCAAGACGAACGATGAAGGCTATGAAGACGATTTCTCAAGATCAAGACATGACAAAATTAACCGTGACAATTGGATATATTTGCCCAATGTGTGTAATTTTTGTTTTGATGTTTTTCATTATTTTGTTCTTATTTAAATTGTGTTTAAATATGTGATGCATGAGAAAATATTTTGAAAAATCTCACCTTCGAAAATTACTAAGTATGTTTAAATAATTAATTGATAATTTTTTTTTGGATAATAAAATTGAATTAATTTTGACCTCCATAATTTATTTATTTGTGGATTCTTTTGGAGAAATTCCCCCCACGGGATGGCCAAAAGATAGATTTCACATGAATAAATTCCGAAAGGATGATTGTGGGTTATTATTAGTGGCAACGATGACCCTCCCCACGAGGCTCGTTCAAAACAAAATAATAATTATGTATTTAATCATGGTTATTACTTAGGTATAAAATTGATATGCATATACTTCCCCGAAGTCCCTGTCAATTTTATATTGGTCAAGTGGGAGCCAACTATTAATCTGGATATTAAAGGTTTGTAACTGTTTTCTTGTTTGTAACCTGCTTGAATGTGTTTAAATAATGACCCACCCCATGTGGCTTATTTAAAATGTTTTGAGATGTTGGCTGATGCATGTTCATATTTTTTTTGAGATTTTAATATGATACATGTGATCGTACCTTGTGATATGTTTGTGCTTATACAAATTGTTATTTATTTCAGTTCAGCATGTCGCAACCTTTTAATCCATTGCTTTATACTCTCAAAGAACACCAACTTTCTGGTGATAACTATGTTATTTGGAAATGAAATATGAAATTTATCCTCACTGCGCAACTACAATATTATTGGGTTCTTGATGTACCCACGTCCCGTATGCCTACTGAAGGATCAACAAATGCGGAAAGAAACTTATATAATATTTGGGAGCAGGCTAAGAAACATATGAAGCGTATAATCTTGACTTCACTGTCTGATGATTTGAGATACATTCATGAAGGGTGTTGAGTCTGCTGCGGAAATTATACAAAGTCTTGAAGAAATGTTTTTAACAAAAGACCGCATGATCAATCAGTTTAAAAACGACGATGTGGCTAGGCTAAAAATGGCGGAGGGAACACCCGTAAGGGAGCATATTCTCAGAGTAAAGTGCCATTTTAACAAACTTGCTTATCTCGGTACTAAGTATTGTGATGAGGCTTAAATCGAATTTCTTTTCCTAACTCTTCCAAGGTGCTTCGATGAGTTTTACTGTAGTTTTGTGATGAGTGATCACATGTTTACTATGGATACTCTGCAAGAAGCCTTGGAGAAAATAGAGAAGCACTTGGGAAAGAAAGACGAAGCATTAGTGACCAAAAGTCTTTTCTCAAAATCTAGGCCAGTGGTAGGCAAGATTCAAGAAAAGGAAAATGGTCGGATCCAAAGCAAACTCATTACCAAGAAAAGTGAGAGAAAGACAGCTAGCTGGATGGGTGTCAAGAAGGTACCAAGAGGAAAATGTTTTAACTGCGGTGAAAAAGGACATTGGAGGTCAGCTTGTTCTAAACCCAAAAGGAATGGAAAGAAAGGTAATTCTCATGCACTAGTTGTTGAAACTTGTTTAGCGGCGTATGCCTCCCATTTATGGGTGGTGGATACGGGATCCACTGATCATGTTTGTTTCACTTTACAGAGGTTCAAGCGGACCCGACAACTTAGTGGGAGTGAGATCCTCATCACACTGGGCGATGCTACGAGAGTGGCAGCTGAAGCAGTGGGAGAAGTGCACCTGTCTTTTGAAGACAAAGTTTTAATTTTAAGAGATGTTCTTTACGTTCCTAGTTTTAGAAAGAATTTAATTTCGGTTTCTAAACTTTACCTTGATGGATATTCAGTTACTTTTGACAAAGTTGTTACCATTTCTCTTTATGATAAATTTATCTGTCATGGAACGTTGTCGAATAATCTCTATACAATTAACTGTGCACACCACTCACAAAATGCATCCTATAACACATCAACTATTTCCGATAAAAAAAACGTTCATCAGATTTGAACGAGACACTTCTATGGCATCTTAGATTGAGACATATTAATCCAAAAAGGATTCAAAGGTTGGTAGAAGATGGTTAATTGGAGTCTCTCCGGGTTGAACCAATCCCAACTTGCGAATCATGTTTGGAGGGTAAAATGACCAAGAGGGCATTCAGAGCCAAGGGGAATAGAGCTAAAGAAGTGTTAGAAATCGTTCACACAGACTTATGTGGTCCAATGTCAATCAAAGCAAGATGAGGTTGTGAGTATTTCGTCACCTTTATTGATGATTACTCGAGGTACGACTATATTTTCCTTGTGAAGCATAAATTTGAGACCTTTGACAAATTCAAAGAATTTAAGGCTCAAGCAGAGAATCATAGGGAAAAATGTATCAAGTCTCTACAATCTGATCGTGGAGGCGAGTACCTCAGCGATGAGTTTTTGAACTACTTGTCAGATGAAGGGATTGTATCCCAGCTAACTGCACCCGGAACCCCTCAACAAAACGGGGTTGCAAAGCGAAGAAACAGAACTCTTTTAGAAATGGTTAGATCAATGATGAGTTATGCAGATCTACCCAAGTCGTTCTGGGGTCATGCTTTGGAAACAGCGGCTTATATTCTGAACTTGGTTCCATCTAAATCGGTTCCCAAAACTCCCAAAGAATTGTGGACCGGGCGCAAGCCCAGTTTGAAACACATGAGAATTTAGGGGTGTCCGGCCTACGTGTTGGACAAGGAAGCCGGAAAATTGGATCCTCGATCAGAATTAAGGCTATTTATAGGATACCCCGAGGGAACAAAAGGGTGTATGTTCTATGGTCCCGAAGATCAAAAGGTGGTAATAAGCACCCATTTTAGATTTTTGGAAGAAGACTATATGAACGAAAGAAAGCCCAGAAGTGAGATTATCTTAAATGAGTTAAGGGGGCTAACCTCAGTGCCAACTGTACAAGATGACATACCAAACGACACACTTACACAACCGGAACCTTATCGTAGTGGGAGGGTTGTAAGACAACCCGAGAGATTCATGGGGGTAGGAGAGTCCTCGGACTTAGTCCCCGGTCAAGATGAATCAGACCCATGGACTTACGACGAGGCAATCCAAGATAAGGATGCGATTTCTCAGCAAACAGCAATGGAAGCCGAAATGGGTTCTATGGATCATAACAGAGTGTGGGAGCTAGTCGAACCACTTAATGGGGTAAAACCCATTGGTTGCAAGTGGGTATACAAGAGGAAAAGAGGACCGGACGGGAAGGTTGAAACCTTCAAGGCAAGGCTTGTGGCGAAAGGTTATATTCAGAAAGAAGGGATCGACTATGAAGAAACCTTTTCACCTGTAGCAATGCTCAAGTCCATCCGAATCCTCTTGTCAATTGCTGCGCATCTCGACTTTGAAATCTGGCAAATGGATGTCAAGACGGCTTTCCTTAACGGAAGTCTTGAAGAGGAAATCTATATGCAACAACCACAAGGCTTCATTGAAAAAGGTCAAGAACACCTAGTATGTAAGCTCAAGAAGTCCATTTATAGACTCAAACAAGCATCCAGAGCTTGGAACCAATGTTTTAATCAAGTAATAAAGTCTTATGGGATTGATCAAAACGAGTACAAAAGTTGTGTGTATGGGAAGCGTGTCGGAACTGCATTGGTATTCTTGGTACTATACGTAGACGACATTCTGCTCATTGGGGACGATGTAAATGTGTTGTCAGACGTAAGGGCATGGCTTTCAAAACAGTTTGTTATGAAGGACTTAGGGGAAGCCGGACACATCCTTGGGATCAAGATCACTCGAGATCGCAAGAAAAGGATGATAGGCTTATCACAAGCTTCATATATAGACACTGTCTTGAAGCGATTCAGCATGCAGGATTCCAAGAAAGGCTTCGTACCTTTCAGACATGGAATCCATATATCCAAGGAAATGTGCCCTAAGACACAAAAGGAGATATGTGACATGAAAGGCATTCCTTATGCTTCGGCTGTCGGAAGTCTTATGTATGCAATGCTGTGCACGAGACCGGATATCTATTTTGCCGTTGGCATGATAGCGAGATATCAAAGTAATCCGGGAAAAGAGCATTGGACGACAGTTAAAAACATTCTAAAGTATCTGAAAAGAACTCGGGATAAAATTTAGTTTATCAGTCAGATAGTCCAATCCCCATCGGTTACACGGACTCAGATTTCCAATCAGACTTAGATTCCAGAAAATCTACCTCCGGTAGTGTGTTTTGCATGGGGGGAGGAGCCATGACATGGAGAAGCGTTAAGCAAAAATGCATCGTCGATTCTACCATGAAAGACGAATACGTAGCTGCTTGCGAGGTAGTGAAAGAAGCGGTTTGGCTCAAGAACTTCCTAGTGGACTTGAATGTAGTTCCGAATTTGCCCAGCACAATCACTGTTTATTGTGATAATGCCAGAGCAGTTGCAAATTCAAGGGAACCAAGAGCCCACAAGGCCAGCAAACACATTGAAAGGAAATACCATCTTATACGAGAAATCGTTAAGAGAGGAGATATAGAGGTGGCAAAGATCGCGTCAGAAGACAACCTGGCAGATCCATTCACAAAGAATCTGCCTCAGAACACATTCGAGAGACATGTGGAAGGAATGGGTGTCAAGACCGTTGCCAATCTGCTTTGAGTATAAGTGGGAGATATTATTAGGTTCGTGTAGGTGACATTAGATGTCACGCATTAGGAACTACACGAGATACGCTGTAGTATACTTAAAAGTAGACTTTGAGTATAAGTGGGAGATTGTTGGGGTTATACTGGAAAGTATGTTTTTACTTTGTATAACCAAACTGAATTCCTGTCTTATTTACTGAAATAAATTATTTATCACTGATGCTTTAAATATCATTGAATGTTACATATATTTACTACATAACTGTTCAATAAATAGTACGTGTTACATTGTAGTTAATTTAGTGATACCAGATCACAGAAGATTAAATTAACAGTCCCTTGTAACTAAAAGTATGTTGTTGAAGACCTAGATGGAAATGAACAATCCATCGTGAAAGGTTGAAGTGTAAGGCTCAGATTGGCTTGTCTTGACCAAGAGATTACACTAGTACATGACTGATGCACTAAATAGGACCTACAGGAGGATAAATTCTTCAGCACTGAATTAGGAAGAATTAGACCTCAGTGGTTCGTTATTTCTTAATCTTCGTTCCTTATTAAATAGGATCGTGTGTGGTTAGTAATTATTGCTTTGACTTATGACGGGTAGAGAATCAATGTGATTTAATACTTTATATCTTGGGCAATATTATTGGTCACATGCGATTGCTAAGATTTAATACGAAGAATCATGTGCAAGTACGTTTGTTTGATTTGCCCCCTTGGAAGGTTCATAAGATTTATCATACCAAATCTTGCAAGTGGAATTAGTTTCCGGTATGGATAATAATGTTGAACCGATCCTTGACCAAGGACGAAAGATATTAATTAATGGAAAGCTATTTCAGTGGCTTGAATTAATTAATGGGCTGGATAATCTTAAACACGGGAAATAATAACCTGGAGCCATATTAACAGTAATATGGGTTAAGATGGATAGTGCAATATTAATTATGTAGTGAGATTAATTAATATTTATGGGCTTGAATAATATTGTGGCTCAATATTAGATATTCAAAGTCCATTAGAAGGTCCAATCTTAATTCTTCTAAAGGCCCCTCAAGTAGCCCAAACATAATGTCCAATAACTGAAAAAAGTGTTTAAAATAAAATAAATTATGGCTGCTTATTTTTTTCCATTTTTTTTTCGAAAAACATGAATAAAAGGGGAGATAGATTTTCTTTGAATTTTGTTATGGAATGAGGATATGTATTCTTGGAATAAAAGATTATCTCATTAAATTCAAGAAATCTCACACTTAGTTATTTATGTGGGATTCTCGAATATTATGAGAAATAAAGGGAAAGAAAGATTTTCTTGATTTTCTTGAAAAGATATTATGGAAGATATGTATTCTTGAATACAAGTATATCTCATAAATTCAAGAAGATTCAAATCTTGGAATCTTTATCCTAAAATTTTGAAAATACCATAACAATAAGAGAGTGAGATTTTTATGGAATATTTTAATTATGGAGGAAAGAATATATTGGATATATATTCAAGATTTCTTGGAGATCAAGAAAGAGATTTTTCCTCCCTATTACCCTAGTAAAAATTGGCCATCACCCTCTTATAAATAGGGGATGAATTTTTTATCCCCAAGTGCAATTCCATGTGTTGGAAAAATTAGAAATGCACAAAGGTGGTGCCACATAATTTTATTTTTCCCTTTTGTTAAATTGTTCGCGAGTTCCTACCACCGGATTGTTGAACAAGAATAAGGGAATACTTGAGAAGGTCTTTTGGTGTGTTCGTGTGAACAGGATCCATCTTCTCAACGGTTGTCACTCCGAGAGGTTAGTTCACGTAAACCCGTAGCAATTTCGCATGCGTAGGATTTATGTGAACTGTTTATATGCATGATTTGTTGTTGAATTATTATTTGAATTAATATAGGATTAATTCATGTTAGTAATAATTGTTAGAACTAAATTTGTATTTAGATATTCATCCCGAATAGATCCGAGCAAATAATTCTCCAACAGTCACACCTCGCCAGGTTGTGACTTCGCCTCCCGTATGTCGAAAGTCGCAACTCGGGTGATTCACATTTTTTATATGCGATCCCCTTGGTTTTAACACAGGAATTTGGAGAAAATCACTATTATTGATTGATACACTTTGTTTACAAGGATGTTAACCTACTGGTAATATTTCCTCAGGTGGGTCGCATTCCATGGGTACTAGGCCTTGGTACCATCTGATTTTTCGAGCTCGTAGGCTCCATTTGGTAGGATCTTCAAGACTTTGAATGGGCCCTCCCAATTTGGACCGAGGGCTCCCTTTGACTCTCCGAGTACCTTTTTCAATACCAAGTCCCCTTCTTTGAAACGTCGGAGTCGCACTTTAGAATTGTAGTACCTCTTCGACCTTTGTTTGTATCTTGCATTTCTCAGGTTGGCCTCCAAACATCTCTCTTTGAGTAGTTCTAGATTTCTAGCCAAGGCCTCGTCGTTGTGATCGAAGGCGACTTGACTTGTGCGGAGATTGGGAAAATCGACCTCTGCAGGTACGACCGCCTCAGTTCCAAAAGTCAATGAGTAGGGGGTTTCTCCTGTTGAATTTCTGCAGGTCGTCCTATATGCCCATAACACATCCGGGAGCTCGCTAGCCCATTTTCCTTTCCCTCCCTCAATCTTGGCCTTGAGTGTATGCTTGATGATCTTGTTCACCGCTTCGACCTGACCGTTCGACTCTGGATGATATGGAGTCGAGAAGAGCTTTGTGATCTTCCATTTCTTGAAAAAGGCGTCGATTTTGAGGCCGTCAAATTGTTTGCCATTGTCAGATATGATCGCCTGCGGTAGACCAAATCTGCAGATGATGTTCCGCCATATGAATTTGATGACGTGATCTTGATCTATGGTCGCCAATGCCTTAGACTCGGCCCATTTTGTGAAGTAATTTATCGCTACCAGGGCATATTTGACCGAGCCTAGAGCTTTTGGGAGTGGCCCAATGATGGCTATCCTCCACTTTGCAAATGGCCAAGGACTGAGGATGCTTGTGAGCTCTTCTGGGGTAGCTTTGATGGAAGGGGCATAAATTTGACATCTATGGCACTTGCGGGAGAAGATGATGGCATCGGCCCTTAGTGTAGGCAAAAAATATCCTTGCTTGTGGTCTTATGGGCCAGAGATTCTCCCCCAGCGTGGTTTTCGCATGCCCCTTCGTGTATTTCGTGCAGGACAACCTGCCCTTGTTCTGGTGTGATACATCGAAGTAGGGGTGTGATGAAGCCTCATTTGTACAGCTTGTTGTGGATCATTGTGTATCGTGTGGCTCGTAATTGCAATTACCGATCTTGGACTCGATCAGTTGTAGGAGACCACTTGTCAAGTATTCAATAATGGGTGTCATCCATTTCGACGTCGGGGTTTTTAAGGTCGCGACTCTCGCGTGTGCGGCAAATGGGTGGGATAGTGTCATGATGGTGACATCCTTCATTTCTGGCGGTCCTTCGAAAGTCGCTAGTCGCGCAAAAGCGTTGGCTCGCGAATTCTGTGTTAGAGTTATACTGAAAAGTATGCTTTTACTTTGTATAACCAAACTGGACTTTCTTATTTATTTACTGAAATAATTAATAAATCACTATTGCATTAAATATGAATGAATGTTATATATATTTATTGCAAATCCGTTCAATAAGTGAAGTACATATTACATTGTAGTTAATTTGGTGATACCAGATCACAGAAGATCAAATTAACAGCTCCTCGTAATTAAGTACAAATTCACAACCCAGATGGAAATGAACGAACCATCATGAAAGGTTGAAGTATAAGACTCAGATTGGCTTGTCTTGACCAAGAGATTATACTAGTGCATTTAGATGCACTGAATAAGGACCTATATGAGGATAAATTCTTCGGTACTGAATATACAAGAATTAGACCTCAGTGGTGTGTTATTTCTTAATCTCCGTCCCTTAAATAGGATCGTGTGAAATTAATAACTATTGCTTTGACTTATGATAGGAAGAAAGTCAATATGATTCGATACCTTATATCTTGGGCAATATTATTAATTACATGACAATTGCTGACATTTAATATGGAGAATCGTGTGCAAGTATGTCTTGCTTGATTTGTCCCCTTGGTGGACTCAGAATCTTTATCATACCAAATCTTGCAAGTGGAAATTTATTTCCGGTATGGATAATAATGTTGAGTTGTCTTTACTCCAAGGACTAAGATATTAATTAATTTAAAGCTTGTTCAGTGGCTTAATTAATTAATGAACTAAATAATCTTAAACACGGAAAATAATGACCGGGAGCCATATTATAGTAGAATCGTAATATGGGTTAAGATGGATAGTTCAATATTAATTTTATAGTGGATTAAATTAATATTAATGGACTTGAATAATATTTGGCCCAATATTAAAGCTTCATAGTCCATTATAGATCCAATCTTAATTCTCCTAAAGGCCCCTCAAATAGCCCAAATTAAAGTCCAATTAATGAAAAGGAGAAGAAAATATTTTTGCCTAATATTTCTCAAAATTTTCGAAAAATATAGGAAAAGGAAGAAAAGATTTTCATGATTTTCTTGAAGATATTTTATAGAAAGATATAAGTATTCTTGGAATACATAATTATCCCATAAATTCAACAAGTCAAATCTTGATCCCTTTTGCCTTGTAATTTTCGAAAAAGTGGGGAAAAGGGGCAGAAAGATTTTTATGGAAAAATTTAATTAAGGAGAAAAGAATATAGGAGATATATTCAAGATTTCTTGGAGACCAAGAAAAAGATTTTTTTCCTTATTTTTTCCTCCAAAAAATCGGCCACCCTAGTCCTATTTATAGGGGATAAATTTTTCATTCCCAAGTGCAATTCCATGTGTTGGAAATATTAGAAATCCACAAAGGTGGTGACAAAATATTTTATTTTTCTCTCTTGTTAAAAATCGTTCGTGTGAAATCCTCCATCGGATCACGTTCGTGGACTTGGGGTATATTTGAGAAGGCTCTTTGGGTTGATCTAACGTCTCAACGGTTGTCTTTACAAGAGGTACGTAATCTCGTAACTCCTAGATTCCGAATGCTTAGAATTTACGTGGATTATGTGTAAGCATGAATTGCTTATTTGCTTATTGATTATTTTGTTGAATTGATTTAGGATTAATTCATGTTAGTAATTAATTGATTTATTTAAATATGTATTTGAAAATCAACTCGAATAGATCCGGGCACCCATATTTTCCCAACAACCGGTACCAGAGCTCTGGTTTCGAGCTCTGATTTTTTAAATTATTATTTAAATTTTATTGCATGTTAAATTAAAAATTGAATAATAGAATTGCTAGATCTATTTTGCAGGTATCCAATTGTCATGGTATTTAATGTGTTTATTTTTCATGCGTATGAATGTTGGTTTTCATTCGACTCGTTCAGATTTGTTTTTCTCGTGAGAAAATCAACGAGTAGATTAGGCTATTTGATATGTTCAATGTAATAGACTAGTCTAGATTTAAGGTATTTATTTTTCGTTAAATAAATTGTAACCTGATCGAAGACGAAGACGGAGACGAGGAGTTAAAATAGACCCGAACAAGACGCAGATGACACGGCGTCGCGCTTAAATGTGCCAAGGGAGGGCACGCTACGACGCGACGCCGCCAGACGAATGGGCGTGGCACACGGCGCCAGGTGGGGTCGGCCCGGGATGCTTACGAAGCGAACCGGCGACGGTATGGGCGCGCTGCAGGAACCATAAGAAGGCGACACGGCGAATAAGGCGCGACGGGTAAAATAAGACAAGAGTGCCGTTTGACGGGCGCGCTTATCGCCGCCGCTGGCCGCTGACACACCGAGAACACCAGAAAGCGACGCTACGGCTTAGGCGATGAAAGGCGGCCGCCGCCAAGTGGCCGCCGACAAGCATGGTGGTCTGGTCATGAGCTACTTTGGCGAAGGCTTCGAGATGGATTTTTTTCGAGATGAACGAGTGGGAGAAATTCAAGACGACGTTTCTTCAAGATCAAGCCAAAGAAAATCAAACCATGACAGTTGGATAATTTGTGCCCAATATGTTTATTTTCCATTTTGCTTGATTTATTGTTGTTTTTCTTATACTTTATTTAATTTGTTTAAATGTGTTTGCATGAGAATTGCTCAACTAAAAATCTCAAACTCAAAAAATTACTAAGTATGTTTTAATAATTTATTTGGTTTCGAATCAAATTAATTTTGACCTCCATGATTTATTTATTTGTAAAATCTTTTGGAGAAATTCCCCTACGGGAAGATCAAAAGAAAACTTTCACATGAATAAATTCTCAAAAGGATGATCGTGAATTATTATTAGTGGCGACGATGACCCTCCCAAGAGGCTCGATCGAAACGAAGTAGTAATTTTGGATTTAATCATGGTTATTACTTAGGTATAAAATTGATATGCATATACTTCACTGAAGTCCCTGTCAATTTTATATTGGTCAAGTGGGAGCCAACTATTAATTTTGAATTAAATGTCTGTAACTGTTCTTGTTTGTAACCTGCTTGAATAGGATTTAAATGATGACCCTCCCAAGAGGCTCATTTAAATCTGTTTTGAGATGTTGGCTGATGCATGTTCATATTTTTTTTGAGATTTTAATATGAATCATGTGATCGAATTATGTGATTTCTTTTGTGTTGATCCGGATATTGACACAATATGTATGTTTATTTCAGTTTCATCATGTCGCAACCTTTTAATCCATTGAAATATATGCTCAAAGAACACCAACTCACTGGTAAAAACTATGTTACTTGGAAACAAAATATGTCTTTTGTCCTCACCGCACAAAAACATCATTGGGTTCTTAGCGGACAAAAACCTGAAAAACCCACTGAAAAGTCATCAAAGGCGGAAAGATGTTTGCACAAGTTATGGGAGCAAGCAAACGAATCAATGAAACCTATAATCTTGACTTCACTGTCTGATGATTTAAGGCTCATTCATGAAGGAGTTGATTCGGCTGCGAAAATTATACAAAGTCTTGAGGAAATGTTTTCCTCAGAGAGCTGCATGATCAAAGAGTTTCATCAAAATGGTGTGGATAAACTAAGGATGATCGAGGGAACACCCGTGAGGGATCACATTCCCAAGGTCAGAAGCCATTTTGAAAAACTTGCTTACCTCGGTATACGGTACTGTGATGAGGCTCAAATCGAATTCTTGTTCCTAACTCTTCCAAGATGCTTTAATGAGTTCTATTGTAGATTTGTGATGAGTGATCACATGTTTACCATGGATACTCTACAAGAGAGCTTGGAAACAATAGAGGAACACTTGGGACAAGAGGACGAAGTTTTGGTGACTAAGAAACTTCTCTCAAGATCTAGACCAATGGTGGGTAAGATCGAAGAGAAGATGATTGGTCCAATCCAAGGCAAGGCCACTAAGAAAACAGGTAAGAGAGCCAGTTGGTTGAAGGTCCAGAAGAAACCATAGGGAAATTGTTTCAAATGCGGTGAAAAAGGACATTGGATGTCAGCCTATTCAAAACCCAAAAGGAATGGAATGAAAGGTAATTCTCACTCACTAGTTGTTGAAACTTGTTTGGCGGAGTACGCTACCCATTCGTGGGTAGTAGATACGAGATTCACTGATCATGTTTGTTTCACAAGGGTTCAAGCGGACCCGACAACTTAGTGGAAGTGAGATCCTCATCACGCTGGGCGATGCTACGAGAGTGGCAACTGAAGCAGTGGGAGAAGTGCACCTGTCTTTTGAAGACAAGACTTAAATTTTAAGAGATGTTCTTTATGTTCCTGTTTTTCGGAAAAACCTTATTTCAGTTTCAAAACTATTTGTTGATGGATATTCTGTTCGTTTTAATAAGCATGTTACTGTTTTGCATAACGATATGATTATCTGTCTTGAAACTTTACGAAACAATCTCTATATTATTAATTGTGCACATCACTCACAAAATGCATCGTATAACACATCTACTATTTCATGCAAAAAAAAGCGTTCGATTGATGTGAACGAAACACTTCTTTGGCACCTAAGATTAGGTCATATTAACCCAAAAAGGATTCAAAGGTTGGTTCAAGATGGTTCATTGGGGACTCTCCAGATTGAACCATTTCCAACTTGCGAATCATGCTTAGAGGGTAAAATGACCAAGAGGGCATTTGGAGCCAAGTGGCTTAGAGCTAAGGAAGTGTTAGAAATCGTTTACACCGATGTGTGTGGTCCAATGAAAATCAAAGCTAGAGGTGGCTACGAGTATTTCGTTACGTTTATCGATGATTACTCACGCTACAGATACATTTTCCTAATGAAGCATAAATATGAGACCTTTGATAAATTCAAAGAATTTAAAGCTCAAGCAGAGAATCATAAGGAAAAGACTATCAAGTCTCTACGATTTGATAGTGGAGGCGAATACCTAAGCGATGAATTCTTGAACTACCTGTCGGAAGAGGGGATTGCATCCCAGTTGACTGCACCCGGTACCCCTCAACAAAACGGGGTTGCAGAACGAAGGAATAAGACGCTTTTAGAAATGGTAAGATCAATGATGAGTTATGCAGATTTACCAAAATCGTTCTGGGGTTACGCTCTGGAAACATCGGCTTACATTCTGAACTTAGTGCCTTCCAAATCAGTTCCTAAAACCCCGAGAGAATTGTGGACAGGGCGCAAGCCCAGTTTAGGACACATCAGGATCTGGGGGTGTCCGATTTACGTGTTGGACAAGGAAGATGGTAAATTGGATGCACGTTCAGAATTAAAGTTTTTCATTGGGTACCCCGAAGGAACGAAGGGATGCATGTTCTATGGTCCCGAAGATCAAAAGGTGGTAATCAGTACGCACTTTAGATTTTTGGAAGAAGACTATATGAACGATAAAAAGCCTAGAAGTGAGATTACATTAGAAGAACTTAGGAGGCCGACTCCATTGCCAACTGTACAAAATGACATACCAATCATCACACCTACACAACCGGAACCTCGTCGTAGTGGGAGGGTTGTCAGACAACCCGAGCGATTCTTAGGGATCGGAGAGTCTTCGGACATGATCTCAGGAGAAGAATCAGATCCATGGTCCTACAACGACGCGATCCAAGACAAAGATGCAACATCTTGGCAAATAGCAATGCAAGCCGAAATGGGTTCAATGGATCACAATAAGGTGTGGGAGCTAGTCGAACCATTGGATGCAAGTGAGTATACAAGAGAAAGAGGGGATCGGACGGAAAGGTTGAAACCTTTAAAGCAAGACTTGTGGCGAAAGGGTACACTCAGAAAGAAGGGATCGATTATGAGGAAACCTTTTTGCCCGTAGCCATGCTCAAGGCCATCCGCATTCTCTTGTCGATTGCTGCGCACTTAGACTTTGAGATCTGACAAATGGATGTCAAGACAACTTTCCTCAATGGAAGTCTTGAGAAATCTATATGCAACAACACGAAGGCTTCATTAAAAAAGGCCAAGAGCATCTGGTTTGCAAGCTTAAGAAGTTCATTTATGGGTTAAAGCAAGCATCCCGGTGGAATCAGTGTTTTGATCAAGTTATAAAATCCTACGAATTTGACAAGAACAACTATGAAAGTTGTGTTTACAAAAAAATGTGACGGAACTGCCTTGGTATTTTTGGTACTATACGTAGATGACATTATGCTCATCGAAAACGATGTAAATATGTTATCAGACGTAAGGACATGGCTGTCAAAACAGTTTGATATGAAGGATTTAGGGGAAGCCGATCACATTCTGGGGATCAAGATCACTCGAGATCGCAAGAAAAGAATGATCGGGCTTTCACAGGCCTCATACATAGACACTATTTTGAAGCGATTCAGCATGCAAGATTCCAAGAAAGACTTTGTGCCCTACAGACATGGAATCCATCTATCCAAAGAGATGTGTCCCAAAACACATAAATAGATGACATGAAGAGCATCCCTTATGCTTCGGCTGTGGGAAGCCTCATGTATGCAATGCTATGCACGAGATCGGATATCTGCTTCAAGTTCTATCAGCTTACGACCTTGTTCCTTAAAGACATAGTCTTCTTCGAGGAACTTGGTCTGCCTAGAAACAATCACTGATTATTTCTCAGGTAGATAGAAGTAATAGCCTTTAGTTTCTTTAAGATATCCCACAAAGTAACCATTTTCACCTTTGGATTCCAACTTGTTGGTAATCATCCTAATCACAATCACGGGGCAACCCCATGTTAGAAATGTGTAAAAGTTGGCTTCCTGCCACACCATGGTTCATATGGTGTATGCTCAATCGATTCAGATGGAATCCTATTCAGAGGGTAAATTGAGGTTTGTAACGCATATCCCATAAGAATGTTGGAAGACAGGAAAAGCTCATCATGGACCTCACCATGTCTAACAGGGTTTGGTTTCTTCTATCAGACACACCGTTCATCTGAGGTGTTCCGGGAGTAGTCCATTGTGACTGGATTCCATGTAACTTCAAGTAATCAGTGAATTCGTGACTAAGGTATTCATCTCCTCGATCCGATCGAAGAGTCTTGATACTCTTACCACGTTGCTTCTCTACTTCAGCCTTAAACTCTTTGAATTTCTCAAAAGATTCGAATTTGTGTTTCATAAGATACACATATCTGTATCTAGAGAAATCATCAGTAAAAGTGATGAAGTAGCCGAAGTGACCCCTAGCTAGAGTGGGCAATGGTCCACAAACATCGTTGTAGATCAACTCTAGAACTTTTTTGGCATGCACCCCTTTCCCAGAAAATGGTCTATTGATCATCTTGTCCATGAGATAAGATTCACAATGTCCATAAGACTCATAGTAGAATGGGGTTAAGTAGTCTAACTTTCTTAAGCTTGTAATTCTTTTCTTGTTTACACGATCAAGTTCTACAATGCCAAAAGTAAGTCGGGTTTTCATGATTACTAAGTTTGAGTCTTTTACTTTGTATATTAAGAACATCATATCCATAATGCAACAATTACATGTTGCGAGTAATAGAAAGAACTAGATGACTATCATTAAGTTCTAATCTAAAACCAAAGGGTAAGTCTAACACATAGGTCCCCACACGTTCAGTTAGCAACTCTTGCTCCGTTTTCACATGTAAGACGACTTCACCCGCCCTAACTGCCCTATGACATATGAGCCCTTTCACATTAGTGCAAATGTGAGAGCTAAATCCAGTATCCAATACCAAGCAGTTAGCTCAATTAGTGGACATGTTTATCTTAATAACAAATATACATGTTCTAGTGCTAGAAGCACCTAGTGCATTCCTTTTAGCAACTAGAACCTCATAGTCCTTCTTCCAGTGCCCTCTTCTACTTATAGTAGAGGCACACATCCTTGTCTACCCGCTCATTCCTTTTAACACCATCTTGATGATAGTGAACTCAAAAGTCTTGAGCACATTGTGAAGTTCAGGAAAGATCGCATCCGTCTTATTCATATTGTAATTCACAATGAAGCTAAAATATAAATACAGAAGCGACAGGAGGATATCTTAAATGAAAACGTTGGTCTTTTAGATCAATGCCTAAATTACCAAGTTTCTCAATTAGGCCTATCAACATTAGCATATGAGGTGAAATCTTCCATTCTTTAGCTAACCGACATCTGAACAGATCTCTCATCACTTCATAAATCTCAGAACGAGATTCAGAATCAAAGAGATCCTTCAAATGCTTGAGCATTGAGAAGGGACCCATTTCCTCACGTTGCCTATGTATATCGGGAGTCATGCCGAGCAACATCACACACTGAACCTGGGAAGCATCCTCTTGATGCTTCTTCTGAGCTGCTACGTCAAACGTGGCTGCCTCAGAGAACCAGCTGTAGGGGTAACCAGGATGGCGTGTCCAATACGTACTCAATCTTTTCTTGCCTTAGTACCAAACACATGTTTCAGTGCCAGTCCAAAAAATTTGGCCTAGCCAAGTTTGTTTGTTTCCAATGCACATCTCAATAATAGTTATACGTTTCAACTAACAAAGAGAAATAAAATAAAACGAGAATTAAACACATAATTCCTATAATCAATATTCAGCAATCAAAATAACTGTGGCCTTTCTTTTGTATTTATTTTGTTTCCATTATTTTCACATATTCAACGACCTCATCGAAAGAATACGAATTTATATCTAATATAAATCATAATGGACTAAGATCCACATTCCTACTATCATAATATCTCGCTATTGGGTTACATTATGACAAACAGAATCGATAGATCTCCAAACCAATTGCAAAATTTGCAACTCCTAGTGGATTGAACCTAGTTCAATCGGATGCCCCTTGACTTTCGTTTCCCTGCTTGGGCTGGTGAAACAAAGTCAAGTTGATTTACAACCATCAAGTGGCGACACTACGTGTCCCTAATAAAGTCCCGTTAGATGTAGATCCGAGTAAAAGACTTGGGCCTTAAATACTCATTGGAACGAAATCTCCGGTTTACTTTTAATTTCGATGGAAGGCATCGTTCAAATTAATGAAAATTATATTTTATTGAGGAACATTTTCAAAGGCGGGGTATTAATTGCTTAATCGAGATCCAACATGTTAATCTATATCACATTTGAGCAATTATTGCGCGCCGCCTACCCAAACATGATTTTACACCTTTACCAACACTTATATGGCGTCGTCTACCCAAACAATAAATACGGTCCGACAGGTTATTGTGTCTACCCCCAAACAGCTTTATAATCTGCGATTTGTAAAAAGTTTAACAAATCAAAATATAAAGCAGTTAAAACCGTGGGATTTAATAATTCATTTTAAACCGAATTTTAAAATCCAATTTTAATTCGATTTTAAATTATTAAAAATTAATAATTAATCAAATCAATTATTATTAAAAGCCCAACTTTTAATTTTTATTAAAATTAAAATAATTAATTTTAAATAGAATCCAATTTTATTTCAGGTTTTAATTAATCCAAGTAATTCATAAAACCTTTTACTTTTATTTAATTCGTAAGGGATCAAGTGCAAATAAATATCGTGATTCTGCACCAGTCCGTTGAAAATCTAATTTTCAACGCGACCCCTTCCTCATCATTGCCCGAAACCATCCGTCAATCGGGACAACCAATACCAACAATCTCAACTACAATTTCATCAAGGGTAATCCAATTAACAGATTTAACTAGCCAATTTTGTCAGAATTTCATCACTCAATCTTATTGAATCCGAAATCAGTGCAACGATGTAACTCAAAACGAACGAAATCAGTCACACGCAAAGCTGGAAAGTTCAATTTCCAGAAGCAATCAAAACCAAAATCACAAGTTCGAGTTCAAGTAACAAGTGAAACAAGCAACAAAAACCCAGAAAACACCAAGGCATTCGTCGGACCAAAATTAGAGACAGCGGAGCAACGACGCCGTCGCAGGGCCGAGACCAGAGGGCTGCGCGAGTTTTCGCCGCCTTAGCATGCGGGCAACTCGCCGCCACTCTCGAGGTCTCACATCGGAGTCGTACACCATCACCACGCATCCAGTTTCGAAAACGAGGTTGCAAAGAAGACGATGGTGAGATGGAAACTGGTTTCAAAAACCAGAGCCGCGATCGGAAAAATGGAGGAAATCGAATCGGTGGCGCACCGCCTTTGATTCGTCTCGATTCTGGCGGCGTGCCACCACGACTCAAGTCAGGGGTGCACCGCCGTGAAAAGAGATGACATGGAGGCGGTTTAGCGCACGAAGACAACGACGAATCGGGGTTAGCCACTCGATCTGTGAGTCCCCGCACGCGTCGCGATGCCACGACGCCTAGCCTCGGCCTCGAGCGATGCGGCGTGACGTCGTACCGAGTGCTACGATCGGCGATGCGGCGGTTCTCCTCCCAGAGGAAAACCCTAACAATTTTGGGCTTTTTTCACATATGAGGAAGACGACCGAACGAAATAAGGAAAAAGGGGTGCGCTTAGCAGCGGTGCCCCAAGTAAGAATAAAAAAAAATTAATTTATTCACAAAAACCTTTTATTATGCAATTAAACACGAAGAACCTGTCTCTGATACCACTGCTGGAATATAGAGACACGTAAAACACGTAATCACATGCGCAGCGGAAATTAAAGTTCACCAACAACGAACAATTAATTGCATATAAATTACAATAATCATAACGAGAAATCTTACAGTAACTCGAGTGCAGATTTCTCTACTACGGTATCCACGTAATCCCCAATTACAGACTTGCACTGATTTGCCAGCGTTGAATCCCTAGACAGATTTGCTAGGAAAATCCAAACTCTAGATCTTATAGAGAAAATATGAAGTAACGTTGTTTGTGAAATCCCAAGAGCTTGTATATATAGGGAGGCCCAGCTTAAATCTTAAGCTAGCCCAATTAGGGAAATAAAAACCCTAATCTTGAATTAAATTAATTTCTTTTAATTTAATTCCCTAAATATAAATCTCTACGGATTTAAATGCCTTATATGAAAATCTCTACGATTTATTTCCATATACATTAAATCCTACAATTATATTCCAAATATAATTATTGGAAATTCTTATTTAATTAAATCCAATTTAATTAAATATTAATAATAATTAATTCCAAATTAATCTATTATTAATTACTCCTCCATAAATTAAATATTAAATCCAATTTAACATTTAATCAATCAACTATAATCCGTAAAAGGGAACTACTTGTTGTGTGACCCATAGGCCCTCATATACCGAGTGATTAGTCAAACTAACCGTCTTAATTGAACCCTAGACAATAAATCAGACATTCTCAATATATGAGGTATGTTGCGAGAAACGTGCAACTACCTGTAACTGAAACATGGACTATTACGATTTCCTCCTTTCATTCACGAATACTCGATTAGTCTTGAACATGATGAAGTGTCTATTCAAATAACTTAATCAATTTATCTCTAATCACTAATTGATCATGTATGTCATACTTAGCCACAAAGTCTAAGTTGACGTGCATCGGCCGATGACTTTGATCCAATTATGACGAGAAGATGAGTATTCTCTCTAAATCCACTTTGAGGAATGAATCATATTCTTGGCTCAACTACCATGCACATGCACTTCGTGATGAACCCAATCCAAGCCATATCTACCCATAGACGGGTGCAAGAGTCGGTCATAGTCAAAGTTTATCATCTCATATATGTCGTGCGTATTGACCTCAAGTCAAAGGAGTATCGCATCGCTCCCATTAACCAAGACACCCATAGACACATATAACGGAACTACATCAAACGGTTTTTCGGATGAGTATACCAATACCCTCTAAGGTATTTGTGCATCCATCATGAGATACCTAGTATCTCGTAGTAAGTGAGATCTTACTACACTCTCTAAGAGTATGATGCAGATCGCACACCAATCTCCATTGCATCATCAATATCCCATTCTTGATGATCTTTGATCGGGGCTATTTGAGAATCATGTTTAAGTCATTTGAGTTCTCACAACCTCAATGACAACAATGACTCATGGGAACACTTGGATGAATGAATGCAAACAATCAAACATAATATTCAAACAAGTGTATTGCCATACATTAATATTAAGTGAACTATAATATTAAACCAAACTGAATATCATCGAGTATTATGTCCTTACAATAGATTGTCTCTAGGACACTAACACTAACAATCTCCCACTTGGACTAGAGTCAATCACCTACATGTCTAACCCCTAGACCATCAAATGTCTAGTGTGTACATGAACACTCAGTGTTTTGGTGAAATGATATTCCAAGTTAAATATGTGGGAATACATTTTAATTCTATTTTTCCTATCGTTATGATCTCCCGATCAAATGATAAGTCTAGGTACATGCTTATTTTTCTTGTTGATCCCGTTTCCTTTGCTTGCGCAATCGCACCAGCGTTGTCTCAATAAAGCTTTATTAGACAACTGGCACTCAGAACTACCCTAGTTCTCTTAAGAACTATAAAATTCAGACAGCCTCCTTGAGGTTTCTGATACAACAATGTACTAAACTTCGATTGTTGAATTTTCGGTCCTTTTTCTTGGAACTATTCCAACTGACCGCCTCATTATTGAGAGTGAAACGTAACCTGACTGTGATTTGTAATCATTATAGTCGGATTGGAAACTTGCGTCAGCATAACTAGTAACTACTGGTTCTGACTGTCCACTATAGACAAGGAAACATTCTTTAGTTCGTCTAAGATACTTCAGAATGGACTTGACAACAATCCAGTGAGATTCACCCGGTTTCTGTTGGTATCTATCAGTGATGTTGATAGCGTAGGCCACGTTTGGCCTAATGCAAGTCATGTCATACATGATTGACCCAATTGCATATGCATATGAGACATATTTCATGTGCTTGATATCAGCTTCATCAGAAGGACAATCATTCTTTGACAGCTTTATCCCATGATTTACCGGTAGAGACCCTCTCTTAGAGTTCTGTATCGTTAAAGGCTTCAACACCTTGTCTACATAGGTGGACTGTGACAGCCTCAACATCCTCTAAGATCTATCCCTTTGGATCTTGATCCCTGAGATGTAGCAGGCTTCACAAAGATCCTTCACCATGAAGGTCTTCGATAACCAATCTTCAACGGACTGCATTAACGGGATATTGTTTCTCAAAATCAATGTGTCATTGAAATACACGATTATGAAAACAATATTCTTCCCGTTGTGTTTACAATAAACACAAGGATCTTCCGAATTTCTGATGAAGTCAAAAACTTGATAGCTTCATCAAACCGGATATTCCAACTCCTAGAAGCTTGCTTCAATCCATAAATGGATATCTTTAGCTTGCATACTAGATTAGAATTTGACCTAGATGTAAAACCTTCCTGTTGAGTCATAAACACTTCCTTATCAATGTCTCCATTGAGGAAAGCTGTTTTGACGTCCATTTGACAAATCTCATAATCACAGTGTACTGCTATCGCAAGTAAAATTCAAATGGACTTGATCTTTGCAACTAGTGAGAAGGTTTCATCACAGTCAATGCCTTCGCGTTGACTATAACCATTCGCCACCAGCCTAGCTTTGTAGGTTTGTACTTTGCCATTTGCATTGGTCTTTTGCATGAAGACCCAATCACAACATATGGGTCTAACCCCTTTAGGCAACTCAACCAAGTCCTAGACTTGATTGGTGTACATCAAGTCCATCTCAAATTTCATGGCTTCATGCCACTTCCATGAATCAATATCTGATATTGTTTCAGAATAAGTATTAGGATCGTTCTTATCCGGTATGTCCACATTAACTAGTTCCTCCAAGGGGTAACCGTATCTAATGGGCAAATTACAATTCCTAATATACTTATGGAGCTGTGGTTGTGCAGGCTGTACATTCTGATCGTGAAAAATTTTGTGGTGCATCGATTTCATCAATGTCCGAAGAGTCCTCAAGAGCTACACTTTCAGATACCTATTGGGCGGGAGTTTGAACTATGTTGTTCTCATTCAGCCCACTTGGAGGTTCTTGCACTGGCAAGCCTACTCCAATTACGATCACCTAGTGACGATCAAAGACTCCCACCGTGAAAGTCGCTGAATGCTCCCACTGATTCCTTGTCATGTTGCTTTGACAAGATATCAGTCTTTTTGTTAATTTGTGGTTCTTGAATTTCTTCAAGTTCTATCACCTTACGACCTTATTCCTTAAAGACATAGTCTTCTTCGAGGAACTTGGTCTGCCTAGAAACAATCACTGATTATTTCTCAGGTAGATAGAAGTAATATCCTTTAGTTTCTTTAGGATATCCCACAAAGTAACCCTTTTCACCTTTGGATTCCAACTTGTCGGTAAACATCCTTTTCATAATCACGGGGCAACCCCATGTTAGATATGTGTAAAAGTTGGCTTCCTGCCACACCATGGTTCATATGGTGTATGCTCAACCAATCCAGATGGAATCCTATTCAGAATGTAAATTGAGGATTGTAATGCGTATCCCATAAGAATGTTGGAAGACAGGAAAAGCTCATCATGGACCTCACCATGTCTAACAGGGTTTGATTTCTTCTCTCGGACACACTGTTCATCTGAGGTGTTCCGGGAGTAGTTCACTGTGACTGGATTCCATGTAACTTCAAGTAATCAGTGAATTCATGAATAAGGTATTCACCTCCTCGATCCGATCGAAGAGTCTTGATACTCTTACCAAGTTGCTTCTCTACTTAAGCTTTAAACTCTTTGAATTTCTCAAAAAATTCAGATTTGTGTTTCATAAGATACATGTATCCGTATCTAGAGAAATCATCAGTAAAAGTGATGAAGTAGCCGAAGTTACCCCTAGCTAGAGTGGGCAATGGTCCACAAACATCATTGTAGATCAACTCTAGAACTTCTTTGGCATGCACCCCTTTCCTAGAAAAGGGTCTATTGATCATCTTGCCCTTGAGATAAGATTCACAATGTCCATAAGACTCATAGTCGAATGGGGTTAAGTAGTGTAACTTTCTTAACCTTGTAATTATTTTCTTGTTTACATGATCAAGTTCTACAATGCCAAAAGTAAGTCGGGTTTTCATGATTACTAAGTTTGAGTATTTTACTTTGTATATTAAGAACATCATATCCATAATGAAACAATTACATGTTGAGAGTAATAGAAAGAACTAGATGACTATCATTAAGTTCTAATCTAAAACCAAAGAGTAAGTTTAACACATAGGTCCCCACACGTTCAGTTAGCAACTCTTGCTCCGTTTCCACGTGTAAGAAGACTTCACCTGCCCTAACTGCCCTATGACACATGAGCCCTTTCACATTAGTGCAAATGTGAGAGCTAAATCCAGTATCCAATACCAAGCAGTTAGCGTTATTAGTGGACATGTTTATCTTAATAACAAACATACATGTTCTAGTGCTAGAAGCACCTAGTGCATTCCTTTTAGCAATTAGAACCTCATAGTCATTCTTCCAGTGCCCTCTTCTACTTATAGTAGAGGCACACATCCTTGTCTACCCGCTCCTTCCTTTGAACACCATCTTGATGATAGTGAACTCAAAAGTCTTGAGCACATTGTGAAGTTCAGGCATGATCGCATCCGTCTTATTCATATTGTAGTTCACAATGAAGCTAAAATATAAATACGAAAGCGACAAAAGGATAGCTTAAATGAAAATGTTGGTCTTTTAGCTCAATGCCTAAATTACCAAGTTTCTCAATTAGGGGAATCAACATTAGCATATGAGGTGAAATCTTCCCTTCTTTAGCTAACGGCATCTGAACAGATCTCTCATCACTTCATAAATCTCAAAACGAGATTCAGAATCAAATAGATCCTTCAAATGCTTGAGCATTGAGAAGGGACACATTTCCTCACGTTGCCTATGTATATCGGGAGTCATGCCGAACAACATCACACACTGAACCTGGGAAGCATCCTCTTGATGCTTCTTCTGAGCTGCTACGTCAAACGTGGCTGCCTTAAACAACCAGATGTAGGGGTAACCGGGATTGGCGTGTCCAACACGTACTCAATCTTTTCTTGCCTTAGCACCAAACACATGTTTCGGTACCAGTCCAGAACATTTGGCCAAGCCATGTTTGTTTGTTTCCAAAGAACATCTCAATAATAGTTATACATTTCAACTAACCAAGAGAAATAAAATAAAACGAGAATTAAACACATAATTCCTATGATCATTATTCAGCAATCAAAATAAACGTGGCCTTTCTTTTGTATTTATTTTGTTTTCATTATTTTCACATATTCAACGACCTCATCGGAAGAATACAAATTTATATCTAATATAAATCATAATGGACTAGGATCCACATTCCTACTATCATAATACCTGCTTGGACTGAATACTATGACAGCAGAACGGGTAGGTCTCCAAACTAATTGCAAAATTTACAACTCCTAGTGGATTGAACCTAGTTCAATCGGATGCCCCTTGACTTTCGTTTCCCTGCTTGGGCTGGTGAAACAAAGTAAAGTTGATTTACAACCATCAAGCGGCGACACTACGTGTCCCTATAAAAGTCCCGTTAGATGTAGATCTGAGCAAAAGACTTGGGCCTTAAATACTCATTGGAACGAAATCTCCAGTTTACTTTTAAATTCAATGGAAGGCATCGTTCAAATTAATGAAAATCATATTTTATTGAGGAACATTTTCAAAGGCGGGGTATTAATTGCTTAATCGAGATCCAACATGTTAATCTATATCACATTTGAGCAATTATTGGGCGCCGCCTACCCAAACATAATTTCACACGGACTAACACTTATATGGGCGCCGTCTACCCAAACAATAAATACGGTCCGACAGTTATTGGGTGCCGCCTACCCAAACAGTATAATACGGAATGTAAAAGCGTTTAATGAATTTAAATATAAAGCAATTAAAACAGTGGGATTTAATAATTCCTTTTAAATCGAATTTTAAAATCTAATTTTAATTCGATTTTAAATTATTAAAAATTAATAATTAATCAAATCAATTATTATCGAAGGTCGCAACCTGACGTCCACCAGTAAACGTCCAGGTCGGAGTCCGACTTGGAGCAAGTAACAGACATTCAGGTCCAAATAAGGAAGGCATATGGCAAGCCAGCCAATCCGCCCGAGAAATTCATCCCCCGATTGGCGCTCATTAAAGAGGCGATCTCAAATCAGACCAAGGAAACGGGCGATCTGTGGGATCGAAGGCGATTAACAGACACTTTTTCTTATGTAATCTCCCGTCTTAAAGGCGGGATGCATAATATAAATAGACCGATGAGGTCACATTTATAAGGGTTGAACACCTTAGAATTCTAGGCAAATATATTATACACTCATACCTTGCTTGGACGCCCCCGGACGTAGTCTGATTCAAAGGACGAACCGTGTCACAAATTGACGTGTTTCTTTTATAGTTTTCGACCGCTTTTAGCTATTTTACTTGTCAAATTCATTGATAAACTATGTAGATTTTAACTAGTTACAACAATTGGCGCCGTCTGTGGGAAGATTTAATTCATTTTCTTGAAGGACTGATCCAGTTATACAAAACCCCACCTTTCGAAGAAATAGCAATGGAGGCCAACCAAGGAAACACTCCCATATTCACTGAAGCGGACGCACGTGATGGCGCTGAGGCGTCACAGAGCTCCCACCGCACCCATCGAGAAGCTCCGGCTGGCTCACCCGACTGGTGGAACCTAGTTCAGACCCCTGAGGATGCCAAGGCGGTCATTGCTGTCCTCAACAAGAAGCGCCTGTTAATGGAAGGCGAGGGGGATCAACCCTTGGCTTAAAGGACCATTCATGATGCTGGAACCTCCAAAGGTAAGGGCCACATGACCAAAAAGGGACGATCCACGGGCCAGTTAGCTTACAATACAACCAAGCATGCCATCGTTCGGACTAACAGGGCCCTGGAAAGACCAGCAGCGTCGAACAATGTGTTCACCCGCCTCGGAAGCCAGGCTGCCCTGAAAGCTCCGGCGGAAGATGGTGACGAAGCCCATTCTCATCCCCGCCACGCGGAACAGGTGGAGCAGGACCTAATCATGGCCCTAAACATACATCATTGAGGTATTCCGGGTGCCTCAGCAATCAACCAGAGCCAGGGGCCCAGGATGAACACAGCTAACAACTCGCGCGATGCGCAGGTCGCCGCGCTGGCAAGAACTGTCCAACAACTGTTGTAAAAGGTAGGGGACCAGAATGGTTCCATGAAAGCGGACGATGGTCTCACCATCCCAGACTCTCCACTGGGAACGATGGTTACTCTGGCCCCCACCCATAGGAAAATCAGCATAGCGGCTCTAGATCGCTACAATGGGAGTACGGATCCCAAGGTCCATGTGGCTAAATACAATTCGTATATGGCCTCGATGGGGGCGTCGGACGCGACGAAGTGTAGGTTGTTTTCCCTGACACTGAGCGACCAAGCCCATATGTGGTACACATCCTTACCAGTCTTCTCGGTGGACCCTTTCGAATAGTTGGCTCGATTGTTCTTAAGTCACTATACCGCCCTAGCACCCCGACCCGTGACCAGACAACGGCTCATGAACACCCGACAAGGGGAAACCGAGTTAGATCGATCCTATGTCGAAAGGATCGACCGGCTTATCATGGAGGGTGACCCCATAGGGGATGAGACTAAGCTACTGGGGGCCGTCTCCGGCCTCAGGAAGGGGACCAAGCTTTGGCGATGTATGACCACAGATTACCCTTCCAACTACACCGACTTTCGAAAGCGCGCTAGCGATCTCATCCACACCATGGAATTGCTAGAGTCCCGACTCTCGGAGACAAAAGAAGTCGCGGAACCAAAGAAGAGTTCCAAGAAAACCGGGGGTCAATACAAGGTACGCGGCAGCTTGAAGCCATTTGAAGAATCCATTCCGGTAAAGCTGATGGAGGTAGTAGGTAAGACGCCCGGTCATATATATACCCAAATCCAAGGACGGGACATGTTGCACGCTCCTCGCCCCATCAAGGAAAAAAGTAAACAAAACCCCAACAAGCTCTGTCACTATCATGCACAGAAGGGGCATTATACTAGTGAATGCAGGAATCTCTTGAAGCAACTGTGGAAACTCTACGAAGACGGGCGTCTGAACGAGTTTGTCACGAACCCCTGCACCAACGGCCGCGATGGGCAGGGCCAACCTCAGGATCATCAACCCCGCCAGGGAGAGCAAGCCCAGGGGAATTCCATCCACGGGGGAGCACGAGGCGAGCTGCCTGTACCTCTGATGCCCGAAGGTGCAGGAGGTCGCGTCATCCATACCATCTTGCCTCTCGCCACAATAGGGGGCCTCTCCCCGGCCTCCTCATCGAAATGAAGAATGAAGGTGGAGATTAGGGCAATGGAGAACGCCCATAAAATGGTTTTGCCCATCTTAGCCATCACCGAAGAGACTCATAAGATCGAGTTCGGGGAGTTTGACAAGGCCGGGATTGTTTACCCTAACATTGACCCTCTTGTCATCAAGGCAAACATCATGGGGACCACCATGTGTCGATTGCTGGTCGATGGTGGGGCTTTTTTGCAATATTCTGTTCAAAAAGACCTTGGACCAGCTCGGCGATTATGAAGCACACATCACCCCATGCGATCACACGGTGGAAGGATTTGGGAACGCAACTGTCAAGCCTCTGGGTATGATTCGTTTGTCTGTGGAGCTGGTGTCCACCATATATGAAAAGGGTAGGAATACTAGGCTTCTAGATTTCCTTGTGATCGACCTCCCGAGCACGTACAACGGTTTTCTCGGAAGGCCATTTGAGCATGAGTTTGAGGCTGCGTCCTCCACATATTACTTCTGTGTAAAATTCCCCACCAAGGGTGAGATTGGTGGCACCGTTAAAGGTGACCAAGTTGATGCTAGAGGATGTTTGCTTTACTCTATGTCTTATTTCAATTCAATGCACGCACCTGGCCATCAAGTAATGATGTTAAACAACGAATTAACCAATGAAAAGTCAAACAAGAGAAAGCACGAAGATCTCGACCCTAGGTTGGGTCCCAAACCAGAGGAACTCATGCTCGAAGCTGAAATAGATGACCCGAGAGTGGAAGGGCCCAGGGCAGTGCCCGGGGAGGAACTCGAAAGAATTCAAGTGGATCCAACTCGGCCCGAGTTGGAAGTGATTATTGGGTCCAAAATACCCAGCGACCTAAGGGTAGATGTGATCGACTTCCTAAAGAAAAACCTGGATGTTTTTGCTTGGTCACACAAGGACATGGTTGGAATCAATCCTCAGATCGCATGTCACCGTCTCCATATTGATCCAACGAGATGACCAATAGCTCAAAAAAGAAGGAAATTCCACCTTGAGAAGTATGTTGCCCTCGCGGAGGAGGTGAAAAAGTTACTAGATAACGATTTGATCATGTAAGCCGACCAACCGCGATAGGTAGCCAATGCTGTACTCGTGAAGAAATCAAATGGGACATGGTAACTTTGTATCGACTTTACCGACCTTAATGAGGCGTGCCCAAAAGACTTCTTTTTGATGCCGCACATCAACCATTTAATTGACAACACGGTGGGGTATGAAATGATATCTTTCATGGATGCTTTCGCCGGGTACCATCAGATAGCCATGCACGAGCCTGACCATCAACACATGTCTTTCCTAACCGAAAAGAACATGTATTGCTGAAAAGAATACCCTTTGGCTTGAAAAATGCCGGAGCCACATATCAGAGGCTAGTCAACCACATGTTCGCCGAGCAGATAGGCAAGTCGGTAGAGGTATACGTAGATGACATCATCGTCAAAAGTTTACGAAAAGAGGATCATCTGATGAACCTCGCCCAGACCTTCGTGGTCCTTAGAAGGTACAACATGAGGCTCAATCCGAAGAAATGCAACTTCGTGGTCAAGTCAGGCAAATTCTTGGGCCATCTGGTTAGCAAACGAGGGATTGAGGCAAATCTAGCCAAAATACAAGCCATTCTGGACATGGGGGCGCCAAGAACAGTGAAGGAGGTCCAAAAGTTAACCGGATGCTTAGCCGCTTTGAACAGGTTTATCTCAAGAATGGGGGATAAATGCAAACCCATGTTCGACACGATCCGAAGGAAGTCAAAGTTCGAGTGGACGACAGAGACCCATGAAGCACTTGACAAAATCAAGGCCTACTTGGGCAATGTCGGAATACTGGCCAAGCCAATCCCCAGAGAGAAACTTTTTTTGTATTTAGCGGCTTCAAAAACAGCTCTGAGAGCGGTACTTGTACGACCTAAAGGTCAGGATCACCTTCCCATTTACTTTGTAAGTCAGGCGTTGAACGAGACCGAGCAACGGTACCCCCGCATGGAGAAGTTAACCTACGCTCTAGTCATGAGCGTGCGAGAGTTAAGGCCGTATTTCTTCGATCATCAGGTCGAAGTCCTCACCTCTTTGCCTCTTCGCAACATTCTCCATCGACCTGATACATCAGGCCGGTGCCTCAAGTGGGCTATTGAAGTCGGGCAATATGGTGTGACATACGCACCGCGACCTGCGATTAAAGCTCAAGTATTAGCTGATTTTCTTGTCGAGCTAACTTTTCCACCGAGGGATAGCGACACAACCAACCCGCCTTGGGAGTTATACGTGGATGGGTCCGTGATGGCTAATAAATCAGGGGCGGGCGTGGTATTGATTAGCCCGGATGGCACGTCTTTTTAGAATGCCATCACTTTCGAATTTCCTGCCACCAACAACGAAGCAGAGTATGAGGCACTCATTAGCGGCCTGGAAATGGCCATAGCCATGGGCATAAAAAGGCTACAGGTATTTATCGACTTTTAGCTTGTAGCATTCCAAGTATCAGGAGAATACGAAGCCAGGGATGACAGGATGTCGGCCTACCAAGAGGTCGTCAAAACATTATGCCCGAAGTTCGAACAGATTCACATCAAGCTGGTGCAAAGAGATGCGAATTCGCGAGCCGATGCATTAGCACGACATGCAACTTCGGAGGGGCCAGCAGAGATGGAGGATGTCACCATCACTAAGCTCTCTCACCCTTCCACTGCGAATACCGCAGTCGCTACACTCGATGCCCACCCTACGAGCTGGATGACTTCTATCATCGATTACTTGATATCCGGGACATTACCGTCGGATAGAATTCAGGCAAAACAGCTACAACTTCGAGCAGCTAGATATACTCTGATCAATGGTGAGCTATACAAGCGGGGCTTCAGCATACCCTTGCTCCGATGTGTTACGCAAGAACAAGGACAAATTATCCTACATGATATACATGATGGGGTATGCGGAAACCATGTTGGGGGACAATCGCTCGCACATAAGGTGACTAGACAAGGATATTTTTGGCCCACCTTACGAGCTGATGCACTAGTATTTGCAAGGCGATGCACAAGTGCCAATTTCATGCCCCTTCGATCAAAGTCACCCCAGAGGAACTTTCCAGCATTCTCAGTCCTTGGCCATTTGCAAAGTGAGGGATATATATCATCGGACCACTTCCTACAGCCCCGGGCTCAGTCAAATACGCTTTAGTTGCAGTGGACTACTTCACAAAATGGGCCGAGGCTGAAGCTCTGGCAACCATAGATCAGGAGCATGTCATTAAGTTCATCTGGCGGAACATCATTTGCAGATTTTGCTTACCCCAAGCAATCATATCAGATAATGGAAAACAATTTGACGGGTTCAAGATCGATAGTTTTTTCAGGAAACGGAAAATCACTAAGCTCTTCTCGACCCATATCATCCCCAGTTTAATGGACAGGTCGAAGCAGTGAACAAAATTATCAAACACACTCTGAAAGCCAAGATCGAAGATAAGAAGGAAAAGTGGGCCAGTGAACTGCCAGATGTACTATGGTCATACATAATAACCTGTCGAAACTCAACTAGAGAGACCCCATACTCGATGGCTTTCGGCACAGAGGCAGTGATCCCCTCAGAGGTCGAGTTTCAGACACTATGTACGTCTCAGGTCGCAATCGATCACAATGAGGAGGCCTTAGCCAGGGACTTGGATCTACTCGAAGAGAAAAGACTAGAGGCCAACATAAGAAATGTTAGATATAAGCAGCAATAGGAAAAATATTACAATTCGAAAGTGCGGATTCGATAATTTAAGATCGGCGACCTAGTCCTAAAGAAGACATTAGGAGTAGCCAAAGGAGTTTTTGGTCCAAACTGGGAAGGACCATACAAGGTCACAAGAGTATTAACCAATGGGGCATACGAACTCGAGAACCCGGACGGTTCCCCGGCTAAATACCCGTGGAATGTAATCCATTTATAGAAGTATTATCAATGAGTTGGAGTTGCCTATTTGTAATGATTTTCGGCTTATATAATAATAATGTCTCTTTTTTTCATGCTGTGTTAAACTAAGGAAAGTTGCATATGCACAATATAAACTTTCCTAAGAACGACTTTCGACATACTTGCGGCAAGGTCGCCACCTTAAACGGTGCGACCCTCCCCAAACTTTGTAAAACGACTAAGCATAGTTCACAAACACTTCGCAATAACAATAAGACGATAAGAACAGATGCAAACGGAAAGTCGCATAAGGAAATTAGGTCGGCACAATAAAGTGAAGAGAACATTCATTAATAACAAAGGACCGAAGGTCGATACATCAAAAGTTGAAATTACATCGGAAAGCCCGAAGGCAAACTACATTAGGCGGCCAAAAGCCAGCAAGAAAGTAAAGATACATCTGGATACTAAAACGACTAGCAATTCACCAAGATTCAATTTCTAGATAGCTCGTTGGCGACATTCGACTTCAGGGGATGCTGATCAAAAGTGCTGTTGGGGATGGGTTCAACAACTTCTCAATCTCCTTTTTCTTATCGGGATTCTTGAGGATGCTGATCGAAAGTGCTGTTGGGGATGGGGTTCAACAACTTCTCAATCTCATTTTTCTTATCGAGATTCTTGATGTTATCATTCTTAAGAACATCTAGAATCCCATCAGCATCACCACTGACTATGTTCAAAGGCTGCCCACCTAATTGTTGTTGAATAACACTGGTGGATATGTGGGCAGCTCATCTCCCGACTCATTGGGGGGTTCCGCACCCGAGGCCCCAGTGGCCTCCATCTGTCCTCCGACCTTGCCCGTCTGAGTTTCGAGGACCACCTCAGAATCTATCGGTTGTGTCTCGTCGGGATCGGGAGTGGGGAGCACAATCCGACTCCGATTGGGAAAGAAAGATAGGTCAATACCATATCCCTCCAAGTCCTTAATTTCGAGCACGATGTCGAGATCAAGCGGGTAGGCTCCGACATAGCTGGCTAGCTCAAAGACGAGGTCGGAGAAATCGACATCGGGGCTTTTCTGACGAGTAGCCCGAATGGCCCTGGCCACCGCACAGACGTAAGAAAAATTAACATTTTGCTCTTCAGTCCGCTTGAACCGCTCCTCTTCGGCGGCCAGCTTAGCCTTGATCTCGAAATCCTTGTTAGCCAGATCTCCCTTCAGCCCAGCCACAATATCCCTCTCCGCCACCAACATGCCCTCGGCACCCTTCAGCTGCTCCTCGAGTTCCTAGACCCTATTGGCCAAGTCAGACTTTTCGACCTCCAGCCTTTTCTGCACCTCATGAGCATTCAGCACGACTTTAGCTTACTCAGAGATCATCGCCCGGGCCTTCTCCAGGTCGGAGAGCTCTAATTCAGATTGGGCACAAGCCTTCTCCATGTAAAGGGCGGCCTTTAGGGTATGCACAATCGACTAGTACATGTTACCCGTGACCTTTTGGAGGTGAGCGGCGGAGTGGTTGTCCTTCGTCCACACTCGCGGGAAATTGTTCATTGTCCTCGTCAAGTAGTGGGGCCAATCACCAGGGACGCCATCCAGGGTGGGGAGCCTCGACCTCAAGAAGCTCAGTACCTTAGGCGAGAACTTGTGAGGCGTCAGGTCTAAGCTGCGACATAAAAAGAAAAAAAAACAAAGGGGACAAGTCAGATTGTTAGCTCCGAAATAACATTTCGTGAAAATAGGCAAAGGTTTACCTCTTCGTCACCTCCTCATCCCAACCGATCTAAGAATCATCATCCGGATGACGACCCTCGACTAGAGCCAAGGCCGGTGGAGGAGTAGAAATCGGGTTACCCCTTCAGGCGTCCCGATGAGACCCACACCGATGGGAGCCAGCCTCTTCCCACGTCCTCTTGTGAGGATGATCCCCAGCTGCTGGGGCAGATTCAGTATATTTTTTCTTCTTGCCCTTGTCGGCAACAGGAGGTGGGGTCTGAATTGGAGAACCTGTAGAGGTACCCGAGCTTGATTGGCGCCTCATCGACCCATGAACTGACTTTGGTCTGGAGGCCATCTCAGCAGCAGAAGGCTCACGGCGGTAGGTCGGGATGTCGGGATTTGCGCAACAAACATACAATCTTTAGCTCGGGCCTACAAGGAACCACTAAACACATGAACAGAAGACTTACAAGGGATCCGTAGGTGGCGGGGATAGGTGTTCAACCTAGCCGCCAAAATGATTAAGCTTGGAGTTCAGCGACTCGACCTCTAGCCAACTCGGAGGTGTATCTCGGGCTATCTTGAACGCCTCGCTGAAATCCCAGTAAAGATCAAAGTCCGTGGCGTATACACTGCAAGACAAGAAAAGAATTAGATCAGTACGATTGAAGATAAAGGTCATAAAAAGCATACCATTTTCCACGCGGATAGCATAATCCGTAGGAACTCGGATTGGTAACCACCACTTCTGGTGCCAATCCATATACCTTGTTAGGAATCCCACTAACAAGTTCTTTGCCCTTACAGAGCCGCACGACATGATAGCCTCCGGCCTGGGCGACGAGCGCCATCACATAACCGATCTCTCCCGGATTGGGCAACCTCCTCAAGCCGGCCTGCCCCAACACAACTGATAGGTCCGGGGAAAACCCATGAAATGCGGAATAATCATGAAATGCATATAAAAACAGGGGTGAAGGAATGGTGATTCCAGATTTTTGCGTTTTAAGCTCATGTGTTGTGTTTTGCTTATAATCGAATGCATATGACAAGATAAGAACGTAAAGCAGTAAAGAACACAACAATGTATAGTGGTTCGGAGACTCAAGCTCCTACATCCACTCTCCCTGTTCCTAGGGAAATTCCTTCAAACTGGACTTATCACCCTCTCGGGTTCGCCTATAGATATTTAACGAGCTCTCACTCCAACTGGACTTATCACCCTCTCGGGCTCGCCTATGGACTTATCACCCTCTCAGGCTCACCTCTAGATGTTTAACGAGTTCACACTCCATCAGGACTTATCACCCTCTCTTGGGTTTGCCTAACAACTACCTCACTTCACCACTAGTTATCTCTTACGAGAATGGGGTTTGGGTTTGGTGTTGTCTCCAACTATGGTGAGATTTTCCCTTATATTTGTTTAGCCTCAATTGCTAAGGTTGGGAAAATCTCTCTAAGCTTAGGATACATCGTGGGTTGCTTAGATTGGGTTCTAGAACACTCTTTGAATATATGTGTATATCTACAGACTTGTGTTCTATGGTGGGAAAGCTTGAGTATTTGTCTTCGTAGCTTTGTAACATCGTTTGCTACATTCTCCACACTTAATTTGATGGAAGATCTTGTATTTATAATGTGGATTTGAATGTTACCGTTGGAGAGAATCACATTCAAATCCATACTATTCTTTGTAAGTTCTGCAGCTTTTTCAGGCTGGTTGTCTTCCTCTCATTGGTCCACGTCAGCTGAATTCCAACGACTATATTCCTCAGTTTCTTTACCTCGGAACATTCAGGTTTATACTGAGTATTCGGTAATTACTGAGTCTTCAGTAATTACTGTGTCTTTATGGTTCTCTGAGTCTCAGTGTCTTCAGAGACATACCGAGTCTTCAGGTTTCTCTGAGCCTTCAGGTCTATCTGAGCCTCAGTGTCCGGTGACATACTGAGTCTCAGGTTTATTGATTCAGCAGACTTCTCTTCAGCGGACCTTGTCTGATCAGGCATACTGACACTCAGGCTGACTGAGTTCAGTTCTTCTGACTTCAGACATCCTGACCCTCAGGTCACTTTTACTTACTGAATCTCAGATCAGTTTTCTTTACTGAGTCTCAGATCAGTTTTACTTACTGAGTCTCAGATCTTACTGAGTCTCAGATTACTTTTACTCAGGTTATCTGATTTCTTCTTTGCCTGATCTGATCAGCTCGACTGATCAGATCAACACATCTTCAGATCAACATATCAGGATAGCATCAGGTAAGTACATCATATCAGATTAGCATATCAGGTTATCATATCTGATCTCGATCACGTCTGATCTCGATCAGTCTCATCTGCTCATCTTCATATCTGATCTCGATCACGTCTGATCTTGATCAGTCTCATCTGCACATCTTCTGATTTGCAACCTTATCTTCTGGCTTAACTTTTCTTCTTCTCTGATTTGCACAGCTCATCAGTTTAACTCTGAACTCATCTGATCTCGATCAGTCTCATCTGCAGCCTCGTCTGATCTCGATCATCTACTTCTGATTTCGTGAGTTCCCCCTCAACTTGTTCTTTCGTTCCCCCTCAACTTGTTATCTGTAAATTAGCTTCAATAACACAAGTTGATAATGTTTTGGCATAATTCATCAAAACTAAAATATCCCAACAACAACCATGGTGGAAATGATGTTGCTCCACCCGTTCAGAGTAATCTATGTGAGGCTCAGATTCCAGCCCTCCAGCAAATGGGAGATGGTCGGATGCAACGGGAAGCGAATTCCAGCATCCATGGTGGGCTGATTCATAGCTATCATACCCGGGAGAGGCTGGTCGGCACTCTCATCAGAGGCTGCTCCATAAAAATGAACATCACACAATACTTTGTACAGCCGACGGAGCCCTCGCACGTAGCGATCAGAAAATACCGACCTATACCTTTTTTTAGACACAGCAAAACGCGATGCCACCGACTTGCGATATTGATGCTCAGGTTGCTTATAAAGAGCAATCCAGTGGTATAATTCATAATCGAAGACTCGTTCATAAGCTCTAAAGTCTGGAGCCTGGATAGAGGAGCCGGTCGTCGCCAACTGCCTTCGGGAGGCAGAAGCTTGGAGATTAATGTCCAAAAGGGGAAAGATGAGTAATTTCATCCAACTCCTCCAAAAATCAGTCATCCACCGGTTCATCATTTGCATCATCTTCCCGCCCGTCACCCACGGGCCGGGCCAAAGAACCCTCGCCACCATGCCTCGCGGCGGAACTAGAGTTCAGACGACGGCGCTGAGCGATCGGGACATCATCCTCGGGGGAGGAGGAAACCACCATGGGTCGTGGGGCAGAAATAGAACCATAAAACCCAGAGGCCATGAAAAAGATTTAAGATTGAAAGAAAATTACCTGATTTCAAGCAAGGAAAACGAAGGATCCTATTGATGAATCCAAACGGAAGAAAAATGTGTAAGTTTTTAGCAAGCTCTTGGAGGGGGAAGAAAGGTTTTTGAAAATCTAATTCCCCCACTTATTTATAAAGGGAAGGGGAGGACCAAAGTGCAATTCTTTCATAATTCGAGCCCCTCCAACAATCGTAGTCGCGGGGTTCGCGCGTGAGAGCCACCGCGGCGTCGTATTGGACCTTTTAGCGGCGCCTCACATCATCGGCCTGGCAAGCCATCACTTCAAATCTCCGAAAATTAAGGAAATCTGATGAGCCGATTCATAATATCGAGGTAACTTTTCTTATACTCGGGGCAAGAAGTCGTATTCCCTGTTAGTCGTGAGATCAAGTCGATATCCCATTTCATAACATGCGACCTCGACTTGAGGGGCAATTATTGTAGCATGGAATAAACCACTGTCCCACGACCCCAATATATACAAGTCAAAGAGGTTTACACTTCGAGGTGACGTCAACAAAGGGAGGTCACCCTAAAAGGCGAATCACCCAAGTCGCAGGAATAGGGAGGTCGTATAGCGACCTGAGCGGGTATCGAAGGTCGCAATACGACGTCCACCAGTAAACATCCAGGTCGGAGTCTGACTTGGAGCAAGTAACGGACAATCAGGTCCAATTAAGGAAGGTATACGGCAAGCAAGCCAATCTGCCCGAGAACTTCATCCCCCGATTGGCGCTCATTAAAGAGGCGATCTCAAATTAGACCAAGGTAGCGGGCGATCTGCAGGATCGAAGGCGATTGACGGGCACTTTTCCTTATGTAATCTCCAGTCTTAAAGACGGGGTGCATAATATAAATAGACCGATGAGGTCACATTTGTAAGAGTTGAACACCTTAGAATTCTAGGCAAATATATTATACACTCATACCTTGCTTGGACGCCTCCGGACGTAGTCTGATTCAAAGGACGAACCGGGTCACAAATTGACGTGTTTCTTTTATAGTTTTCGACCGCTTTTAGCTATTTTACTTGTCAAATTCATTGTTAAACTATACAGATTTTAGCTAGTTACAACCCACGTAATCCCCAATTACAAACTTGAACAGATTTGCCAGCGTTGAATCCCGAGACAATTTGGTAGGAAAATCCAAACTCTAGATCTTATGGAGAAAATATGAAGTAACGTTGTTTGTGAATTCCCAAGAGCTTGTATATATAGGGAGGCCCAGCTTAAATCTTAAGCTAGCCCAATTAGGGAAATAAAAACCCTAATCTTGAATCAAATTAATTCCTTTTAATTTAATTCCCTAAATATAAATTTTTACGGATTTAAATGCCTTATATGAAAATCTCTATGATTTATTTCCATATACATTAAATCCTACAATTATATTCCAAATATAATTATTGGAAATTCTTATTTAATTAAATCCAATTTAATTAAACATTAATAATAATTAATTCCAAATTAATATATTATTAATTATTTCTCCATAAATTAAATATTAAATCCAATTTAACATTTAATCAACCAACTATAATCCGTAAAAGGGAACTACTTGTTGTGTGACCCATAGGCCCTCATATACCGAGCGATTAGTTAAACTAACGGTCTTAATTGAACCATAGACAATAAATCAGACATTCTCAATATATGAGGTACGTTGCGAGAAACGTGCAACTACCTGTAACTGAAATATGGGCTATTACGATTTCCTCCTTTCATTCACGAATACTCGATTAGTCTTGAACACGATGAAGTGTCTATTCAAATAACTTAATAAATTTATCTCTAATCACTAATTGATCATGTATGTCATACTTAGCCACAAAGTCTAAGTTGACGTGCATCGGCCGATGACTTTGATCCAATTATGACGAGAAGATGAGTATTCTCTCTAAAACCACTTTGAGGAATGAATCCTATTCTTGGGTCAACTACCACGCACATGTTGGGGTTATACTGGAAAGTATGCTTTTACTTTGTATAACCAAACTGAATTTCTATCTTATTTACTGAAATAAATTATTTATCACTAATGCTTTAAATATCATTGAATGTTACATTGTTGGGATATTTTAGTTTTGATGAATTATGCCAAAACATTATCAACTTGTGTTTTTGAAGCTGATCTACAGATAACAAGTTGAGGGGGAACGAGAGAACAGACTGAGGGGGAACTCACGAAATCAGACGAAGATGATCGAGATCAGATGAGGCTGCAGACAAGACTGATCGAGATCAGATGAGTTAGATGAGTTCCGAAGTTAAAACTGATGAGCTGTGCAAAATCAGAAGAGAAGATAAGCTAAGCCAGCTGATCAGGAGATCAGATCAGATGACCGGATCAGAAGAGAAGATAAACTGATATGTGACCTGATGCTATACTAATCTGATCATGTGAGCTGATCAGATCAGGCGAGAAGAAACCAGATATCAGAAAACCAGAAATCTGCAGAGAAGTCATCAGAAGAGAAGTCATCTGAAGTCATGTTCACTGAGAATCAGAACGCTACTGATGATCAGTTAGCCTGAGTGCTAGTGACCTGAGGGTCAGATTGTCTGAAGACAAGAAGAACTGAACTCAGTCAGCCTGAGTGTCAGTATACCTGATCAGACAAGGTCCGACTGAAGAGAAGTCAGCTGAAGGCTCAGATAGATCTGAAGACTAAGAGAATCCTGAATGATTCCAAGGCGAGGAATCTGAGGAATATAGCCGTTAGAATCAGCTGACGTGGACCAATGAGAGGAAGACAACCAGCCTGGAAAAGCTGCAGAACTTACAGAGAATAGTATGGATTTGAATGTGATTCTCTCCAACGGTAACATTCAAATCCACACTATAAATACAAGTTCTTCCTTCATTATCAGGTGTGGAAAAGCGGAAATGAGAAGATAGCAACGATGCTACAGAGCCAAAGAGAGTTAAGCTTTCCCACCCTAGAACACAAGTCTATAGATATACAAATATATTCAAAGAGTGTTCTAGAACCCAACCTAAGCAACCCACGATGTATCTTAAGCTTAGAGAGATTTTCCCAACCTTAGCATTGAGGCTAAATCATTGTAAGGGAAAATCTCACCATAGTTGGAGACAACACCAAAACCAAACCCCATGGTGAAGTGAGGTAGTTGTTAGGCAATCCCGAGTGAGGGTGATAAGTCCCGTTGGAGTGTGAACTCGTTAAACATCTGTAGGCAATCCCGTGGAGGGTGATAAGTCCCGAGGCGAACCCGAGAGAGGGTTATAAGTCCAGTTCGAGTGTGAGCTCGGTAAATATCTATAGGCAATCCCGTGGAGGGTGATAAGTCCCGTTGAAGGAATTTCCCTAGAGAGGGAGAGTGAATGTAGGACTGGTTGTCCGAACCACTATATATTGCTGTGTTCTTTACTGCTTTATGTTTATACTTGTCATATGCATTTGATTATAAGCAAAACAACACACGTGAGCTCCAAAGTTTAAAAAATTGGAAACACTCTGCCCTCACCCCTGTTTTATATGCATCGCACGAAATGTTTTGCTTCCGCACGCGCTAAATGGGTTTTCAAATCGGGACCAACAACATATATTTACTGCATAATTGTTCAATAAATAGTACGTGTTACATTGTAGTTAATTTAGTGATACCAGATCACAGAAGATTAAATTAACAGTCCCTTGTAACTAAAAGTAGGCTGTTCACGATCTAGATGGAAATGAACAATCCATCGTGAAAGGTTGAAGTGTAAGGCTCAGATTGGCTTGTCTTGACCAAGAGATTACACTAGTGCATGACTGATGCACTGAATAGGACCTACAGGAGGATAAATTCTTCAGCACTGAACTAGGAAGAATTAGACCTCAGTGGTTCGTTATTTCTTAATCTTCGTCCTTTAAATAGGATCGTGTGTGGTTAGTACTTATTGCTTTGACTTATGACGGGTAGAGAATCAAGGAGATTCAATACTTTATATCTTGGGCAATATTATTGGTCACATGCGATTGCTAAGATTTAATACGAAGAATAGTGTGCAAGTACGCTTGTTCGATTTGCCCCCTTGGGAGGTTCATAAGATTTATCATACCAAATCTTGCAAGTGAAATTAGTTTTCGGTATGGATAATAATGTTGAACTGTTCCTTGACCAATGACAAAAAGATATTAATTAATGGAAAGCTATTTCAGTGGCTTGAATTAATTAATGGGCTAGATAATCTTAAACACGGGAAATAATAATCGGGAGCCATATTAACAGTAATATGAGTTAAGATGGATAGTGCAATATTAATTATGTAGTGGGATTAATTAATATTTATGGGCTTGAATAATATTGTGTCTCAATATTGATAATTCAAGATCCATTGGAAGATCCAATCTTAATTCTCCTAAAGGCCCCTCAAGTAGCCCAAACATAAAGTCCAATAACTAAAAAAGGTGTTTAAAATAAAATAAATTTTGTTGCTATTTTTCCTAAAATTTTCGAAAAATATGAATAAAAGGGGAGAAAGATTTTCTTTGAATTTTATTATGGAATGAAGATATGTATTCTTGGAATACAAGATTATCTCACTAAATTCAAGAAATCTCCAACTTGATTATTTATATTAGAATTTTCGAAAATAAAGAAAAAGAAGGAAAAGAAAGATTTTCTTGATTTTCTTGAAAAGATATTATGGAAGATATGTATTCTTGGAATACAAGTATATCTCATAAATTAAAGAAGATCCAAATCTTTGAATCTTTATCCTCCTTTTTCGAAAATTCCATAACAAATAAGAGAGTCAGATTTTTATGGAATATTTAATTATGGAGAAAAGAATATATTGAATATATATTCAAGATTTCTTGGAGATCAAGAAAGAGATTTTCTCTCCCTTTTTTCCATGAAAAAAATCGGCCAACACCTCTTATAAATAGGGGATGATTCTTTCATCCCCAAGAGCAATTCCATGTGTTGGAAAAATTAGAAATCCACATAGGTGGTGCAACATATAATTTATTTTTCCTTTTGTTAATTGTTCGCGAGCATCCTACCACCGGATTGACGAGCAAGGACTTGGGAATACTTGGGAAGGTCTTTTGGTGTGTTCGTGTCAACGAAGTCCATTGCCATTCCAAAAGGTTAGTTCACGTAAATCCGTAGCAATTCCGAATGCGTAGGATTTATGTGAACTATTTATATGCATGATTTGTTGTTGAATTATTATTTGAATTAAAATGGGATTAATTCATGCTAGTAATAATTGTTAGAATTAAATTTGTATTTAAATATTCATCCCGAATAGATCCGGGCAATTAATTCCCCAACAGCACATACACTTCGTGATGAACCCAATCCAAGCCATATCTACCCATAGACGGGTGCAAGCGTCGATCATGGTCAAAGTTCATCATCCCATACATGTCGTGCGTATTGACCTCAAGTCAAAGGAGTATCGCATCGCTCCCACTAACCGAGACACCCGTAGACACATATAGTGGAACTACATCAAACGGTTTCTCGGATGGGTATACCAATACCCTCTAAGGTATATGTGCATCCATCATGAGATACCTAATATCTCGTAGTAAGTGAGATCTTACTACACTCTCTAAGAGTATGATGCAGATCGCACACCAATCTCCATTGCATCATCAATATCCCATTCTTGATGATCCTTGACCGGGCTATTTGAGAATCATGCTTAAGTCATTTGAGTTCTCACAACCTCAATGACAGCAATGACTTATGGGAACACTTGCATGAATGAATGCAAACAATCAAACATAATATTCAAACAAGTGTATTGCCATACATTAATATTAAGTGAACTATAATATTAAATCAAACTGAATATCATTAAGTATTATGTCCTTACAATAGATTGTCTCTAGAACACTAACACTAACATATCATCCACATAAACTTCTACTAATTTGCCGATGAGGTCGGCAAACATGTGGTTGACCAGTCTTTGGTATGTTGCCTCCGAGTTCTTTAAACCGAAAGGCAATCTTTTCCAACAGTAGATATTCTTTTCTGTCAAGAATGAGGTATGTTGCCGGTCTGGCTCGTGCATGGCTATCTGATGATAGCCTGCAAAGGCGTCCATGAACTACATCATCTCGTGGCCCGCTGTGTTGTCTATCAGGTGGTCGATGTGGGGCATGGGGAAGAAATCCTTTGGACAAGCACTGTTGAGGTCGGTGAAGTCGATGCATAGTCGCCAAGTTCCGTTTGACTTCTTCACCAATACGGTGTTAGACACCCATTGGTGTTGATCGACCTGTGTGATCAGGTCGTTTCCTAGTAATTTCTTTACCTCTTCGGCTAACGCCGCATACTTCTTTGGGCCGAATTTTTGCCTTTTTTGGGCTATCGGCTTCCGAGCTGGGTCTATCAGCAATTTGTGACATGCAACTTTAGGGTCAATCCCCACCATGTCTTTTTGCAACCACGCAAAAATGTCTAAGTTACTTTTGAGAAAGTCGATGACTTCTCCCTTCAGGCCGTCCGGTATCTTGGAGCCTATGATTACTTCTAGATCCAGTCGGGCTGGGTCTATCTTGACTTTCTCAAGGTCTTCCCCCGGGACGGCCCTTGGGGTATCTTGTCGGGGGTCGTCGATCTCTGCTTTGAGCAGAAATTCTTCTGGTTCGGGCCCCATTCTTGGATCGAGGTCGTCATAACTCCTTTTCTTGTTTGTCTTGTTACTCAATTTTTCGCATTGTTTTTCACTATCTATTACAAGTATTTGTTTGCTAGATATCATTGCGGAATTGAAAAGAGACCAGGAATAAATCAAACAACCTCTTTGACGGTACCAACCAGCCCACTCTTGGTGGGAAACTTCACACAAAAATAAAAAGTTGAGGACGCAGCCTCGAATTCATGCTCAAAAGGCCTCCCGAGAAAACCGTTATAGGAGCTCGGGAGGTCGACACTTAGAAAATCTAAAAGCCTAGTGGCCCTAACCTCTTCATTCAAAGTAGAAACTAATTCAACAACTAGGCGGATCATCCCCGTCGGCTTCACAGTTGCATCTCCGAAGCCCTTCACGACGTTGCATGGGGTGATATAGGTGTAATATTCCCCGAGATGGTCTAGAGTCTTCTTGAAGAGGATATTGCAGAAAGCCCCTCCATCTACCAGCAACCGGCATACGGTAGTACCCATGATATTGGCCTTAATCACCAAAGGATCGACGTTTGGATAGACTATGCCAGCCTTATCCTTTTTGCCAAATTCGATCGTGCTGGTCTCCCCTCTCTACCGTGAAAATCGGTAGCACCATCTTTCTGGCATTCCCTATCTCCCTTGTCACCGCCTTCATTCACCTTTTGGATGAGCCAGTTGTGGAGAGTCCCCCAACCGTCCCAAGCGGTGAGAGGGTGTGTATGATGCGACCTCCGGTGCCCTCAGGCATGGGTGGCACTGGTCGTTCCCCCTGGCAGGCGTTTCCTAGAGTGGGTTCCGCCTGTCGGGGTCGGTTTGCCTGTTGGTGACCTCTCTGGGCATGACCTTGATTCCTATGAGGTCGCTTGACAAACTCATCCAACAGCCCGTCCTCGTACAACCCCAAAGCTGGGGAAGTAGATCTTTGCATTCGCTGGTGTAATGGTCTGTCTGCTCATGGAAATGGCAGAACTTGTTGGGATTCGACTTGCCCTTATTCTTGATAGGTCGCGGCAGGAGGAGTAATTCTCGCTCTCTGATCTGCTTGTAGACATATCCAGGTGTAATGCCTAGTCCCTCCATCAACTTTACCGGGATATTTTCCTCGAAAGGCTTGAAGCTACCGGGTGCCTTGTAGTGACCCCCGATTTTCTTGGAGCTTTTCCTTGAGTCTGCGACATCTTTGTCATCGGAGAGTCTAGACTCCAGAAGTTCTGATGCATAGATAAGATCGCTAGCTTGCCTTCGGAAGTCGGTATAGCTGACTGGATATTCGGTGGTCATGCGTCGCCATAGTTTGGTTCCCTTTTTGAGGCCGAAAATGGCCCCGAGTACCTTGGCCTCGTCTCCGATGGGGTCCCCTTCGAGGATGAGTTTGTCGATCCTTTCAATGTAGGATTGGTCTAAATCTATGTCCCCTTGTTGGGTATTCATTAGTCGTTGCCTGGTCGCAGATCGGGGTGCCAAGGCCGTGAAATGGGTTAAAAACAATCTGGTGGGCTGTTCGAAAGTGTCCACCGAGAAAGGTGGCAGTGAGGTGAACCATTGATGAGCCTGGTCACTTAGGGTCAGAGAAAACAACCAACATTTTATGTAGGAGTTATATTTCGCTATGTGAACCCTTGGGTCCGAGTTTCCACTGTAGTGATCCAGACCCGCTATGTTGATTTTCCTTTGGGTAGATGCCAGAGTAACCATAGTTCCGAGCGGGGAATATGGGATGGTGAAGTTATGGTCTGCCCCCGCCAGCCCATTCTGATTCTCTGCCTGTTCGAGAAGTCGCTAGACCGTCCGGGCCAGCGCATCGATCTTCACATCACGATGATCCCTGGATGGGAACGTCGCTCGTGGGTAACCATTGTGGATTTCTGAGCCCCTCGGTAGTTCGTCGTGATGCATGTTCAGAGCTAATGCGAGGTCTCGTTCCACCTGGTCGGCATGTCGGGGCTGAGACTGAGCCTCATCCCCGATGATCATCGGGGCTTTCTGGGCCCCCTGATTTCCAAGTCGATCGAACACATTGCCCGATCCCACTGATTTTTCCATGAGCCGGCGGTTATGAATGATGGCGTGCTTCGCCGGGTCATATGCCAGTTGGCCCGTGGAACGCTCTTTTTTTTGACAAGAACAGTCTTGCCCTTAGAGGCTCCAGCATCGTGTGCCGCCTTTTTTGATCGATGATTTTTCTTCCTCATCATCGAAGGCGAGGCGCTTCTTGTTGAGGATGGCCATCACGGCCTTTGCGTCCTCCGGTGTTCGGACAAGGTTCCACCAATTGGGGATGGTCTCCGGGATGACAGGGTGAGATCAGTGCGAACTCAATGATGCTTCGATACCATCACGGGCATCTATTTCATTTCTAGTGGTGTTACCTTAGTTGATCGCCATTGATAAAAAGATGGTTCTCCTGAGGATTTAAGAACAAATCGACAGAAAGTTTCCCACAGACGGCGCAAAATGTTGTAACTTAGAATTTGCGTCTAGGACAACGAATATGTAATTGATCAAACCTTTAGATAACGAAGAACAATGATAAATAACACGCGAATTTGGTTACCCAGTTTGCCTTTTAAATTAGACTACGTCTGGGGGCGTCCAAGCCAGGAATATATTATTATCTTTATGTGCCTAAAATTCTAAGATTGCTCCCCTTTTACAATGAATAGTACACGAGGTATATATAGACAAAGAACTAGGTTATAGATCTTCATGGGCTTCTTTCGTTGGCTTGCTGAGGCTCCAGCCACCAGGGCTAGGGTTTCCTTAATCAATCCGTGATTTCCGCGTCCGGATACACTTACCTTGCTTATGCCCCGCGATATCCACGCCATTAACTGCCCGTATCTTTTCCATGTTTATCTCTTCGTCGACTTCGGGTTGAAGTCACCTCCAACCTGCAGACTTCTCAAAGTCGCCCCGCGACCTTCATACTTTTCCAAGTCGCTTTGCGACCTCCTCAGACCAAGTGAGGTCACTCCAAATGACAGATACATAATGGAGAGTCGCCTCACCAGGTCGGATTATTTCATGCCACAACACATTACTCAAAGTGGATTTAGAGAGAATACTCATCTTCTCATCATAATTGGATCAAAGTCATTGGCCAAACGCACGTCAACTTGGACTCTGTGGCCAAGTGTGACACGAGTGATCAATTAGTGATTAGAGATAAATTGATTTAGTTATTTGAATAAACACTTCATCATGTTCAAGACTAATCGAGTATTCGTGAATGAAAGGAAGAAATCGCAATAGCCCACGTTACAGTTACATGTAGTTGCACGTTTCTCGCAACGTACCTCATATATTGAGAATATCTGATTTATTGTCTAGTGTTCAATTAAGACCGTTAGTTTGACTAATCGCTCGATATATGAGGACCTATGGGTCACACAACAAGTCGTTCCCTTTTACGGATTATAGTTGGTTGATTAAATGTTAAATTGGATTTAATATTTAATTTATGGAGAATTAATTAATAATGGATTAATTTGGAATTAATTATTATTAATATTTAATTATATTTGATTTAATTAAATAGGAATTCCCAACAATAATATATAGAATATTATTGTAGGATTTAATATATATGGAAATAAATCGTAGAGATTTGTCATATATGTGAATTAAATCCGTAGAGATTTTATATGAAGGAAATAAATCAAAGAGATTTATTTAAATAAAGATTAGGGATTTTATTTCCCAATCAGGTTAGCTTAAGATTTAAGCTGGGCCTCTCCTAGATATATGAGCTCTTGGGAATCCATAATACGCTTGTTCATATTTTCTCCATAAAATCTAGACTTTGAATTTTCCTAGCAAATTCATCTCGGGATTCAAAAGCTGGCAAATCTGTTCAAGTTTGTGAACGGGGATTACGTGGATACCATAGTTGAGAAATCTGCTCTTGAATTACTATAAGATTCCTTATTATGTTTATTCGTAATTGTTTATGCAATTATATGTTCGTTGTTGGTGAACTGTTTAATTCCGCTGCACATGTATTACATGTTTACATGCCTCTAAATTCCAACAGTGGTATCAGAGCTCAGACTCTTGATTTGATTGCATGATTAAAAGTTTTTTAAGAATTTTTTTTATGGGGCACGACTGTTTGGAACAAACCGCACCCCTTGGGATTTTGCTTATTATGTTGCTTGGCTTCATTTTCCACCTCTCCTTTTGTCTCCCTGGTTCGTCGTCTTCACCGTCTCTGAAATTAGGGCTTCCTCATTGGGAGCCCGCCGCCGTTTCCCCTTCGTCTTCTCGCGACCATCAGTGCTAAGCACCGTGGCTGAAGGCTGGCGCTAGGCGCCATGCCTCACAACGTGTGCGGAAGCCCACGACGCGACCCACGGTGGCGGCCTCGTCAATCTGGTCTTCATCGCCCTGATTTTGAATCGATTCCTTTCTTCATGACGCGTTTGCTACCGATGGAGGCTGCGTGGTCTCCATCTCGATGGGGACTCTCGCATCTCCTCGCGGCGGCGATGCTCCATGTCAATTGGGCGATGGTTTCTCTCTTCCTGATGGAGCTACGCGCATGAGTGCCTGAGCGACAGCGTAACTCGGTCATGCTCGACTTTGGGCGACGCGGAGCGACCCATTTTCGTTGCAACTCGCCACAACAGCGATTCGCCGAGCCCGAGCGTTTCGGGCTTGTTTTAGTTCTGCAATTTCGTCTTTGTTGGCGGTGGTACTGCACACGCGCCGTCCTACACCGCTGCTTGTTGCCTGTTTCTTGTTCAATCGTTTTTGTTCCTTTTGGTACAATTTCGATTGCGTAAGATGGATGAATTTGATGAATTAATTGGATTGATTCTGAAATTGTCAATAATCTGAGTTGGTATTTGGAAACGGTAGTCCCAAAATACAGATTGGATGTTATTGAATTGGGCGATGATGGCGGAGGGCTGTTTGTGCAAATTTTATTTGGAATAGGCCCTCCCATGCAAATTTTGGAAATTGCATCTGAGCCCCCGACAATAAAAGAATTAAAATTGATTTAAAATTAATAAGATTAATTTTAAGTTTGGAAATAAAATTGGATTTTATTTTATAATTAATTTGATTAATTATTAATTTTAATAATCACAAATTGGATTTTAAAGTTCGGTTTTTAATAGGATTATTAAAACCCACTGTTAACTTGTTTAAATTAGTTAATTCGTTTTATAGTCCGCATTATAACTATTTGGGTAGGCGGTGCCCAATATTTATCGGACCGTATTGAATGCTTGGGTAGACGACGCCCAAATATTTGTTAGTCCGCGTAAGTCATGTTTGGGTAGGCGACGCCCACTAATTGCTCAAATATGACGTAGATTTGCATGATGGATCTCGATTAAGCAATTAATACCCCGCCTTTAAAAATATTCCTCGCCAAAATATGGTTTTCTCTTTAATTTGATAAGATGTCTTCCATCAAAGTTAAAAGTAAACCGGAGATTTCGTTCCAATGAGTACTTAAAGACCCTCGTATTTTGCTCGTATCTACATCTAACAGAACTTTTATTGGGACATGTAATGTCGCTGCTTGATGATTGTAAACCAACTTAACTTTATTTCGCTAGCCCTCGCGGGGAACAAAGGGTGAGGGACATCAGCTGAACTAGGTTCGACAAACTAGGAATTGCAGTTTTTCAATTGGTTTGGAGACCTACCAGTTATGCTATTGTAATGATCATTCCTCACTGGGATTATGATAGTAGTAATGTGGATCCTAGTCCATTATGATTTATATTAGATATAAATTCGTACTTTTTCGATGAGGTCGTTAAGTATGTGAAAATAATGGAAATAAAATAAATTTAAAGGCCATATTTATTTTGATTGCTGAATATTGATCATAGGAATTATGTGTTTTAATTCCCGTTTTATTTTATTTCTCTTGGTTAGTTGAAATGTATAACTGTTATTGAGATATGTTTTGGAAATAAACAAATTGAGAAGCATTTTGGAAACGAACAAATTGGCTGGGCCAAACTTTCTCGACTGGCACCAAAATGTTCGTTTGGTGCTCAGGCAAGAAAAGATTGAGTACGTGTTGGACACGCCAATCCCTGCTACCCCGGAGGCCAGTACTGAAGAGTATGAGGCGTTTGACGCCGAAGCTCAGAAGAAGCATCAAGAAGATGCTTCCCAGGCTAAGTGTGTTATGCTACTCGGGATGACTCCCGAATTGCAAAGGCATCATGAGAAGATGCTTCCCTTCGAGATGATTAAGCATATGAAGGATAATTTTTATTCTGAATCTCATTCCAAGATTTATGAAGTGATGAGAGATCTATTTATATGCCGATTGTCTGAGGGAGGAAGGTTTCTCCTCATGTGTTAAAAATGATTGGGCTAATCGAGAAACTTGGTCGTTTGGGCATTGAGCTCAAGACCAATGTTGTTGTTTATGCCATTCTTCAGTCACTTCCCGATTCATATTCGAGTTTCGTAGTAACCTTTAATATGAATAAGACGGAATCGACTATGCCCGAGCTGCATAACATGCTAAAGACCTTTGAGTCTTCCACTGCTAAGGAAAATCCCAAGCTCATGGTGAGTGCCTCTACTTCTTCTGTTTCGAATGGAAAGAAGAAGCGAAGGGGCAAGGCAAAGAAAGACTCCAAGCCAAACTTCCTTAAGCCTAAAGGTGGAATTCAAAAGAGGGAGCGGGTGGACAAGGATGTATGCCTCCACTGCAAGCAGAAGGGATATTGGAAGAAGGACTGCAAGGTTCGAGCAGCTGAAAAGAAGACACGAGGTGTCTCAGTCACTGGAACATGTATGTTTGTTATTGAGATAAACATGTCCACAAATGATACTAACTGCTGGGTATTAGATACCGGTTGTAGCTCACACATTTGTACAAATGTGCAGGGTCTCAAGGATAGCAGGGCAGTTAGGCCGGGTGAAGTTGTTGGGGAATATTTTGCACAGATCTATTCGGGGTGAATATTTAAATACAAATTTAATTCTTATAATTAGTACTAGCATGAATTAATCATATATTAATTCAAATAATAATCCAACAACATATCATGCATATAATTAAATCACGTAAATCCTACGCATGCGGAATTCTACGAGTTTACGTGAACATACCTCTTGGGATGGCAGTGATCTGGCTGATTAGACTAACCAAAAGAACTTCCCAAGTATTCCCTTAGCCCTTGTTCGACTATCCGGTGGAATGACACTTGTGAACAATTAACAAAAGGAAAATAAATTATGTTGCACCACCTTTGTGGATTTACTAATTTTTCAGCACATGGAATTGTACTTTGTAATGAAAGAATCATCCCCTATTTATAGAGTAGAAGTGGTCGAATTTTTAGGGCAAAATAATGTGGGAAAATCTTTTCTTGATCTCCAAAAAATCTTGAATATATCTCCTATATTCTTTTTCCCATAATTATAATATTCCACAAAATCCCACTTACTCATATTATGGTTAATTTCGAAAATATGAGGGATCAAGAATCCAAGATTTGGATCTTCTTGAATTTATGAGATATTCTTGTATTTCAAGAAATACATATCTTCCATAATATTTTTTCAAGAAAATCAAGAAAATCTTTCTTGCCCTCTATATTTCAAATATTTCGAAATTTCTATTATGAATAACCAAGTGGGAGATTTCTTGAATTTAATGAGATAATCTTGTATTCCAAGAATACATATCTTCATTCCATAACAAAATTCAAAAAAATATTTCTCCCCTCTTATCCATAATTTTCAAAAATAATAGGAAAATTAAGCAACAATATTTATTTTATTTTAATCACCTTTTTCAGTTATTGGACTATATGTTGGGCTACTTAGGGGGCCTTTAGGAGAATTAAGATTGGACCTTCTAATGGACTTTGAATATCTAATATTGAGCCACAATATTATTCAAGCCCATAAATATTAATTAATCCCACTACATAATTAATATTGCACTATCCATCTTAACCCATATTACAGTCAATATGACTCCCGGTTATTATTTCCCGTGTTTAAGATTATCTAGCCCATTAAATAATTCAATCCACTGAAATAGCTTTCCATTAATTAATATCTTTTGTCCTTGGTCAAGAAACAGTTCAACATTATTATCCATACCGGAAACTAATTCCACTTGCAAGATTTGGTATGATAAAGCTTATGAACCTCCCAAGGGGGCAAATCAAACAAGCGTACTTGCACACGATTCTTCGTATTAAATCTTAGCAATCACACGTGACTAATAATATTGCCCAAGATAAAAAGTATTGAATCTCGTTGATTCTCTACCCATGATAAGTCAAAGCAATAGTTACCAATCCCACGTGATCCTATTTAAGGAACGAAGATTAAGAAATAACGAACCACTGAGGTCTAATTCTTCCTTGTTCAGTTCTGAAGAATTTATCCTCATGTAGGTCCTATTCAGTGCATCAGTCATGCACTAGTGTAATCTCTTGGTCAAGACAAGCCAATCTGAGCCTTACACTTCAACCTTTCACGATGGGTTGTTCATTTCCATCTAGGTCGTGAATGGCGTACTTTTAGTTACAAGGAACTGTTAATTTAATCTTCTGTGATCTGGTATCACTAAATTAACTACAATGTAACACGTACGACTTATTGAACAGTTATGCAGTAAATATATGTAACATCCGATAATATTTAAAGCATCAGTGATAAACAATTTATTTCAGTAAATAAGTCCGAAATTCAGTTTTGATTATACAAAGTAAAAAGCATACTTTCTAGTATAATCCCAACAATCTCCCACTTATACTCAAAGTCTGCTTTTAAGTATACTACAACATGTCTCGTGTAGTCTGCGACATCTAATGTCACCTACATGAACCTAATAATTTCTCCCACTTATACTCAAAGCAGATTGGCAATGGTCTGGACACCCATTCCTTCCACATGTCTCTCGAATGTATTCAGAGGCAGACTCTTTGTGAATGGATCTGCTAGGTTGTCCTCAGACGCTATCTTTGCCACATCTATATCTCCTCTCTTAACGATATCTCGTATAAGATGGTATTTCCTTTCAATGTGTTTGCTGGCTTTGTGGGCTCTTGGTTCCCTTGAATTTGCAACTGCTCCGGCATTGTCACAATAAACAGTGATTCTGCTGGACAAATTCGGAACCACATCTAAGTCCACTACGAAGTTCTTGAGCCAAACCGCTTCTTTCGCTGCCTCACAAGCAACTACATATTCGGCTTCCATGGTAGAATCTGCGACGCATTTCTGCTTGACGCTTCTCCATGTCACGGCTCCTCCCCCCATGCAAAACATACTAACGGAGGTAGATTTTCTGGAGTTTATGTCTGATTGGAAATCCGAGTCCGTGTAGCCGATGGGGATTGGACTATCTGACTGATAAACCAACATTCTATCCCGAGTTCTTTTCAGATACTTCAGAATGTTTTTAACTGCCGTCCAATGATCTTTCCCCGGGTTACTTTGATATCTTGCCACCATGCCAACAGCAAAGCAGATATCCGGTCTCGTGCACAGCATTGCATACATAAGGCTTCCGACAGCCGAAGCATAAGGAATTCCTTTCATGTCATCTTTCTCCTTTTGCGTCTTAGGGGACATTTTCTTGAATAGATGGATTCCATGTCTGAAAGGTACGAAGCATTTCTTGGAATCTTACATGCTGAATCGTTTCAAGACAGTGTCTATGTATGAAGCTTGCGATAAGCCTATCATTATTTTCTTGCGATCTCGAGTGATCTTGATCCCAAGGACGTGTCCGGCTTCCCCTAAGTCTTTCATATCAAACTATTTTGAAAGCCATGCCCTTACGTCTGATAACACCTTTACATTGTTCCCAATGATCAGAATGTCATCTACGTATAGTACTAAGAATACCAATGCAGTTCCGACACGCTTTTTATACACACAACTTTCAAACTCGTTTTGATCGAACCCATAAGACTTTATAACATGATCAAAACATTGGTTCCAAGCCCTGGATGCCTGTTTGAGTTCGTAAATGGACTTCATGAGCTTACAAACTAGGTGTTCTTGGCCTTTTTCAATAAAGCCTTGGGGTTGTTGCATATAGATCTCTTCATCAAGACTTCTGTTAAGGAAAGGTGTCTTGACATCCATTTGCCAGATTTCAAAGTCGAGATGCGCAGCAATGGATAAGAGAATATGGATAGACTTAAGCATGGCTACGGGCGAAGAAGTTTCCTCATAATCGATCCCTTCTTTCTGAGTATAACCTTTCGCCACTAGTCTTGCTTTGAAGGTTTCAACCCTCTCGTCCGGTCCTCTTTTTCTCTTATATACCCACTTGCATCCAATGGGTTTTACCCCATTAAGTGGTTCGACTAACTCCCACACTCTGTTATGAAACATAGAACCCATTTCGGCTTTCATTGCTGTTTGCCAAGAATCTACATCCTTGTCTTGGAGTGCCTCTTCATATGTCCATGGGTCTGATTCGTCTTGTTCGGGAATCAAGTCCGAGGACTCTCCTATTCCCATGAATCTCTCGGGCTGTCTTACAACCCTCCCACTATGACGAGGTTCCGGTTGTGAAAGCGTGTCGTTTGGTATATCATCTAGTACAGTTGGCATTGAGGTTTACCCTCTTAGCTCATTTAAGGTAATCTCACTTCTGGGTTTTCTTTCGTTCATATAGTCTTCTTCCAAAAATCTAAAGTGGGTGCTTATGACCACCTTTTGATCTTCGGGACCATAGAACATACACCCTTTTGTTCCCTCGGGGTATCCTACAAACAACCTTAATTCTGATCGAGGATCCAATTTACCAGCTTCCTTGTCCAACACATAGGCCGGACACCCCCAAATTCTCATGTGTCTCATACTAGGCTTGCGCCCGGTCCACAATTCTTTGGGAGTTTTGGGAACCGATTTGGATGGCACCAAGTTCAGAATGTAAGCTGTTGTTTCCAAGGCATGACCCCAGAACGACTTGGGAAGATCCGCATAACTCATCATAGATCTAACCATTTCCAAAAGAGTTCTGTTTCTTCGCTCTGCAACCCTGTTTTGTTGAGGGGTTCCGGGTGCAGTGAGCCGGGATGCAATGCCTTCATCAGATAAGTAGTTCAAAAACTCATCGCTGAGGTATTCGCCTCCACGATCAGATCATAGAGACTTGATACGTTTTTCCCTATGATTCTCAGCTTGAGCCTTAAATTCTTTGAATTTCTCAAAGGTCTCAGATTTATGCTTCATAAGAAAAATGTAACCGTACCTTGAGTAATCATCAATAAAAGTGACAAAATACTCATAACCTCCTCTTGCTTTGGTTGACATTGGACCACATACATCTGTGTGAACGATCTCGAACACTTCTTTGGCTCTATTCCCCTTGGCACCAAATGCCCTCTTGGTCATTTTACCCTCCAAACATGATTCGTAGGTTGGAATTGGTTCAATCTTGGAGAAGCTCCAGTGAACCATCTTTCACCAACCTTTGGATCCTCTTTGGATTTATACGACCCAATCTTAGATGCCAAAGAAGTGTCTCGTTCACGTCTGATGAACGTTTTCTTTTCTCAGAAACAATTGATTTGTTATAGGATGCATTTCGTGAGTGGTGTGCACAGTTAATTGTATAGAGATTATTCGACAACGTTCCATGACAGATAAATTTATCAAAAAGAGAAATGGTAACAACTTTATTAAAAGTAACCGAATATCCATCATAAAAAAGCTTAGAAACTAAAATCAAATTCTTTATAAAACTTGGAACGTAAAGAACATCTCTTAAAATTAAAACTCTGTCTTCAAAAGACAGATGCACTTCTCCCACTGCTTCAGCTGCCACTCTCGTAGCATCGCCCAGTGTGATGAGGATCTCACTCCCACTAAGTTGCCGAGACCGTTTGAACCCCTGTAATGTGAAACAAACATGATCAGTGAATCCCGTATCCACCACCCATAAATGGGAGGCATATGCCGCTAAACAAGTTTCAACAACTAGTGCGTGAGAATTACCTTTCTTTCCATTCCTTTTGGGATTGGAACAGGCTGACCTCGATTGTCCTACACTCTCGCTTTCCAAAGTTTTCCTCATGCTTGATCCCATACTTTTATTTGATGTTGAGTCTTCTTGGTTTAACCTTCTTCTCTTTTCATCATCCTTATCACCACTTGACCTAGGATGAAAAGAAGATTTCTGTTTTCCCAAGTTCTTTTCCTCGCGCTCCCTTTCCTTTTTCAATCAAAGTCAAAGCATTTACAAGATCGTCCACTGTAAAATCTAGATCTTCCATTAGATACTCAAGATAGTGGTGATTATAGCTCTTTGGTAAGGATTGGAGAATGAAATCAATCTTAGTCTTGAAATCACATTTTTCGCGAGGATCTCAAGTTCCTCAAATAGCACCATAACCCTAATGACGTGCTGCGCTGCAGTCGTCCCTTTTTCCATTTTTAATTTAGCAATTTCTTGCTTCACACTTTGGATTTCCATATGGGTCTGATGTGCGAACATCGCTTCGAGATTCTGTAAGATGTCTATAGCTGACTCATATTCTTAATGAAGGTGTTTCAACGCATCTGACAGATGTGCCAGAATTGTATCCTTCATCAATTCATTTGCCAGCTCCCATTCACCATAAATCATCTCATCCCATATTCCGGCGTCCTTAGTTGGTTTTTCGGGTTTTGGTGTATCAAGCACCCATTTGGAAGTTGATGCGGTTAGGACAGGTTTTAGTTTATATTTCCAATCAAAATAGTTTTCACCAGTAAACAAATTGTCTTTAAGTATATTCGATAGTGGATTAAAAGGTTGCGACATGATGAACTGAAATAAACAATAATATGCATAAGCACAAATATATCACAAGGTTTGATCACATGCATCATATTAAAATCTCAAAAAATATGAACATGCATCAGTCAACATCTCAAAAACAGTTTTAAATAAACCCACGTGGGGTGGGTCATTATTTAAACACATTTAAGCAGGTTACAAACAAGAACAGTTACAAACCTTTAATATCCAGATTAATAGTTGGCTCCCACTTGACCAATATAAAATTGACAGGGACTTCGGGGAAGTATATGCATATCAATTTTATACCTAAGTAATAACCATGACTAAATACAGGATTATTATTTCGTATTGAGCGAGCCTCGTGGGGGGAGGTCATAAATCGCCACTAGTAATAACCCACAATCATCCATTTGGAATTCATTCATGTGAAAGCTATCTTTTGACCGTCCCGTAGGGAATTTCTCAAAAGAATTCACAAATAAATAAATCATGGAGGTCAAAATTAATTCAATTTTATTATCCTAATAAAATTGTCAATTAATTATTTAAACATACTTAGTAATTTTGAAGGTGAGATTTTTCATTGGGCAACTCCCATGCAAACACATTTAAACAAATTAAATAAAGCATAAGATAACACAAAATAAATCAAGCAAAACAGAAAAATAAACATATTGGGCACAAATTATCCAATTATCATGTTTTGATTTTTCTTGGCTTGATCTTGAAGAAACACCGTCTTGAATTTCTCCCACTAGATCGTCTCAAAAAAATACTCCGTCTCGAAACGCCACGCCAAGTAGCTCGCAGCCGGGATGCACGCCCGATCCACCAGCCACTTGGCGTGTTCAAACTCTCGGCCGACTTCGGCGGCGTCGCCCGCCCATGCAGTACTCAGCGATCCCACATGTCTCCATATCTCCAGCAAGGCCACAAGATCCGCGATCCGCCTCCGTCCGCTTTGGCACGCTCAGACGGTCTCTTCGCGTGAAGCCTAGCGCCCGCCCGTCAAGACGACTAGATCTCGCGTGCGCTTCGGCCCTTAGCCTCGCCTCGGCGCCCATGCGTGCTTCCACGCGTCGCGCGTCCGCAGCGTAACTCCTTGGCACGTTTAAGCGCGACGCCGCGCCGCCCTCGCCCGGATTTTTGTCCTTTAATTCTTCGTCTCGTCCTCATTTTTTCGATCCGGTTACAATTTATTTACAAAAAATAAATAAACCTAGATCTAGACTAGTCTATTACATTGATCAAATCAAACAAATCCTAATCTCTTGGTGGATTTTCTCACGAGGCAAAACGAATCCCGAATCGAATCGAATTAAAAACCACAATTTATATGCATGCATAAATAAACACATTAAATTCCATGACAATTGGATACCTGCAAAACAGATCTAGCAATTCTACTATCCAATTTCAAATTTAATGTCAACGAATTAAATTACAATTTAAATAATTCAGAGCCCGAAACCGTGGCTCTGATACCAGTTGTTGGGGAATATTTTGCACAGATCTATTCGGGGTGAATATTTAAATACAAATTTAATTCTTATAATTATTACTAGCATGAATTAATCCTATATTAATTCAAATAATAATCCAACAACATATCATGCATATAATTAAATCACGTAAATCCTACGAATGCGGAATTCTACGAGTTTACGTGAACATACCTCTTGGGATGGCAGTGATCTGGCTGATTAGACTAACCAAAAGAACTTCCCAAGTATTCCCTTAGCCCTTGTTCGACTATCCGGTGGAAGGACACTTGTGAACAATTAACAAAAGGAAAATAAATTATGTTGCACCACCTTTGTGGATTTACTAATTTTCCAGCACATGGAATTGTACTTGGGAATGAAAGAATCATCCCCTATTTATAGAGTAGAAGTGGTTGAATTTTTAGGGCAAAATAATGTGGGAAAATCTTTTCTTGATCTCCAAGAAATCTTGAATATATCTCCAATATTCTTTTTCCCATAATTATAATATTCCACAAAATCACACTTACTCATATTATGGTTAATTTCGAAAATATGAGGGATCAAGAATCCAAGATTTGGATCTTCTTGAATTTATGAGATAATCTTGTATTTCAAGAAATACATATCTTCCATAATATCTTTTCAAGAAAATCAAGAAAATCTTTCTTGCCCTCTATATTTCAAATATTTCGAAATTTCTATTATGAATAACCAAGTGGGAGATTTCTTGAATTTAATGAGATAATCTTGTATTCCAAGAATACATATCTTCATTCCATAACAAAATTCAAAGAAAATCTTTCTCCCCTCTTATCCATAATTTTTGAAAATAATAGGAAAATTAAGCAACAATATTTATTTTATTTTAATCACCTTTTTCAGTTATTGGACTATATGTTGGGCTACTTAGGGGGCCTTTAGGAGAATTAAGATTGGACCTTCTAATGGACTTTGAATATATAATATTGAGCCACAATATTATTCAAGCCCATAAATATTAATTAATCCCACTACATAATTAATATTGCACTATCTATCTTAACCCATATTACAGTCAATATGGCTCCCGGTTATTATTTCCCGTGTTTAAGATTATCTAGCCCATTAATTAATTCAAGCCACTGAAATAGCTTTCCATTAATTAATATCTTTTGTCCTTGCGGTTCAACATTATTATCCATACCGGAAACTAATTTCACTTGCAAGATTTGATATGATAAAGCTTATGAACCTCCCAAGGGGGCAAATCAAACAAGCGTACTTGCACACGATTCTTCGTATTAAATCTTAGCAATCACATGTGACTAATAATATTACCCAAGATAAAAAGTATTGAATCTCGTTGATTCTCTACCCATTATAAGTCAAAGCAATAGTTACCAATCCCACGTGATCCTATTTAAGGAACGAAGATTAAGAAATAACGAACCACTGAGGTCTAATTCTTCCTTGTTCAGTTCTGAAGAATTTATCCTCCTGTAGGTCCTATTCAGTGCATCAGTCATGCACTAGTGTAATCTCTTGGTCAAGACAAACCAATCTGAGCCTTACACTCCAACCTTTCACGATGGGTTGTTCATTTCCATCTAGGTCGTGAATAGCGTACTTTTAGTTACAAGAGACTGTTAATTTAATCTTCTGTGATCTGGTATCACTAAATTAACTACAATGTAACACGTACGACTTATTGAAAGTTATCGCGAAGAAATATATGTAACATCCGATAATATTTAAAGCATCAGTGATAAACAATTTATTTCAGTAAATAAGTCTGAAATTCAGTTTTGATTATACAAAGTAAAAAGCATACTTTCTAGTATAATCCCAACATAAGTCGCTTTACACGTTGGGAATGGATCAAGAGTTGTTGCTGAACGTGATGGCGTTTACGTTTTAGATTTACCCTCTAGTTTTAAACTTGAACTGGATAATTGTTATTTTATTCCTTCTATTACCCGCAACATTATTTCTATTCCAATTGGATATTGAAGGTTTTTCCTTCCATTTTGCAAACAATAATTGTTATTTTTCGCTTAATGGTGATGTGTATGGAAATGCTCCTTTATCTAATGGTTTATATTTGTTGCATTGTGGACATAACATTCTTAATATACAAAACAAAAGACTCAAACTTAGTAATCATGAAAACCCGACTTACTTGTGGCACTGTAGACTTGGTCATGCAAATGAGAAAAGAATCGCAAGGCTAAGAAAGTTGGACTACTTAGCCCCATTCGACTTTGAGTCTTATGGAAACTGCGAATCTTGTCTTAAGAGCAAAATGATCAACAAACCCTTTTCTGGGAAAGGGGTTTGTGCCAAAGAAGTTCTAGAGTTGATCCACAGTGATGTTTGTGGACCATTGCCCACTCTAGCTAGGGGTCACTTCGGCTACTTCATAACTTTTACTGATGATTTCTCTAGATTCGAGTATGTGTATCTAATGAAACACAAATCTGAATCTTTTGAGAACTTCAAAGAGTATAAAGCTGAAGTAGAGAAGCATCTTGGTAAGAGTATTAAGACTCTTCGATCAGATCGAGGAGGAGAATATCTTAGCCATGAATTCACTAATTATCTGAAGTTGCATGAAACCCAATCACAATGGACTCCTCCTGGCACACCCCAAATGAATGGAGTGTCCGAGAGGAGAAACCGAACCTTGTTGGACATGGTAAGGTCCATGATGAGTTTTTTCTCTCTTCCAACATTCTTATGGCGATACGCACTCCAAACCTCAATCTACATTCTGAATATGATTCCATCCAAATCAATTGAGCATACGTCATACGAGTTATGGCATGGCAAGAAGCCAACTTTCTCTCACATAAGAACGTGGGGTTGCCCTGCGTTTGTGAAGAAAATGCTCACTGATAAGTTGGAATCAAAAGGTGAAAAGGGTTACTTTGTGGGATATCCTAAGGAAACTAGAGGATATTATTTATATTTCCCTGAGAAACAAACAGTGATTGTTTCTAGGCAAGCCAAATTCCTTGAAGAAGACTACGTCTTCAAGGAACTAGGCCGTAAGACAATAGAACTTGAAGAAATTCAAGAACCACAAACAAGGAGACTGATGTCTTATCAAAACAACATGACAAAGAATCAGTGGGAGCATTCAGCAGCTCACATGGTGGAAGTTTATCACTAAGTGATCCTCTTTCAGCCAGTGGGAGCGTAATTGGAGCTGCATTGCCCGAGCAATGAACTCCAAGTAGGCTGAATGAGAACATCATAGTTCAAACTCCTGCTCAAGAGGCATCCGGAAATGTCGCTCTTGAGGCCTCCCCAGTCGACGATGAAATCGTTGTACCACAAAATTTTCACGATCAGAATGTATAGCCTGAACAACCACAACTCTGTAAGTCCACTAGAATTCGTAATCCGATCACCAGATATTATGGTTTCCTCGTGGAGGAATATGATGACGTGGAGATCCCGGATAAAGACGAACCTAGAACTTACACTAAGGCAAATTTAGATGTTGACTCAAAGAAGTGGCATGAAGTCATGAAATTCGAGATGGACTCGATGTACGTCAATCAAGTTTGGGACTTGCTTGAGTTGCCTAAAGGGGTTAGACCCATAGGCTGCAAATGGGTCTTCAAGTGTACGACTGATGCAAATGGCAAAGTACAAACCTACAAGGCTAGGTTGGTGGTGAAAGGTTATAGTCAACGCGAAGGCATTGACTATGACGAGACTTTCTCACCAGTTGCTAAGATCAAGTCCATTCGAATTCTACTTGCGGTAGCAACACACCTAGATTATGAGATTTGGCAGATGGACGTCAAAACAGCTTTTGTCAATGGCAACATTGATAAGGAAGTGTTTATGACTCAACCTGAAGGTTTTATATCAAAGCCAAAATCTAATCTTGTGTGCAAGCTTAAACGATCCATTTATGGATTGAAGCAAGCTTCTAGGAGTTGGAATATCCGATTTGATGAAGTTGTCAAATCATTTGACTTCATCAGAAGTTTTTGAAGATCCGTGTGTCTATCGGAAATGCAATGGGAAGAATATTATCTTCATAGTTGTGTATGTTGATGATATACTCATCATGGGAAACAATATCCCACTCATGCAGTCTATGAAAGAATGGTTGTCAAAAACCTTCATGATGAAGGATCTTGGTGAAGCCTGCTACATCTTAGGGATCAAGATCCATAGGGATAGATACAAGAGGATGTTGTGGCTGTCACAGTCCACCTATGTAGATAAGGTGTTGAAGCGATTTGCGATGGAGAACTCTAAGAGAGGTTCTCTGCTGGCATGTCATGGGATAAAGTTGTCTAAGAAGGATTGTCCTTCTACAGACGTGACATCCAACGCATGAAGGATATACCATATGCATCTGCAATTGGATCCATCATGTACGCCATGACTTGAACTAGGCCAGATGTGGCCTTCGCTGTCAGCACCACTGGTAAATACCAACAGAATCCGGGTGAACCTCACTGGATTGCTGTCAAGAACATTCTTAAGTACCTCAGACGTACTAAAGATTATTTTCTGGTCTACGGAGGACAGTCAGAGCTGGTTGCCACTAGCTATGCTGACGCAAGTTTCCAATCTGACTGTGATGATTACAAATTCAGTCAGGTTATGTGTTCACTCTCAATGGTGGGGCAGTTAGTTGGAATAGTTCCAAACAAGATACTACCGTGGATTAAACAACTGAAGCTGAGTAGATTGCTGCGACAGAAGCTACCAAGGAAGCTGTCTGGATAAAACAGTTCTTAAGTGAACTAGGGGTAGTTCCGAGTGCCAGCAGTCAAATAAAGTTGTATTGTGACAACACTGGTGCAGTTGTGCAAGCTAAGGAACCGAGATCCAATAACAGAAATAAGCATGTACCGAGGCGTTATCACTTGATAAGAGAGATAATCACTAGAGGAGAGATAAAGTTAGAACGTGTACCCACGGAGGATAATCTGGCTGATCCTTTCACCAAGGCTTTGAGTGTTCATGTACACACTAGACATTTTGATGGTCTAGAGGTTAGACATGTAGGTGATTGGCTCTAGTTTAACTAGGTATCTCATGATGGATGCACAAATACCTTAGAGGGTATTGGTATACCCATCCGAGAAACCGTTTGATGTAGTTCCACTATATGTGTCTACGGGTGTCTCGATTAGTGGGAGCGATGCGATACTCCTTTTACTTGAGGTCAATACGTACGACATATGTGGAGTGATGAAATTTTACCATGACCGATGTTTTTACCCTTCCATGGGTAGATATGGCTTGGATTGGGTTCATCACGAAGTGCATGTGCGTGGTAGTTGAGCCAAGAAAAGGATTCATTCCTCAAAGTGGATTTAGAGAGAATACTCATCTTCTCATCATAATTGGATCAAAGTCATTGGCCAATGCACGTCAACTTGGACTATGTGGCCAAGTATGATGTTGTAACCATAATAATCGGTCAGCAACCACGTGGCAAATAGTGATGACGTGGCAAATGGTGATGATGTGGCACCCAGAACCGGGTCCAGCTGAAGAGTACATGATACCGAGGTCTGCTCTCACAGGGCGGCCTGGCGATGAGCAAAGAAGATCGAGCTCCCCTTAACAAGCGACCTCCTCCAAGAACGGTCCATAAGCAAAGTTGAAAAGAGAAAAATAAAGACTGCATGACGGGCGACCTCCCCCGAGGTTGCTCCACGAGCAAGGTCGACAAGCACAGTGCAAGGAGATAATCTGACTTTACTTTCATGTTATTAGATTAGATTGGCTCCACGAGCCTATGTTTAAAGGCCCATTTATGGCCCATTAGAAAAGCCTTGTATACTTTGTAATCTCTATATAAAGAGGGGAACCCCAAACGGAAAAAGAGGGACGAAAGATATACACAAAATCATGATAAAATAACCCTAGCTTGGTACGCCCCTAGACGTAGTCCTTCCGACGAACTGGGTCAACAAATTCTTGTCTTCATTACGTTTTTCATTGATTGTTCATTCATTATTTTATTAATTACTTGTAGCATAGACGTGAAAATCTATGTTACAACAATTGGCGCCGTCTGTGGGAAACATCTAACAAATTTTCAATGAATATTTGTTGGGACCCAAAAACAAGAAATCTGGATGAAACACTCACTATTCATCCAAGCAAAAAACCAAAAATCATTCAGATATTTTTCCCTTACATCGATACACTGCCATCGAAAATTAAATCCCTTTTTTTTATCAAAAATCAAACCCATTTGTCCCATATTTACATACAAGGGTTCTTGCCCTATGTAATATGAAGCCACCATTTCACTTGATACATATTCTTAAGAGATACAGGGGCTAGGTCTTTGATGAATTCAGGATTGAAAATTAAAGCAAAAAAAACTGTTCAATGTATGGTCACCCAACATTTCCAACGAAGAAATCAACTTCGTCACACATTCGATGAATTGATTCATTTTTGCCAAAATCGTTGGGTCATCAAGCCTCAATTCACCTGAAATTTCATCTCCTCACGCCAATGCCAGAAGTCTCCCTGTCACACAAACCGACTCTGGCCACTCCACCATCTCCGTCGCACCCCCTAGCTGGGACGCTCTGCCAAGAGCCAGGGTCAAAGACTTGTCACTCCATCGCTCCCACCGCACCGCCATGACTCGCCGCTCGCTCCGCCAATTACATTCGCGCCCGAGACCACGCAGAAGGCTATGTTTGTCTCTATTGCTCGTAAGCCCTTCAACACCAAAATTGTGTTTGAGTCTCCTGAGCCAGAAAAGCCTGTGATCAGAATTCTAAGGAGACGGGTTGACAACTATCTGGACACACACTTATCTGATCTGGTTGATCATCCCGGTGTTCGGAAGCAAGTAGCTGATATTCTCTTCTGGAGAGATATCAGGCTACAACACATTGAGGACTTTTTGATGGTCCTAGAAGACATAGGAAATGAGAAGTTTGTGGAGTTGGAGATTAAGATGAAGAATCTGGCAGATGTGGCCAGTGCTGCTGAGTTGGCAACAAAGGATGATGTTGCCTGGTTGGTGAACAAGCTGAAGGGATTTCCTGATGATGTTGAAGAGGATCAGCTTGTATGGGAAGAGGATCTAGCTGCCGATGAACCAGTTGAGGGTGGACCAGATGAGACCCTAACTGGTGAGGCAAAAATATATGCGCCTGTCTTTGTGATTCCTCTTGAGACCCTAGACCAAGTTTCGACGACTATTCTGGGTGGGGTAAAGGCATCAGTGGAAGCTCAATTCAACACTCTTGCTGCAAATTTGTTGGTTCAGATGGAGGAGCGAACGAAGCAGCTTATTGAATCCGAAAGGAATCAGACGGCAAAGAAATTAACTAAAATGCATATAGATATTGCTCTGAATGAGATGAATCGGATAGAGACATTGATGCAAAAGCTGGGTCTGGAGGTGTCCATGCTTACTGAGGTCAGGACACTTCTTGAGGAAGCATATAAATCATTAATACATGCAGATTCTAGCTTCGAGGCCTCTGTCAGAAAATTTGAAGTTTCTGTCACTGTTGCTAAGAAGGCCCTGGAAGAAGCTGTTTTAAAAATGTTCGGACCTGCCCCTGCATGCACCTCATCTGTTCAGATTCAGTCATTGTAGGTTGAAAAGGGGGAAGGGTTAGTTCAGAAAAATAGATGCCTGCTCAGACTGGTCAACTGACCCTGGTTACTGCTGCACCCAGTCAGGAAACTTTGTCTGAAACCCATGTTGAAGTATAGGACACTGAATTGGCCGAGTTTTGCTCGACTATTGAAGAACACACTAAACAGCTCGACATTCAGGACAAAGTCATATATGAATAGAAATCTACGATGGCAAAGTTGACTGTAAAAGTTGACAGGATTGAGGGTTTCTCCACAAATGTTCAGAAAAGGCTGCAGACTGGAGAATAATCTAGGGATTTGGAATTGGCCAGAAAATTGGAAGAAGAGGAAGCAGCAGGAACCAAAGCAGAAGCAGAAGCTGAGAGGAAGAAACAGCTGAAGGGCAAGCAGGCCAAGGAACCCAAGAAGAAGACTGTTGTTACCAGACTTTAATTGCTATTATCAAAAGAACAGATCAGGGAATAACAAGATCAGGACAAGAGAAGGAAGGTTATGGATGAGGCGATCAAGAGGAAGAAATTGCGAGAGGCAGAAGGTCTTGATAGAGCCTTCAGAAGGAAACAGAAGAAGAAGGTTGTGGCTGAAGCTAATGAGACCTGAGTTGAACGTGTCTTGCCTGCCAGCTTGGATGATATTCTGATATGCAGAGAAGACCTTCATGAACCCTGGAGAACTATAAAGACAGACTGGTTGTGCGATGTATTTATGATTCAGCGAGTCCCAGAAGAAAAAGATGACAATATGTTTGATGAGATCTTTCTGGACTGGCTCGAAGCAAAGTATCCAGTATTTTATGAGGAGGTCATGAAGGAAAGCCAGAAGATGACGATGATACCATCTGCACCGAGGTATGAATTCCTGATGCCACCTCTCAAGAGGAATAGATATGATCCAGTGGCTTTCAGAAAGGCTTACTATGATGCATTGGAAAGAGGCAACATCATAGAGGAGGACCGCCAGAAGAAAATGCTCAAGAGAATGTATGATATCTTTAAACTTCCTGAAGGCATGAGGGACAAATCATGATCAAAAGATGAGGCTCTAGGATCAGAGTTAGGTAAATTTTACTGTCAATCATTTCCTGTACTTGTAACCTGACAAACTTTAATGAAATGATTTACCTTTTCTGATCTTAAGAAATCACCTCATTGTCTTCTGATTTATGTCTCTGTTATTTACATTTCTTGTTATCCGTTTTTCTGATTAACTGTTTTGGTTCCATCAAAAAGGGGAAAATTGTTGGGAAATTTGTAGTTTTGATGGAAGTTCCAAAACATGTTGTAATAGGATCAGTCAGACTTGTTAGCTGACTGATGAATCAGTTTAGGATGACCAGCTGGGATGTATAGACAGCTGATGTAATAGATAGGTCACATATTGAGGGGGAACTCAATATGTATAGGTTAAGTCTTGAAGAAGATCAGAAGATCAGCTAGTCAGATAACCAAGTGAAGATCAGAAGATCATGTAACATACTGAAGAATCAGAAGACCTGAAGATCAGATGACCACCAGGTAACAAGACTCAGAAGACCTACATCAAAAGAATTGAAGAAGAGTCTGCAAGTTGTGCTAAGACAACCTGCTCAGAAGACTCAATCAGGTAGACTGATCAGGTTGGACTGATCAAGTCAGCTCAAATCAGGTGACAACCAGAAGTTTACAAAGTCATACAAGTTCATCAGACACGAAGAATGTCAACCTAAGTTGGTAAATCAAACACTGAATAAGTGTACTTGATAATCAATAAGAGCAAGACACGTATGTACGGAGCTGACATTGCAGGACGAAGTGCCACAGAGTCAAACAACTAGAAAGGACAAGCATACATGCTTTCGGCCATGCCGCCTCTGCGCACATCAAATCAAGCCTACAATCCTACCTAAAATAGACCAAAATTCGAATTACTCTCCACCGGCTAGTTCGATTTTGTGCCTATATATATGGGATCAAACCTTGATAGTAAGGTTACGGAAATTATCTTCAAGCTCAAGCTATCCGCAATTTCCGCACGAAGAACACAAAATTTGAAGAATATTTTTAAGTGTTTATCTCATAGTTCTTAGCATAGAAATCTTATCCTTCAGCCTTAGGCCACTCAAATACTAGGATAGTTTCCAGTTGGAACATAACAAATCTTATATCCAAACCAAAAGTTAGGTTAAGTTTGTTTAGCAAGATTTCAGACTAGGGTTTCTAGTTCTGATCTCTGGGATTGGTTGAGTGAGAACTCTTGAAACATTTGTTGTACTGTGCTGGACTAACACATAAAACTAAGTCCGGGTGGTTAGTTGTTGCCCCTGCTGATAGGGAAGAGTGGACGTAGGACAAGTTGTCTGAACCACTATAAAAATTTGGTGTGCCTTTATCTGATTTACCTGCTTTACACTTCTGCACACTACCTGTTTAAGTATTACATGCATATTCTAAGTCTGGATCAAATTTGCACCAAGCCTGATCAGTTTGACATTTTGTCATCTAATCTGAAACAGATTACTTAGAATTTGATTTGAGAAAACTGGTTTTTCACACGGGTTAAACTTATCTTCCGCACATCAGTTAACCTGATAGAGACCGAACTAATCTGCCCTCAGGCGATCAGTAAGTTGGATATCAGTCCAAATTGATTCATTCGCACTCTGATCAGACAACTTGTTTATCACACCTGATCTCACAAAAAAAAATTCAGAAGTCTATTCACCCCTCCCCTCTAGAATTTTGCCCTCACGAAATCCCATTCGGGACCTTCACCTTCTATCGATATTTGATATTCCAACACTGCATATCTCTACTGTTCAATTGATTTAACGAATTAACAAACAATTAATATAAGTAAATTGCCTTGGTGCATCAACTTAATTGCAACAAGTAATTATTTCATGTATTAAATTGCAGTCTAAAAAATATATATGTTGTATTTGATAAACAAAGTAAAACTCCTGAATTATTATGCAATTAAACCATAATTATACTCCAATTGTACCTTTTGAATGAATAAAATATGGAGTCAGTCTCCCGTGAAACTTGTTCACAATATTAAATTAATGAGTCACACTTACATGAGATTGTCTCGCGGTGAGACAGAGTGCTATTTGGACGTTGACGCTTCAACATTTTAGGTGTGGTGGGTATTGATTGTGCTAAACTGTACCTCGTCTCATACATGAGACTATCTCATACAAATTTTTGTCTAAATTAATATCATTACAATTATAAATTAATATTACAACATTTATCAACTAATACCAACAATATAAACTAGTACCGTAATATTTATGTATTATGTAAATTTTACGGTATTAATTTATAAAAGTAATAGCTAGTAACAGTAAATAAATGATATGGTATATTAGTGAAGAGAAATAGCTCAAGTGGTTAGAGCATCACTACACTATCTATGTCATGAGGTCATGAGTTTGAGTCACCATTTATTGGATAAAAAGAAACGGTATATCAGTATGAATTCATTTTCATACTAGAATTAGTTAATGTAAGACATTGGACATATGGAAAATAAATTGAATAATTTGGTGACATTGGACACATATGGAGAATAAACTAATTGAATAATTTGGTGTGAAGAGAAGTGCGCTTGGTCTAAACAAAATCCATAACAAATGAAATCAATAAACTAGAGTTTAAATTGGGTCGCACCCGCACATGCATGATTTGCTTTGTTAACTGATAAAGGATAGTTTGGATTATACCTAATGGTTGAACTTACAATGAAAATTATATATATTGGTTTCAAGAATAACTTGGCAAAGCACATGCTTTCTACATTAAATTCCATTCGTCTTGAGTAATATAATCTTTCGAAATTCTACAATCGAATAAAATAAAGAATTTTTTTTAGAACGTCACCAGATTTACATTAATTCGTTTGATATGAAAAATATAATTAGTTATTTTCCTTATTATATATATCTAAATTGATAAAAAAAAAAATGTGTGGGGGACGTCTAACATGGCGACCAAGATCGAAATGTTATTATTTTTAAGAAAAATTTTACTTTTTTAAATTTACTTGAAAATGATTTGTTTTATATATGATTTTCTTGAAAATGGGATACACCTACTTTAATTCATCTTTTATTGCGATTATTTATCTCTTTTGGCATTTGTTTAATTTAATTACTGTTAGATTATATTAGGTAGAACTTTGATTCGATCCGGGTATTAAATCCCGCCGCTGAGATGCTCAGTTGACTCCTTAACCTTGATAGGAAGATGGCGTATTTAATAATTCGTGCATAAAGAACTTTGGATGAATTAATGTGAATGGGTGCAAGCTTCGCAGCTCGAAAGCACCCAATCCAGTGCTGACCGCACTATGAGACACGAAAATGCAAATACCGCCAGTGGGCGAAGTGGAGTTAAGCATTCCAAGCGGTACGAAAAGAGAGATCGTGATGATACCATCTACGTTCTTACCACTCCTCGTGGAGTAGATCGTGCATCCAACCAAGTAGGTAATTGACCAAGGAACGCGAGAATTCCACTACCGCCGGCAGGCCAGCCGAGCCGCGAGCGCGATGGGAACAAGCTTCCCAAAAAGCCGGCCCGGGGTGAGCATAGTAGAATAAAGGGGACGGGCCGTTGTGTTGGCAAAGCCAATTTCTTGGGTTTTGGCTGGAGAAAAGCGGACGTGGGGACTCGGGTCGGGGCGCAATGCAACTAAGAGAGTCATGGTACGCGGGTAGAAAATAAAATTATATTATAAAATAATACTTCCTTCGTCCATCAACATTGTGCTCATTTCGTTTTGACACATTGTACGGAAAGGTAAATTAAGTCCATTTATGAATAACATAATTGATTGTGGTAAAGTATAATGATAACTTGAGTAATTAAGTGGTTGTTGGATGATTAAGATAAAAAAATTGTGTCCATAAACGTACTTAATTTACCTTTCCGTACAACATGTCAAAACGAAATGAGCACAATTTTGGTGGACGGAGGGAGTATTAGATTTTTAAAAGTCAATGTGTTGCATAATTAAAAATATATTACATTTAATAAATGAACTTGCGTGAGATAATTTTATTGTGAGATGAAGTATAATTTGGGACAATGACGTTTTAACACTTTGAAAATGAAGGTGTTGATTTGTTCTAGTCTATACCCTGTTTCATGTATGAGACATTCTCATACGATTTTTTTATCTTTATGAGTATAGAATAAGAAATGAATGAATATATACACATACAATGTTAAAAAATAATTCACATCTATATATTGAATATCAAACCAATTAAAATTTTCAAGTGTTTAATTAAAAATTAATAATATAAATATTATTTTCAATCCATATACATGTTAATATTAACTATAATTTACAATAAATGGATGAACCAGTAGAAATTAAAATATTGATGATTAAAATGTAAGTTAAACTTATAAATTACTTAAAAGACTAAAATTATTCTTAAAAAATGAATGAGTAAGACTTAAAAATTAAAATATCATAAATAACACTTTATAGTATTCTTAGAATTTGAAATAAAAATATTATAGAGATAAGGGTGATTCACCTCTAAGGGTATGTTTGTTTTGGGATTATAGTGGACGTAAAAAATCCCGAACTTTGAAGTCCTAGAATTTCAAAATTTTGATGAATAGTTAAAATGTATGTTTATTGTGGGATTTTATAGGATAGGATGATGGAAATTTTGATTGATGTGATATTATTAGTATTATTTTTAGTGTATTGGGAGAATAAAAAAGTAGATGATGTGAGTGTATTGAAAGAATAAAAAGTAGAGTAGTAGTAAATAATTGAATAATGTAGGATTAATAGGATTTCAAAATTCTTACTTTAAATTTTAAAACAAATAAAGATTTGAGATTGTAAAGTCCAAAATCAGGCGAAGATAGTCGAGAAACAAACATACAGATAAAGGATTTTGTATCTATAGTAGTTTTGTGCTTTTATGTTCTCTAGCTAGTATATAAAGTTTGATTTGCTATTGTTATACACATTTTTCCATCTCTATGTACACTTGGGGATGCCTTTGTTTTTTTACAATATATGACGTTACATATTTGGGAAGAAATTCATGACTTTACACCACGTTTAATATGTGAAGATAAAGTTTAGTTTGCAAATAGCCAAATACCAACATAAACAATACGGCGAATTATTTAAAGGGATAAGCAGGGGACAGGAATATTCCTTCTTACTTCTCTATATATTTAAAAAAAAAAACAAGAGAGGATTACAGTCGCCCACATGCACCTAAATATCCCATTTATATACTATAAATTCAAAAGAAATTAAAACCCCATTATAGTGAGATTATGTGTGATTAACAATACTAAATCAAATATATTCATCATTGTCGAAAATAAATTTATATATTAATAACTATAAATTATTGATACGTATCATGCGAGATTTTTTAATCAGTTACATACATTAATTATAAAATAAGACGCACACTTTGCATTGCATGAGACGGTGTTACGGTGAGACGGATTATAATTTAAGCATGTCGTTTTAACACTTTAAAAGGGTGAATATTGATTAATTGTGTTAATTTATATCCCTTCTTGTATATGAGACTATCTCATACAATTTTTTGTCATAAAATAAAGTCTAGTCTAGTATACACCAAGTGTATCGTGCAACTCAAGTGCATTTGTGAAATATAAAACTTTATTTATATTAAAACATACAAGTTGTTTTAGTGAATTAAAATTGTATGTACAGTGAAATAAATTGCATGTTTTAAAAATACAGTTGAGTTGCATTTTCCATCGGCGGCTGGCGTAGGACTCTTTGTAATAATAACATAAAAAACTTAGGTTTGGAATATTTACTGAAATATTAGTTTTTCGAATTTCTAGAAGGTTGAATCTAAATCAATTTCATCTCTATTAATTGAGGGGACAACCAACGCATGGCCTTCTGTTATTTCAGTTTGTTGGTTACATGCCATCCTCAATCCCTCTTTTTTTTTCTCTAATAAAATAAATTAAATTATTTTGGGTCATCGAATCCCAAGCAGCCATCAAACAATTTCATGTTCTAAATTTATAACAATTATTGTCTCAAATATTAATTTTATATTGTAGCGTATACTATTAAAATAAAATACAAAAAAAGAACCTATAAAATGAGGAAATTCGGTTATCACCTCGCCATCTTCATCACCTCAACGAAATTCATTTTCAGATATAATAGCTCTGAATCTGATTCAGAGCATATATATGTATATGTATATATTGGTTTTGAGGCCAATATATATATAACATATATAATTATATATATATATATATGTATATATATTCATCTATACGTACATAATTTCATGTGTATGCAAAGTTTTTGTTGCATATATGTGCCTTTTGATGGCCCCATTCTCTTAACCTATAACATTTTGTTCTTTTCCCCCCAAAAGGTTTCTATTTTTCTTTGTTAAAAAGAAAAATATAAAAGCCCAAGTCTTGATTTTTCTCCTTCACCTTTAAGGTGAAAAAAGAAAAAACTAGGGATTGTTTTTTGTTTGGTCATATAATTCCTCAAATTGTTGGCCCTTTTGGTCTTAAAGAAAGGAGCAAAAAAAAGTGGCTCTTTCTTCACAACCAAGGTAAGTGCTTTTCTTAATTTCCATTTGTAATAATGCCAGTTGTGATGCATTGCACATTATATGTAAGAATCTATAGGAGATAAAGAAGGTAGATCTTTCTTGTAGGAGTGTGATTTTTCTATTTCAAGAATCTTGTTTATGATTAAATTACACTTTGTGGGATTTTGTTTAATGAATTAATAAAAGGGCACTTCAGTTTGAACTAATTAATTGATGATGTTATTGTTGTTGTTTTTCTGGGCAGGGCAGGGCCTTACATTTTGACATATTCATACAAAAATAGGAAAGTTTTAAGGATCAAATTTGACTTCTCAGATTATGATTGATCATAAGGTGAAGGTAAATTTTTTATAACAAAATGGAGGGATCAGAATCAGCAATGCAATCGGGTACGCCCCGGAAAAAGGTGGTGAAGCAATTGACAGGAAAACGGGACGATAGCGCATTGCACTCTGCAGCAAGAGCAGGGCAAATAGGGAGTATAAGGGACATCATTGATGGGGCTCAAAGTGAAGAAGAATTACGTGATTTGTTGTCTAAACAAAACTCGGTTGGAGAAACGCCACTGTTTATAGCTGCAGAGTACGGCTACTTTGAGGTCGTACGAGAAATGATCAAACATTACGACTTAGCAGAAGCTGGAATCAAAGCCAAGAACGGATTCGACGCCCTTCACATTGCTGCTAAACAAGGCGATTTAGGTACCCTCTCTGTCTCTGTGAACAGTATTAGTTTTGTACTAAAAGGTATTAGTTGTTTTATTATAAGGTACTAATTGTTTAACTATAAGGTATTAGTTGTATTACTGAAGAGTATTAGTTTGTATATGTTGCAGAGGTGGTGAAGGTGCTGTTAGAGGCGCAACCCGAGCTTTCCATGACGGTTGACACGACTAACACGACAGCTTTGCATACAGCGGCCACTCAAGGCCATCTAGATATTGTCGACTTCTTTTTGGACTCTGAGACCCATCTCGCTACTATAGCTAAAAGCAACGGAAAGACCGCCCTGCATTCTGCTGCAAGAAACGGACATGTCCGTATTCTCAACGCCCTTTTGGAGAAGGAACCTGGGATTACTATGCGAGTGGATAAAAAGAAGCAGACCGCTCTGCACATGGCCGTCAAGGGCCAGAATCTTGAGGTCGTCGAGAGGCTGATTAGTGCCGATCCTTCCACCATTAATATGGTCGATACTAAGGGCAATACCGCCTTGCACATTGCGACGAGAAAAGGGAGGGCTCAGGTAATTTTGAATCGAGTTGGTCTTATGCAAAACGATTTTTCTAGTATAAGTAATATTTTTAAATAAAACAACTAGTGAAATATGGTGTTTTTAGTCATGTCAGTTATTCCTATTTCGGTTCTACTCCTATCGACCTTCACGAATTAAAAGTTATTCCTATTTCGGCTCTAGTCATGTCTACATGACTTCCAAGAATTGAACAGAGTCACATAACTTTCAATTGTTGACATTTTGGATAAAAAGCCGGTTATAGGAGGCGAAACATCTGGTTGACGATGAAGTGGTAGAGTCTGACTGGTTAATTTAATGTTTCACCTCTTGTAACCGATTACCTGACCAAAATGTCGTAATGAAAGTTATGGAACCATTTTCGATACGCGAAAGTTAACAGGACTGAAATTGAAATATGAGCAACTTACGGGACAAAAAAACAATTTTCCCGAACAACTAATACCTTTCCGTGAAACAACTAATACTGTTTCAAAAAAACTCACAAAATGCAAACATGATATCAAGGCTTTGCCATTCGAATTATCCTTTCTTGAAGCATTGATTCATCACAAAATTAATACAAAAAACTCTCATTTCCCATCACAGATTGTGAAGACGCTGCTAAGCCACAAGGAAACAGACACAAAAGCAGTAAACAGAACAAACGAAACCGCCCTAGACACAGCAGAGAAGATGGGAAACTCAGACATAACCGCCATCCTCCAACAACACGGCGCCCCGAGCGCCCGATCCATGAAGCCCGCGCCAAACAACCCCCGTCGCGAGCTCAAGCAAACCGTAAGCGACATAAAACACGAAGTCCACGACCAGCTCCACCACACGCGCCAGACACGTAAGCGCGTCCAAGGCATCGTCAAACGCATCAACAAAATGCACACCGAGGGCCTCAACAACGCCATCAACTCCACCACCGTCGTCGCCGTCCTGATCGCCACCGTCGCCTTCGCCGCCATCTTCACCGTCCCCGGCCAGTACGCCGACGACCCCAAAAACGTCCCATCCGGTTTTTCATTAGGGGAAGCCAACATTGCGCCTCAAGTGCCCTTCATTCTGTTTTTCATATTCGACTCGATTGCTCTGTTTATTTCTCTGGCTGTCGTCGTCGTGCAAACTTCGGTCGTTGTGATCGAAAGCAAGGCGAAGAAGCAGATGATGGCGGTTATAAATAAGCTGATGTGGATTGCGTGCGTGCTCGTATCTGTTGCGTACTTGTCTCTTTCGTTTATAGTTGTTGGGAGACAGGAGAGGTGGCTGGCGATCGGGGTTACCGTTATTGGGACGAGCATTTTGGCGACGACGCTGGGGACGATGAGTTATTGGGTGATTAAACATCGGATACAGACGAAGAATTTGAAGAGGAGCTTGAGGAAGAACTCCAAGGCGAGGGCCTCGAGTTCGTGGTCGGTGTCCGTGCATTCGGATGAGGAGGTTGGGGATTTCAAGAAGATGTATGCCATTTGAGAGGGTGGTGTTGTTGTTGGTTTAGGGGAATTTATCAAGTGGCTCTCTTTTTTGTGGGTATGATGTGTGTAAAGGGAGTTGTTCTGTATACTTGAGTTGTGTTTTGGAAATGTGATCATTCTTTTTGGAAATATATCTCCTTTATAAGAATGAATGGACTCAAATCCCGCATTATTATGATATTGTCCGCTTTTGGCCGATCTCGCATGGATTTATTTTTGGGCATCGCTCAAAAAGCCTCATGTCAATGGAGATAGTATTCATCCTAATACACTTCATGATTCTCCCATTTTATTTCGATATGTTATTGTTTGATACCCAACAAATTGAACATCACACTATGATGATTCGAGCGTGTTAATTTGAGATTTATTCAACTTTGGTGGTTGACCATTTTTTATAAAAACGAAAAAGAAAAATATTGACTCGAACTCATAACCTCACGACATAGACGTAGATAGGTTCTGATGGTTTTTTCATTGAGTGGATAGAATTTTGATCAAGTAAAATGTAAATGAGCATAGGCGGACGCACAGTTCCCTGGCCCCCCACATTTTATTTTTTTACTATATATAAAGGATTAAACTTTTTTGTAGTTCACTAACTTTGCTTCGTTTTGAAATTGGTCCCGATTGTTTTGACTTTTTTATTTTGGTCCTATAAGTAATTAAATTTTTTGATTTTGGTCCTATAAGTTATTAAAAATTTTGAATTTTGTCCTTTAACCTGCGGTAGCTGGTCACTAAACAGATAATCGTCACTATGTAATTATTTTATTATTTTTTTTAACTTCGAAACGTCACTTAGACTTTTTTAATCCTAATATTTTTTTTGTCGGAATTTTTCTGCATATCTTTTTAGGGAGAAAGAGTAGTTTTTTGCGTGTATTTTAATTTATTTTTTGATTTTTCGATCAGTTTAAACCCAATAAACCGATTCGATTTGCTTTATAAATAATATATAAATTTTTTTATACCCGACTCAAAACCCAACCATAATTATAAGGATTAAAAAAAATTTAATTGCATTTCAAGATTCAAGAGAAAAAATAATTACACATGTGACAATTGCATGCTTGGTAACCTGCTGCAGCAGGTAAAAATGATAAATTTCAAAAAATTAAAAAATTTACAGGAGCAAAATCAAAACAATTGGGACCAATTTCAAAACGATGTAAAGTTACTGAACTACAAAAAAATTAATCTATATATAATTAGTTTTAGTTTATTAAAGCTCCTCAATGGCTGCCATTTTTTTGGGCCAATATATTTGTTCTTTAGGCCAATATATTAAATAAAAAATCCCAAACAGGTCAAAGCTAGCTAGTTAATCCCAAAATAATTATAATTAGTATTTCTTCCGTTCCATTATCAATTTTCCACTTTTCTTTTATGTCCGTCCTTAAATAAATTTCTCTTTTCAAAGATGGAAAAAGTAATTTCACTACCTTTAATTTTTATCTTCACTTTTCACACAATATTATAAAAAATATCACCCACTACTCTATTCATTATTCCACATACCCTTTTTCCTCTCTTCCAACACCCAAAACTACATTTCATTTTTTATATTTTATTATTAAAATTATAGAAGGACAGATGGAGTATTAGCCCGTAAAAGCTCTTGAATGCTTTTTTGGACTCAATTATATTTAATTGTATATATTGAGACTTGAGAGAAATATTTAATAATGTTATTGATAATGTCATCAAAATATTGGTCGTTTTATCTTTTTATACTATTTACAATTTATATATTATTTCACACTTTTCTATGTTAATTAATTACATTTTTTTTCCAAAATTACCCTCAAAATCATTAAAAATAACTTAGGTAGTAATAGTCTTTTAAGTTGTATTAATGTAGAATTTCAAGTCAATTTATTAAGGGTAAAGTAGGGAGTCCTTAATTTTCATAATATGTGTGCATTTTAGAAATATACAATTTGTTGTATTAAAACATATAATTTGTTATACTAAGTCTGCAAACCTATGTTCGTAAAATAAGTTACATATTTCAATCTAACAAATTGCATGTTTCAGTACAATAAATTGTATGTTTTTTTAAAAATATATTATAGAGTGCACGGTGCACATGAGACATACTCCATGAGGAGACTATTAATGATGAAAAGGAAGGAAAAAACTTTAATATAATATCTAAATTATAAACCTTTTTATAATTAATATAAATTTATATGAGACTCTCACACGTGAAACGAAATCTCATTATAGGTCTGCACATAAAGAAAACGCCAATATAACTGACAGTTTGCCGGTTCAAATCGGAATCGACTTGTCAAATTTTGTTTTAAAACCTTAATAAAACTATATACATCCAATTAAGTTAGTGCTAGAGATTTTGGAAACGGAACCGACAGCCAAGTCGCAAATTCAACTTGAGTAACAATCCTGTGAACCAGGTTCACACATGAACTCTATCACTGTTATGTGTAAAAATTATCACTGTTATGCACAAAAACTTTCACTGTTTAAAAATATAAAACATTTTCTAAACAGTTATTATTTTTGTTCATAACAGTGATAGTTTTTATACATAACAGTGAGAGTTTTTGTATGTAACAGTGATACTTAAATAACCGAGTTCATAGGATGAACCAGGTCTATACAAGTTTTTGTCTATTTTTGTTGGGGGTCAGAAATTCAAAATTGAGGGTTAAGATTAAATTTTGAAAATTCTAGTGAAACACATGGTTCGGAATCATTGATTTGAAAATTGAACTGAAATTGATTTTTTACCAATTAGGTTTCAGTTTGAGGGTCCGGACTTCGGATATTTTAACTGTTGGTTTTGAACTGTAACTTCGATTTAGTCGTTGTGCAACTCTACCCCATTAATCCATTAATCATATATGGACTATGATCCCAATCCAATCATATTTTTAATAAAAACATCACCATAAATAAAGTGAAATTTTATCTCCATTTCGCACCAGATTTTTTTCAAGATATCAAATGTCCTATACTTTTCTTTAGAAAATATGATCATTAAAATTTAGATAACAAACATGTCGAAAAAAAATTAGATTACAATAAAATTTAAAATAGCTCAAGTATGTAACTTGATTGAAAGCTTGATAAAGTTGAACTCATACTCATCTATCCAATTGCCCCAAATTGAACACAGACGTACGGAACAATTGAAGGCCTAATAATTAATAGAGAGAGCAATTAAAGCATTAAATTAAAAGGGTTCACTAAGTCTTTAGATGAGGCTAATGCTGTAATAATATATATGTTGGTCCATTTACTCTTGTGATTACGTGTCAGGATTAAGATGGTATTGGATGTATTATTTTCGTCTCCAAAATTATATTAGTAGGCTTATTTTCTTTTTTTAATTTCATAATTATATAATTAGTTTTTTTTTCCTTAAAGCTAATGATTATATGGTTCATTTATTGTTATACACCGACACAAATATATTATAAATGATCAATTTTTGTCTCCAAATATGATCAAGGCCTATTAATTCCGTGTTCAAATGGGCTGATCCAGAAATGAATGTTTTAATGTAATTTTAAAATTCACGTATAACTAGAATTTATGATTTATAGATTTGGCAGATAAAAAATAAATGTCCTACCCATATATATGTCCCTCGCACTTTTCATATTTATAGATATATAAATTCTGTCCCGGCCCTCCAACATGTAGTTATCTGTTCGTATTATTTTTTGAAGAGAAGGCCCTTTCAGTCATTTTCACTCATAAATATTGACTCAGCTGATTTCATCTTAATAAATAGTTTATGTTTCATAAAATGAGATTTCTAAGATACTCACGAGTGCATCCATGTGCACTATGCACTCATAGTGCATTTTAACTTGTTTATATTTAACCGTGTAACTATTAATACGAAGAAATAATTGCACGGTTCAGTATAAATAAATTGCATTTTTTAGTATAATAAGTTACATATTTTTAAAATGTACAATGAATATTTTTCTTTCCAAAAAAAATGTACTATGTGTGCACCTGGATGCACATGAGACAACCCGATATATATATTTTCCTCATAGTTATCGTATGAACTGAGACAACTTGTGGTGGTGTTAGTTGTTTCGTACGTACTGCTGTCATGAAATGAAATCATAAATGCGTTTTACCCTTACATATTTTTCTTTCTCTTATTCACTATTTCAAATTAACGTCCTTCTTTTAGAAATTTTCTAATTTCAATATGATTGATATTATATGCACAGTTATATGAGATTGATCCATTAATTTAACGCATGCACATATATATAATTACAATCTTAGAGTAGAAGAGGAGCCATAATTAAATTGCAAATGAGAAGTAATTAATTATATGTGATATTATTGTACGTAAATTATTGTAACCTAACATGAATACATCAGAATTTAAAGGAAATTAAAGCGTCGTTTTCCTATTGCTTGAAATGTAAATGTTCACATGGCCTGATCTTTGCATATATATAGACGTACGATTCATTTGTTGGTAGGTTTGATCAATTACTTTTTTGCATTCATTTTTGGATGATCAGACATACAACTCCCCGACATAAAGATACCTATAACTTGATTCCAATTACATGTGTTGTCAATTTACTCTCATCCATATGTTTCTGGGTGAATTTATTGCTTTTATTCTAACCTTTTTTCTTTCTTTTAATTCTTTATTTTTGTCACCTTCTTTGAACTAGCATGTAAATCTGAGAATTATTGAATTTTTATACCATGATTGAGTATAAGAGGTTAAACAACCGGTAACTACTACATATTTTTCTGTACATGTTCTTCTGGTAGATCTCACGTTTCATTTTAATAATATACATATATTGGGATATGATGGAATATTATATATTGATTTAATTAATAATTAAGTGCAGGATATTGTAGGGACATGTAGGATAAGATGGTCTTTTTCTTGGCAAATCATTGATGATGTGCAATCGCTAATAAAATGACATTAGAATCGACATATTAGATACACTTAAACGTTGTAGATACAAATCCCTTTCACGCAGAAAAACTCACATTTAAGAAAAAACATTAATTCTTGATTTTATAAACATTTGATATATATAAAAAAATCCAATATAATTAACGTTACATGAAAATAACATCTTTGAATCGGGTACGTACAAATCTTCCACTTTTCATTACCTATGTGGATCAACAATCAACCATATTACCCCAAAACAAAAATTATTACAAGTAAAAAAACAAAGATTAAAATAATAAAACACACACTAAATTAAAATAATTTTCTTAAAAAAAAAAAAAAAAAAAACTTAACATTATTCAACATTCAAGAACTCACCATGTCTGCAACTTCTTCATGAACCCATCCAAATTCCTTCAAAAAAGGATTAGCCAAATTCATGACCGGATACCTATGAATAAAATTCTTCCACACATTATTTCCTTCCAAATCCCTCACAACCTCCCACACGCAGCTGTTACACTTAAAACCTGCCCCAAAACTTATCATAAAAACCCTATCCCCCTTTTTCAACCTCTTTTTCGACTCCATGTACGCCAAAACATACCACAGGCTACTTGCTGACGTGTTCCCGAACCGGTGCAACGTCATCCGGGCCGGTTCCACGTCATACTCACTCAGCCCGAGACTTTGTGCTATCGCATCTATTACCGCTTTTCCACCCGTGTGGAGGCAGAAATGGTCAACCCCGGTCTTGAAGTTGACCGCGGGCCTGGCGCCCGCTGCCGCCTTGCTCCACCGCTGGCGCAGCCTGCGGATCTGTCCGCATGCTGCGTAGCGGAGGAGCTCCCGCATGGGGAGCACCCTCGGCGCGACCTCCTTGAGGTTGTCGACGAACGCACGCGTCGCGGCCTTGGGGAGGTTTTTGCCGAGGTGGATCCCCGCGTGGCCGCTCTCATCCTCCTTCTGGACGCAGCAGCCGTAGGACTCGTCATTCGCACCATGATGGGTGCGAACGAGGGTCCTTAATTTGAACATGGCGGTGCGCGATGATGCTGGCTTGTTTGTCAGGATCACCGCGCAGCCGCCTGTTCGGAAGAGGCAGTTGGCCAGGATCATGGATCTGTCGTTTCCGTTGTACCAATTTTGGCTTAGGGCTTCGGAGGTGATCACGAGGGCATGGATGTCTTTTCGCGTCTTGAAGACGTTTTGAACGATGTTGATTGATACAATACTAGCGCTGCACCCCATGCCGGCTAGGTTGTACACCTTGATGTCGTCCCGCATCTTGTAACGGTTTATGATGCGGGACGACAGCGAGGGGACCGTAGAGAGCATGGAAATGTTCACGACAAGTAGGTCGATTTCGGAAGGGGGAATCGAGGTTCGCTTGAAGAGGTTCTCGATCGAGTCGAGGAAAAACTCGTCCATCTCGAGGAGGCCGTCGTCGAGGGTCGCGCACGTTTCGCGGCTGCGGAAGACCATCTCCGGGGCGTAGGTTTCCTCGCCTATCCCGGAGCTCACGATGGCTTTCAAGAGGAATTTATACTCGTCGAGGCCGAGTTGTTTGTTCCTCATGATGATTTCGCCCGAAAATTTCGTGCTCAGCTTTCGATCGTCAGATGGTTGGTAACATTCGTAGTCGAGAATGTAGCAACATTGGCTCCTCCGACGATCGAAAGCTGACCATAGGAGGTAAAAGAGGGGGAGAAGAAGTGATAAGTATAAAAACATGTCAACAAATTCCATCTCTTTTTCTTTGTTCTATTTTTTGTGAGATGGGATTGGGGAGGAGCAAAATTGAGGTAGCTGAAATTAGGGAAATTTGTGCAATGAGAAAAATGGTTGATGAGAAATTTAAATTTAACACTTTGATTACATTGGTCTACTAGTGGACATGTGAGTGTGGACTTTCACACGGTGTAATTAATATACCTCTTAACTCCCACCCACAGATTGGTGAGATTGAACAACATACAATTTTTTTTTTACCCTAGCTAGTTACCCTTAATCGACTGATTTTATATATAAAGATAATTCAAAATTACAACGTTTTGAGTTATTGATGTAAAAATATTGCAGATTAATTTTTTTTCATGCAGAATTAGTTAATGGGCTTGCGAGTAGTAGTTAAATTCTCTTTAGGCTAAAAGTATGTAATTTGAGTTTGACCTTAACTAATTAATATTTAGAATGAAAGTCATATGCTTCTAGAAGACGTTAGATCTTAGCTGATTAAGTATGAGAATGAGACAAAGGGTTGTTAGCAAAAGCTTTTCGGGACCTATATACTCTTTTGTCCAGTTACAATTTTTGTGCGAGATGCAAGCGTCATATCAAACGGATTATGAGGTGGATTCAATTGACTTATGTTCTTAGGTTTTTCAAAATTTATATATATATTAATTACATCTTAAGCTTTCGTTTCCTCTAATTTTGTATGTTGTAAATAGAATAAATAAACTTATGCTCTGGTACAATTTTAAGATAAAGAAAAAGAAAGTACTTAAAAAGAAAGATACAACAAGGACATTTTGAGAATGACAACAACTAATTGTAAGCGTTAATTAATGTGCTCAAATATATTTTAATGATATTTCACTTTTGTTCAAAATAAGTAACGTTTTAGCCTTTCATTCATTTGTAAATTAGATGACATTTTGCATTTTTCAACTGTAGATTAATTAAGTGCATTTTTTTTTTCAAATTTACCCCTAAGAATCATTAAAATATGTTTGATAAATGTGTTATTTTAATGAGAAAGGTGTCTATTGATAGGAAGGAGTATTAGTTGTTTTACAAAAGGTATTAATTTATAAGTATAACTTATTTTCATTGAAAAATATTATGTATATATGTACAATTGCACCGTACAATTAGTATGCAAGAGTATTATTCTTTGAGATTATAAGTCCTTTGATATCTTTAATCTTTATGTATGTTTGATCAAATTTGACGAAAGAATTGTGTTTTTTGTAATTTTGGTGGTGCAAATAGCCCCAACCCTTAAGTATAGTTTGCTGACTTACCTATGTAATTATAACGTGAAGTGGCCTCTCGAAAAGATGAGTTTTCATTTACCCAATACATTACTTACAAATGATGTTAATTACCCTAGCAAAATATATACTTCCTTTATAACAGTTCTAGTAGTCAATATTTCCAACCACTTTTAACACAAATGAGTTCAGCCACATTAACAGCGTGTTATATGTGTAGTACAACTCCAACTCCATAAGTCAGTGGCGTACTTAAAGTCGTGTTTCTTTTTATATATACTAACACGTTTCCATCAATGACTTGACAGATAGTCCCACCTACCGTTCATCGCCTCTCTTAAATTTTGGCGACTTTAATAATTTATACCTCGGTTGTCAAAGTTGCTGTCAGCAAATACGCTTACTGTACTTGCTCTTTTCAACCCACAACTTCATCATTACTTCACCATTTTGGCTTCGGATTAAGGTGCTGTATATTTTGCCTTTGCAACTTCTTTTTCTTTTTTGCACTTTGATCGTTCAATTCCCCCTCGGTCACACTAAATTATCCTCTTTCTTTTTTAACCCGTCCCACGATAAATTTACTTTTTTTTAAGAGAAAAAATAAATTCAACCATCGATAATTTTTATCCTCACTTTCCACATGATATTATAAAAAATATCACACATTATACTATTCATTACTCCACTTTTCGTATTTCATTGGTGTTTCACCCTTCTGGATATTTAACACATGGACTCAGTCATGGTGGTTCGTTAGATATTTTTTTATTTTTCCACTTAATCCATCCATATTATGGAATACAAAGTGGAACACCAATTATGAAATAGGTGATCTCATTCCCTAACCGGATGAAAAAGTGTAATTGATTATCTTAAAATTCTGACGGTACAAATGCAACGTAAATATTCTAATGGTAAAGAGAAAAATGTCAACATTCGGTTATCCTCACATGGAAAGTATTTATGACATTTCAATAGGTATCCACATCTAAGCCTTCAATTCAAACACAAATATTAATTTTTCAGTAAATGATTAAATGATGTAATCTTATAATCCAAACATATATCTTCATTCAAATAATACAGTTCAATCAATCAAATCCTACTCAATCTCATCATAACTAATCAATCCAATCATGCGAACCAAACAAATCCTTAAAAGATTGACGTATTATAGGTCTACTGAGGAGTATGTACGACCAAAGTTGAAAAAAAATTGGAGATCATCTACTGGATACAACAATTTTTTTTAGGGACAATGATCAACCCAGAACCTATTGAGAAAACATATCTATAAGCATGACGGGCTGACACATGTACCCAATAAGGAATTTCAGTCCCAATCCAAGCGAAAGGATGTAGGGAGGAGTTTGTCAGCTGCGCTAAGTTGTGCGTTGTTTTGTTCTTTTTTCGAGGAACATATGCAATAGGCTTAGATTACAGGCCTTCTGTTCCAAAATACTCTTTTTCCCCTCTGCGTCCATAGAGTCCGTCAGCAGGTGAAGGTACGAGATTTCTAACCTCGTTGCAAGAGCGACACCTGCCTTCAATGCCCTAAGCTCCGCGCCAAGAACAGACCCGAGGGGCTCATGCAGGAACAACCCGCCGCTCGTGGTTGTCCATTACCATCCAGAATTACATACCCTACTGAGTATATAGTTTGTGCATCATAATAGCTTGCATACTGGATACAACAATTTTAATAAGCACAATATTCAAACTTATATATGAGATGTGATATTTTTACTTCTCTTTATAATATTCAAACTTCACTCAATCTTAATTCAAGTCAAACTATTAAAGAAAAGAATTGACTAAGTTCAAATTACTTTGTATATAGTCTTGAATATTCTTTTGTATCTTTTGTATTTACTCATTTGATTTGATTTTTATGAATTACGGAAACTATTGTTGTACATCACGTATATATTAGTGATTTTCCCTCATCACCAATTAACGGTGATCTCATACCTATTCTCACATGGTATCACTCGTCTTGATTTGTCTTATGAGGTGAATCAAATAATTCAATTTATCCATTCTCCAACAATTGATCATTTTGCTGCAGTTAAGAGGATTTTGCATTATGTTAAGGGCACTATTCATTTCGGGTTTGTCATTTGCTCGACACTCTGAGTCTGATATTTTAGTTATTCTTATGCTGACTGGGCACGTTTTATGGAGATGCGTCGTTCTACTTACGGGTACTCCATATTTTTGGGCGGGAATCTTGTTTCTTGGAGTGAAAAGAAACAACTCACTGTCTCGAGGTCGAGTTGTGAATCTGAGTATCGAGCCACGACAAACATTACCGTTGAGGTTGTTTAGCTAACGAGTCTTTTACGAGAGCTTCGAGTCTTGCCTCCTACATGTCCTCTTTTTCTTTGTGACAACAAAAGTGTAATTTTTCTCAGTCAGAACCCGGTTGCCCATAAACGGGTAAAGCATTATCGATATAGACTGTCACTTCGTTCGAGAGTTAGTCTCTTTCGGCAGAATTCAGACACAATTTGTTCCATCTCATCTACAGCTTGAAGACATTTTCACGAAGAGTCTTTCCCGTCCGGCATTTGAGTTTCTTTGTTCCAAGCTTTGCGTTTGCTTACATCCCACACAACGCTTGACGGGGAGTATTAAAGAAAAGAATTGACTAAGTTCAAATTACTTTATATATAGTCTAAAATATTCTTTTGTATCTTTTGTATTTACTCCTTTGATTTGGTTTTCATGAATTACGAAAACTATTGCAAATATTAGTGATTTTCCCTCATCACCAATTAACAATGATCTCATACCTATTCTTACACAAACAATACCAGAAAACAATTTCAGCAAGACTTCCTAACAATTTCAACAATTTCAGTAACGAGTGAACAATTTATTATGGTGTTGTTGCTTTCAGCAGGATTTGAATCCAGAATGTGGGCATGATCACACCTTTTTTTAATACAATGAAAGAATTTCATCTCATCTAAAAGTTCGAACTTGTTGAGAGGTATGCAATTAATTGTTTTATATTAATTATCTAACATATACTCCCTCCGGCCAACTGTAACTTTATCATTTTGGGTGTCTCAACTTAAGCTTTACGTTTCCTTTTTTGGCAAGTTGTAGGCCCACTTTTCTTCACAAATAATCCTACTTTCACTCAAAATTACATCAATTGTCACTTACTCTCTCCGTCCCACAAAGATAGACGTATAATTATTTTCACACAGATTAAGAAATGGAAGTTATTATAGTTAAAACATTAAAATTTTGCTTTGTTTTTCCATTTTGCCCTTATTAATAGTACTTAGATATTGATTTGGAAAAAAAAACAAGAGTGGAAATAAAACATTGATGATATATTAAATATACTAAGTGGTCTATCTTTATGGGACAGACGAAAATTTGTTGGGAAATTTGTAGTTTTGATGGAAGTTTCAAAATCAGATAGTGTAATAGGACCAGTCAGACATGTTAGCTGACTGATGATCTAGATATCAGATTAGGATGACCATCTGAGATGTATAGACAGTTGATGTAACAAGATAGGTCACATATTGAGGGGGAACTCAATATGCAGAAGATCAGAAGATCAGAAGATCAGAAGATCGGATGATCAGAAGATCAGATGATCAGAAGATCAGAAGATCTACATCAGAATAGGAAGAAGACGAGTCTGCAAGTTGTGCTAAGATAACCTGCATCAGAGGACTCAATTAGGTAGACTGGTCAGTTTTGAATGATCAGATCAGCTCAAATCAGGTGACCACCAGAAGATCATCAAGACATACGTATTCATCAGACACGAAGAATGTCAACCTAAGTTGGTAAATCAAACACTGAATAAGTATACTTGATAACCTATGAGAGAAAGACACGTATGTACGGAGCTGACATTGCAGGACAAGGCTCTTCAGAGTTAAACGGCTAGAAAGGACAAGCTTGCATGCTTTTGGCCATGCCGCCTCTGCACATATCAAATCGGGCCTGCAAACCTACCTTAAATAGACCGAAATTTGAATTGCTCTCCAACGGCTAGTTTGATTTCATGCCTATAAATAAGGGATCAAACCTTCATAGTAAGGTTACGGAAATTATCATCAAGCTCAAGCTCAAGCAATTTCCGCACAAAGAACACCAAATCGAAGATTTATTCTTAAGTGTTCATCCCTTAGTTCTTAGCAGAATACTTATCCTCTAGCTCTTGGCTACTTAGAAGATAGGATAGTATTCCAGTTGGAACAAAACAATTCTTACCCAACACTATTAGGTTAAGTTTGTTATAGCAAGATTTCTATCTAGGGTTTCTAGATTAGATTTCTGGGATTGGTTGAGTGTGAACTCGTTAAATATCTGTTGGTTGTATTGTGTTGGACTAACACATTAAACTAAGTCCAGTTGGTTAAGTTGGTGCCTCCACTGATAGGGAAGAGTGGACGTAGGACAAGTTGTCCGAATCACTATAAATTTGTGTGCCTTTAATCTGCTTTACACATACTTGCACACTACTCTTGTTATCTGCATGCATATTCTGTACCAGGATTAGACTAGCATCAAGCTACTCATCTGATCAGATTAACACTTTAGTTATCTGATTCAAACCAGATTGGTCAGAATCTTTAGTTGAGTAAAACTGGTTTTCACACGGGTTAACTAATCTTCCGCACCATCAGTTAAACTGATAGACGCCAAACTGATTTGCCTGTCAAATCAGTAAGTCGGATATCAGTCCAAACTGATCCACTTCTCACTCTGATCAGATAAACGTGAAAATCACATCTGATCCACGAAAAGTTTTTGAAGTCTATTCACCCCTCCCCTCTAGACTTCAACCCTCACTGAAACCCGTTCGGGACCTACAAGTGGTATCAGAGCAGTGGTTCTTCCGACCACTGGCTTTGAATATCATTAGTTCTTGAGGAAGAACCTTTGTGGTCACTTGAACTGATCTTTGAAAACCGTTTACAAAACTCATATTCTTCCAATATCACCACAAACATGGATAACACTTCAGGTATGCATCATAATCTACCCATGTTTTCTGTTGATGAGTATGCAGATTGGTCCATAGACATGAGAGATCATCTGGGAGTGATCAGTAACAGAATGGATGAGATTCTTGAGATAGGACCAATTATCATCTATCACTTTAACCCAGCTGAAGCAGGACGAGATCCTACGCAACCAGTTGGAGCAAGAATCAGAAAGAGTCCCTCTCTGATGGATGCAGATGAGAGGAAATTGTCTAATCTGGATACTGTTGCCAGACATCTCATCATGAAAACTATGGATGTTACTACACGAGAGAAAGTGAAGTACCTGAAGACAGCTAAGGAAGTTTGGGATACACTTGCTGAAATCTGCAGAGGAAAGGAACAGATCAAGGACAACAGACTGCAAGCTGAGCTAGTTATATTTGAGAAACTCAAGATGCTACCGAATGAAACAGTTGATCAATTTGATGGAAGGATCACACGAGGAGTCAATCGACTTCGTGATCTTGGACGAGTAATGTCAAACAAGGATATCAACTACAAGATTCTCAGATCATTGACCAAGAAATGGGATACAAAGGTGACTGTGATTAAGGATTGTCAAGATATTGCTACCATGAAGCCAAATGATCTAATCTTCAGTCTGAAAGCCCATGAGTTTGACATGATTGAGAGAGGACAAGGATCAAATGATGTCCCTGCTGAAGTTGCTACAAACTCAACTAAATATGTTGCATTCCAGGTAACTAGCAGCAGTTCACGAATCGTGGAACCAGTTGGAAACATCATCAGCCAGGCCGAACAGATTGCACCCGTAACAAGGAAACTTGAACGAACAAATGTTCAGATGGGCAAGTACAGAAAGTTCTATGATGACTATCGACGAAGCAGAGGAAGAGATCAAAGATCTTCTGACAGATCACAAGAGAGATATCGTTCTTCAGATAATAGGGACAACAGAAGAGATGACCGGAAAGATGATCACAGAGATGAAAGGAAAGTTGATCGGAGAGAGGATCGCAGAGAGAGCAGACGAGATGAAAGATCAGATAAAAGAGGATCTGATTACAGACAGAATGGAAAGTCTCCTGACAGATCATATCGAAGAAATGATTCACCAAACAGAGGAAATTCTGGAGATTCAAGAGTTTGCTACAACTGTCAGAAACCAGGTCACTACAGTGCTGATTGCCCCGATCTGACTCCCAAAGAAAGAGAAGAGAAACGAAACAAAATAGAACAAAGGTACTGAGATAGAAAAGCCATGGTTGCAGACACATCTGGAATTGACGATTCTTATCTACCATCCGATGACTCTGGATATTCATCTGTTGAAGATTTCTGTCTGATTACCACAACTGACGATGTCGATGATTTGAACTTCTCATCTGATGACGACATCTGTCTGATGGCCAAAGAAACTGACCAGTCTGAGGTAATCTTTAAACCTTCTGTGGTTTCTTATTCTACACCTGTTGTGCTTAGCACATCTGCTGGAGAGATTAACCTGCAGGTCTACAATGACCAAGTGCTTGATGATCTCTCTAATGCAATAGATACTTATACACGAGTGGAAGTTGAGAACGATACCCTAAGGGCTGAGAATATTCGGCTTGTCAAAGATATTGAAGCTAGTAAAGCAGCGGAACTAAAATCAGCTGAAACTGTTCAGAAGATGACTAAAGAACTGGAAGTTCTGAAAGTCAGTACTACTGATCAGGAAAAGCTGATTAAGGAACAGTTGGCTTTCAATGAACGACAAGCTGGAGAACTCAAAGTCCTTCAGGCTAAGTTTGATGAACTCTTCCGACTGCATGAGAATCTGAAAATATATGAGGACAATTTGCGTAAGAAAATAGAGGTTTTCACAAAATCTTCTAAGACTGTTCAAGATCTGAACAACTATTTTCGTACGCCAATTGACAATAAGGGAATTGGGTATGAGAACCCTTCTGGATCCTCAAAAGCCCCATTTGGGTCACATCAGAAAAGTGTAACCAAACGAGTTTCTGATCAAGATACACGAAAAGTCAAATCTGTATTAGATAAGGGAAAAGGATCAGCTGACCAGGCAAGGCAAGTGCCGAATCAGAAAGGGAACGGAAATGGACCCCAACTGATCAGACACAAGCCAAAGAATCAACAGAAGAATCTTGTTCTTCTGAAGAGACCTCAGCCAAATCAACAGAGTAGGCCTCAATCTGGACCATCTCATAAGGGACAGTACCAGCTGAAGTCAACTCAATCCAAGCTGCCTAACAAGCAAGCTAAGGGTAAACTGCTAAGACCAACTATGCCAGAAAGATATGAATCTTTTAATGGTAGCAGTCGTACCTACCCTTACAATCAGAAACCTAGAGCTGCTGCACCTGAGCCCCACTGGATTAAAAGAAGACAAGTTTCAATGAAAAATCTCAAGTCTTCTGATTCGTCCAAGGCTCACACTAATAATCATACTGATCAGATTGCATATGAAGAAACGTATGATTATGTAGATGTTTATGGGAGACAGATCAAGCCTTCTATTTTCAACAGAGGTGCCAGATATGTTTGGATCCCGAAAGGTACTTCTAATCCCCCAGGACCCGATTCTACTGGGGTACCTAAAGTCTGAATTGTTTGCAGAATCGATTGGGACTGGTAAATAAGAGTGGAGAACAGGCAACTATCGGGTACATAAATAGTGGATGCTCAAGACACATGACTGGAAGCCAGTTTCTCCTTTGCAACTATGTTGAAAGACCAGGCCCAAGAGTTCTCTTTGGTGACGATAACTTTGGTCATACCAGAGGAGTCGGAACCTTAGTGAACGATGATGTACAGATCACAGGAGTATCATATGTTGATGGATTAAAGCACAACCTGTTATCTGTTTCACAATTCTGCGACAATGGTTTTAGTATTGAGTTCTCGACAGAAAAATGCACAGTCAGAAATCGAGCTACTCAACAGATCTTGCTGATTGGTTCAAGAAAAGGAACGATATACACAGTAGATTAGAACAGTTATCCAAGAAATGCATGCCTGATTGTTAAGAGTTCGAAGAGCTCCAGCTGGCTCTGGCACAAGAGAATGAGCCATCTGAACTTTAAGACTCTTAACAAGATATCAAGGATGTCCTTGGTAGAAGGTCTCCCGAATGAAGTATTCTCTAAGGATCAGACATGTGTCGCATGTCAGAAGGGAAAACAAGTAAAAGCTTCATTCAAAGGGATACCTTCTCCTCCATCGAGTAGAGTATTACAACTGCTCCACATGGATCTATTTGGACCAGTTATGCCTCTTAGTTTCAATGGACGCAAATACACTCTAGTGGTCGTGGATGATTACTCCAAGTTTACCTGGTTGTATTCTTGTATAAGAAGAGTGAAACTACAACAAAGTTACCTGAACTTCTCAAGAAGATTCAGAATGAGAAGGATCTCAGCATAGTGAAAATCAGATCAGATAAAGGTACATAATTCTTGAACCAGTTTATATCTGATTTTTGCTCTGAGTTTGGTATACATCATGAGACATCAGCTGCAAGAACACCACAACAGAATAGCGTAGCATAAAGAAGAAACAGAACACTTAAAGAAGCTGCACGCACCATGTTAGCTGAGCATGCAACTCAAAGTCGTTTCTGGGCAGAAGCTGTCAATACAGCATGTCACACACAGAACAGATGTTCTCTGACTAAGATTCACTTTAAGACACCCTATGAACTGTGGAAGGGCAGAAAACCTCGTGTTTCTTACTTCCATGTTTTTGGGTGCAAGTGTTTCATACACAACAATGGGAAGAGTCAGTTGAGAACCTTCGATGCCAAGTCAGATGAGGTATATTCTTAGGATATTCCTCAACCATCAAAGCATTTAGGGTCTTCAACAGACGAACTCTAGTTGTGGAAGAAACACCTCATATGGTCTTTGATGAGTCATCGTCTGATCAAGAGAAATCTGCCGCAGAACAAGATGTATCATACAAACCAGATTCACTAAAAAAGGATCAGCTAAGGCTCAAAGGAAAGGATTCAAAATACATCACTGTATATGTTCCTAACTTTGAACTTGATGATTCACTAGGTCAGAAAGACCCCAAGGTACGTACAACTGTCAGTGAAGAAGTTGGTATAGCTGAGACAGTAACAACTGAACCGTCTGGTTCAGGGGGAACACCTGATGTTCCGGCAGACAGACTTCAGCACATGATGAGTCCAACATCAGCTGAGATATGTCCATGCCAAGTGGATCCTACTCAAGTTCCTCTCCCAGTCTCCAGTGATGAATCTTTATTAGAAGAGGATGATGTTCTCCAAATTGATGATAATCAGGACAGAAGGACCTGGATAACCAGTCATCCAACTGATCTGGTCATCGGAGACCCATCTGATAGAGTCAGAACTAGACATCAGATTGGTGAAAGTGCAATGTATTGTTGTTATTTGTCTTTGAAGGAACCACTCACTGTTGAAGAAGCTCTATCAAATGCAAGCTGGATTTTGACTATGCAAGAAGAATTAGAACAATTTGAGAGGAATCAAGTTTGGGAACTTGTAGACAGACCAACTCACCAAGATGTGATTGGAACTAAGTGGGTATTCAAGAACAAGAAGGATGAGCACAATGTAATAACCATAAATTAGGCAAGACTTGTTGCTAAGGGATATTCACAATCAGAAGGGATTGATTATGATGAAACCTTTGCACCATTCGCTCGCCTGGAAGCCATTCGGCTGTTTCTGGCCTATCTAGCTCATAGGGGATTTACTGTGTATCAAATGGATGTAAAGAGTGCATTCTTAAACGGGGTACTAGCTGAGGAAGTTTATGTTGAACAACCTCCTGTCTTTGAAATGAGCAACCAAGTGTACCGTTTAAGAAAAGCTCTTTATGGACTGAAACAGGCTCCTAGAGCTTGGTACGATACATTGTCCCAGTTCTTGATAGAGAATGGATTTACCAAGGGCTTGATTGATCGGACCTTGTTCAGAGTAGAAGATTGAGAAGACATTCTCTTGGTTCAGATCTATGTGGACGACATTATATTTGGTTCTCCCAATCAGTAGTTATGTGAGAAATTCAGTAAGCTGATGCAAGGGAAATTTGAGATGTCCATGATGGGTCAGATGAGCTACTTTCTAGGTCTTCAAGTCAAGCAAGCTCACACTGGGATATTCATCTGCCAGACAAAATACACAAGGAATTTGTTGGCTAAGTATGGAGTTCAGAATTGCAAGGAAGTCAGAATTTCATTGTTGACTGCATTTAAGATGGACCCAGATGAAGGTGGTAAGAAGACTAATCAGAAAGAGTATAGAGCTTTGAATGGATCATTATTATACCTCACTGCAAGCAGACCAGATATAACTTTTGCAGTAGGTGTATGTGCCAGATTTCAAGCTAATCCCAAACAAAGTCACCCTGGAAGCAGCTAAGCGGATTCCTAAGTATCTGAAGGGTACTGTAAACTTAGGCTTATGGTATCCAGCAGATGATAATCTTGAGCTTAGTGGGTATTCTGATTCTGATTATGGAGGATGTAGGATAGATAGGAAATCTACATCAGGTACTTGTCAGTTTCTAGGAAGCAAGCTGGTCTCGTGGTTATCTAAGAAGCAGACGTCTGTTGCCACATCTACTACTGAAGTAGAATATATGGCTGCTAGTAGTTGTTGCTCCCAACTGCTCTGGCTTTGTCAGCAGCTGAGGGATTACAACATAAAAGCTACCAATGTGCCTATCTTCTGTGACAGTAATAGTGCGATTGCTATCACTCAGAATCCAGTTCTGCACACGAGATACAAACATGTGGACATCATACACCACTTTATCCGAGATCATGCAGAAAAGAAGAACATCAGAATGAAAAAGATCCATACTGATAAACAAAGAGCTGACATCTTAACCAAGCATCTAGCTGAAGTCAGATTTAGAGAATTATGTAATGAGCTAGGACTACTGGATTTAGGAGATGAGGCTCCAGATTATTTTGGTGGTCTGATCTCAAATACCAATTGGTTAAGAAATTGATAGAAGGAAGAAAGTCAGTTGAAGGGGGGACTTCATCTGATCAGAAAGGATCAGTTGGGTACTGGTCAGTTACAAGGAACAGTTGAAGAAGGAACTTTAACTGATAAGGATGGTGCAGAAAGAGGGTCAATCTGACAAGAGTACATTGTTGGGAAAATTTACCAAGGCATAGGGAACACTAGGTTAACAAGAATCAGACTAGTCAGACTCGACAAAAGTGGTAACTGATTGATTACAATATCAGTCGGTCAGACATGTCTTCTAAAATTTTTTTTATCTCTTGAGATCTATTATCTTATGAAACTTGTCAACTGAGCTTATCTATATTTGTGTGATAATTACTGTGCACATTACTTTATGACGCAAGCACTGCAAACATTAAATGCGGACGTGGGGTTTGTATATTTAATAACATTCAATGCGTATTTTTCACCTCCAAATACATTCCGTATTTATTCCCAACCGCACAATTGTTTCACTTTACGGCCGTTTAATCTAAGCCATCCATTTCAAAATACGAATACTCAAGTATTTGTGGGAACTCGTGCAAAATGTTTCCCTCGCACCTTTAAAACCCTAAACGTTTTTTTTTTTGGAAAACCTTTATCACTTCCAAATCCTCTATTACTCTCGAGAATTTGTCAAAATCCTCTACATAAAACACAATTCTCTTGAAGCATTTGCAAATCAATCATTTCGAAGTTTATTCTATTCGATTTCTGGTAATTACTGAGTGATCGTTGATTATTGCTTAAAGTTTTTTTTTAATATGCGTCTAAATGTTTCGTTGGACTGTGTATTTCACTCATAATCTTCTGGAAATGTTTCTTTTTAATCTAATGTGTTTATGCTTAATGTATATCTTATGTATGTTTATAATATAGTTGCCTTTACATTGAACTGCTTCATAGCCCTAATTTGCTTTATACTTATGGGAATTACATAAATGGCAACTTCTACTGAGATATGCGATTATACTTCAATGATAAAACAAGTGATTGATGAGAAGTATGTTTTATTCAACACTACCAACGATCCAGAATCGAAGGAAATTTTGGATTGTCTTAGAGCATGTGGTCTCGAGCAGTTCTGCTTTCGGCACTTGAGCAGTGTATATATTACTGAGTCGCTAGAGTTTCTGAGAAATCTGAAGGAAACGAATAACAAGGAATTATACTCGTTTGTCGGAGGAAATAGAATCGATGTCACAAACGACGATCTTGGACGGATATTTAGCTTACCCGTTGGACGAAATTATCCAGATGAGCTTGCCGTGGGGATGTCAGACAAGAAGTATTTACAGAAGGTGTTGCTCAGGCCAGGGAACATTACAAACATCACTAATGTCAAGGTCCCCTATCTGAAAAGGAAATACATATTGCTTTTTGAGATCGTCTCAAGAGTAATTCTGGGTATTGCTTTCAGTCCAGATGCTCTAACTCAACAGAAGCAGCACGTCATGACTGCTATTATTGAGAAAGCTCCCGACATGAACTGGATGGGATTATTCAAGAACCGACTGCTGCAAGAATCTTCTAAATTCGTGGTAAATGCAGACAACCAGGTTGTTCTATCAAAGAACATATGTAACATTCACAAGGTGTCGATGATTCTATCAGATAAGCTTCCAAATTATCCTTGGTCTGAGGCCGACAGAAAGCTATATCAGGAAAAATTCAAGGCTCTATTGTACAAAGACGAAGAGCTATCTGGTCAAAGAGATGATGACCTAGCTCCTTACGTCCCTGTTGGTCCCGGTGAGAACGAGTCTTACACGTGTATGGGGGGGGAATACACGTGTTCAGTGATTTTAAAACTTTTTCTTACTGAGGTCAGCTTGGGTCAGAAAATCCTGAAGATTAGGTTCTGAGAAGCACAGATTGCTCTGAGTCAAAGTCTCATCGAGACAAAGATCCCGAGCCGCTTTCGGATACCTCGGATAATCCCAACCGAGTCCCGAGTGTCGAGATCCTGAGTTGCTTGGATCGATAACTAACTTCATCAATCCTCGGATGAGAGTTCATTTGGTAACTATCTGTTCTAGCTACTCAGTCGTGCGGAATGGTTGGCCCTTAGATTATACTCGTTTTAAGCTTTGCTGAAAACCTTCCCCTTATGAAATAGTGATTAGGCTGTGAATTACTTATGCAACTTTCAGTGGATTGATTCCAACTGAATATCAATGAAAAGTATGCTTTCAAAATCAAGTTGATGCAACAATTAAGCACAGATAAGGAAAGCGATAAAGAACACAACAGTTATAGTGGTTCAGAGACTCAAGCTCCTACATCCACTCTCCCTGACTCTTCAGAGAAATTCACTATCAAACTGAGCTTTCTGACTACCTCGTAGTTTACTTACTCAACTTCGTACTGAGTTTTTTCGACTACTCCGTGTTTACTTACTCAACCCGACCTTGAGTTTTTCGACTACCTCCGTAGTTTACTTACTCAATCACACACAAGATTTTCGACTACCTCAGAGGCTTACTAACTTCTTCTCTAGAGTTTTCTGACTACTCCGCGTAGTTTACTAACTCTTTACAACTCTACTTACCAACAAACACACTCCAACTACCTTCTCAAGGGTTTGGGGTTTCTTGGTTGATTTCCAACTAGGATGAGATATCCTTTACAATAAAGCACAATGCAAAGGGTTAGGATATCTCGACTAAGCTTTTGGATAAAACTTATCACGCTAGGCTTAGTAAATTGAGCTATCTTCAATATAAAAGCACTTGGGAAATTCAAGGTATTTCGAAAGTGCTTTAACTTTCGAAGAATAAGTTTGAGCTCTTGTTGCGTATAAATTTCCCGTAACCTTACTATGTAGAGGGTCACCAGTATTTATAGGCATACACCAAGGTCACTCTTGAAAACTATCCGTTGGAGAGATAGCTTCGTGAGTTCCCTCTTATGGTGTGTGAGAAAAAACTATATTTTAGAGTTTGAAACTCCCTAACACGTTTTAGGCCATAGCCTTTCATGTAGCCGGTCTTCACTTTTTGTAGTCTGGAACTTTCGTACATCTGACATCTTTTTCAGCGGCTTGTCACTGTCATTGTCAGTATGGTACAGTGTCATCTTCCTCTTTTTGACTTTTGTCTTCAGTTAAGGGTAGACACCTTTAACGGCTCTTTTGATCACAAACTCTGAGTTTGATATAACCTTAACAATACTTCTGACTTAGTTCCTTTTGCCTGCATTCGAATGTCTTGGCAATATCTAACTTTTTAAGGCATCGCGTTTCTCAAGATTTAAATCCTCCGGATAGATATATTCATTGCCTCGGAACATTCAGTTCATCTCGAGCATTCAAGATATTCTTGAAGTCTTGATAATTCTTTGTGTTCTTAGTTTTCTTGATCTTCAGATACTCAGTCTTCAGTCTTGTGTCTTGAGTCTTCGAGTCTTGATTTATCTTGACTGTTTTTTTTCTTGAGTCTTCATCTTTGAGTCTTGATCTCTCCGGTTTCATCTTGAGTCTTCATCTTTAGTCTTGATCTCTCAGTTTCATACTGAGTCTTCAGAGACTATTCTGAAACTATATCTGCTGACTTATACATTTTGCAGATAACATCCTGAATACTCTAAAACTGAATCCTGACTCAACTATCAAGATCATTACTGAACATGTCATACTCAGGGGTTTTGGGATCTTAATCAAAATCATATAATCTTTTATTAAATTCATCTCCCAACAATTTCCCCCTTTTTGATGATGCCAAAACCTATCTTGTTTACAAACATATAACCTATACTCAGGTTTCAGTTTTTCTTATTACAAGATTGGTTATGTCCCAACAGTTTCCTGAATCAGAGAATCTCCCCAAAAAAAAAATTTCAGAGAGTCTCCCAAGCATTTCATCACCAAACAATCAGTAATCAGGCATATCAAAAGACATGTAAAATAAATAAGATAATGAGGTATTATCTTTTGAGCATAATGATAAATCTTCATTGATGATAAGTGTTGCTTTACAGATTACAATGAATTTATCAAACAAAATCAAAAAGACAAACATTTGAAGAAACACAAAATCTTCTGAGTCTTCAGTTTTTTGCTCTGTTTGCTTCATTTTCGATTTCATCAATGGGTACTTCCCAGATCAAACATTCCGAAGTATCTCTTCTTCAGTTCATTTCTTTCCCGATGATGTCCGGATTTGTTTTCGATTAGTCCCATCGACCCGGTAAGTCTTGAGCAATTTCTTGCGTAATGGCCTTTTCATTTACCAAGCCATTACCAAATTTCGGAGGAGGATAGGAATATGGACCGGGGGCTACTATCTGTACTCCACCTTCATCCGCAAGGTTAATCCAGCTTTGTAGATACTTTGGATAAAAGGTGAGAAGATGTTCAATGAAAGCTTCGCTTACGATCGAGTCTTCCTTCTCCATTCCCCGAGAACATCAAAATTGAACCGAAGGTTCTCTTCACTTATTCCCACATGTCGCTGAGTTTAATGGGCATCCATTTATCAACATGGGGCCACCTCAGCGCTTTTCGATGTTCCTTTCCTCTTGCTTTCGCAAACTTTACGAAGTCACTCCTTCGTTTACGCTCTTCGCCTATCTCTTTTCCGATCCGCGAAGTTCCCGAGATCAAGCATTAACTTTCTTAGCTTGTTCTTTTTGGAGTGTCATCGAGCCTCTCTGAGTTGAAGACTTTCTTCGAGGTTGAGACTCGATTCTTCTTCATTTTCCGAATCGCTTTTCTCTGGGTTGGCTTAGAATCTTTAAACGCTTGCTTACTGAGTTGAACAACGCCCAAGGCTTTCCTCTTCATAAAGCGATTCGGCACCACTGGCTTGTTCCAACCTTAGTTCTATCACTCGGTTTCTCTCTTGCAACCTCAAGCTTGGTTTGCTTAGAAACTCGAATGTAGACAAAGCTTCTCTACTTGAGCAAATTTTAACTTCTCAAGAGCATCGACTTCTTTAAAGGCTTGAGCTAAATTGTACATTTCAAAGATCTTTCGAGCCTTCTTTTTTCCAAAGCACGTGCCATGAACTTCCCGAGGTCCGCCCTTCCCTTTCCCCTTCTTGGCACCGTAGTTTTGGAAGAAGTCCGGAGAGAGCCGTGTCCATATGATCTTGTTCTTTGCTCACACAAATGGATCTCTCTGCTAGCTGATCTTGCTCATCTTCCATTCTTCTAATGTGGTTCTTAGCCACGAGCAGTTCTTCGAAATGTGAGCAAAACCGGCGAGAGTGCATCTTTAAGCATCTCTGTCATCTTGGTCATGAAAGCATCGAGCTCATTTCCTCAACAATGATTTGATCCGCACCTCATATTTCTCTGTCGGTTTCTCCTCTAGTAATTCATCGACTCACGGTGCTTTTGTTTCATTTCATCACTTATCTCGCATTGATTCCCTCCAAATTTCTTTTTTTTTTTCTTCCATGGAGGTCATCCGAGTGGTCGAGTGTTTTGTATCTGCACGATTAGAAGAATGACTAAGTCCTTCCATTATCCGAGCTTGATTGGCCAATGTTTCTTCCATCCGAACAATTTTGATTGCCATTGGCTCAATCTTTTCAAGTTTCTCCATTACGAGTTAGATCAATCTCAGCGACCTTCAGCACCTTCTACGTGTTGTTTGATCATCCCGAAGCTTCGCTTCATCCCGAGCTCCATCCTCCAGTTGAGCCTCGATGCATTTTATCGACATTTCGAATTAAAGATAGTACTTTCAAGAACTCCGCATCATTATCAATAGTGCCAAAAGGTACTGAAGAGTGCTAGCTTCGATCTGAGGTTGATCGACAATGAAGTCTCTATTTCATTTGAGATCGATCCTCGGCTTCTCCTGTTGGTCCCCATCTCCATCTTTGGATTTATCTCCATTTGCGGGGCACTCAACCTCATTTGCTTTCTTCTCGGCTAGCTTCCTCTCGAACCACTCATCAAAATCGGAATTTTTTCAATCGAGCTTTGTCCTTCCGAACCACCGAGAAGTCGGTCGGGAAGGTTGTCTCCTCATTCCACCGTCTTCCCTCTGAATGCAAAGAATATCAAGCATCTCGGGAAGAGTCCGATTGAGGATATACACCGCCGCCCTTAATCGAAGAATATATCTTGCGGATCGGGGTATGAGTTTGAGCTCGAGTGTCGGTCGAGGATGAACCGTTCCCCCTTGCTCCTCCATTCGCCTTCTTGACCTCGCCTTTCTTCCATCTCGGGCTCTGGTTCAAGAGAAGCTTCGCTAAGGGATCAAGCGGCGAGTCACTCGAGGAGCTCATCGAGTACATTTTGCTCCTGAGCCCATTAGTATCTGAAGCTTGTGCATTCGAGTCCTCGGTTTAGATCTGAGTGGGTTACGAGACACGAGTGGCATTTCCTCGGTATAGTCCAGAGTTGGCTTGGCCCAGATCACGAGCACGCACATCTTGGATCGACTCTGGAGGCAGTTCTTGATTTGAGCACCTTGCATCTTGAATCGACTCTGGTGGGTCTTGATCTGAGCTTGACATCTTGGATCGACTCTGAGCCCCGGCTCTTGATCTGAGCTGATCATCCCCGAGGTAGGCATTTCGGTCTGAGCTCCTTTAAAAATTTCTGAGAAATTTTATCCGAATCGAGTGATGTCTCCAAAGACCTCGGAAGAAGACCTCGCCTCGATCGATCTCTGTGTCCTTGAGATAACTGAGCGGCACTTGTAATGGTGAACTTTGAGCGGTTTGGCCCTCGGGTTGTCTCTCCTCCGGAATCACTTTTTACCATCGTCGGTGAGAACCACCAATCTTCTGCTTTTGGAGCGAGGTTCTTCGTCTCTCAACAGTTTTTGCTCCTTGCTCTATTTTTTTCCTTCAATGTAACCTTCCCCTGGTTTGTTGAATCTCTTTCTCAGCCGCAGCGGTGATTCTACCTTCTTTTCTCTTTTCCCTCGAATAGCCTGCTTCTTCACAGCAGTGGGTTTGAAGAGAATTTTGGATTTAGGGAATGGGGTTGAGTTGGCGAAGATATCCTCTTCCTCTCTGCACATCTCCAAAATATAGGCAATTTTGGTGGCATGGTGGATCTTGCCTTTCATTGTGATTTCCCCATTGACTCTATTTATGATCTTGGCTTGCTCCGACACCATCTGGACTAAGAATTTCAGCCCGGTTGAAGTCGATGGTGGGAGATGCCTCGATCGCCGCCATCGATCGAGCTTGAGGTACTAATCGCTCAAAACTCTCCCCGCAAGACTCATGACGCTCTTGCTCATTAATATCCATCGGCCACACGATATTGTGGCTTTAGGTGCTTCTTGTTCAAAGTTGCCTCAAACTTCACAGGATTCTCAGCAATCCTATCTAGGTACTCCTGCTCTCTTCCCGACATATACATTGCAGGATCCTCTCCTCTATCACATAGCTCAAACACATCATTCAAATTTTTCGGAATAATGCACACCTCCTCTCAAAATCGGCGTATTTTGATGAGTGATCTAGATGAGATACTGATGTCGATCGAAGAGTGCATACAATCTTCTTCATCTGTTTTCAAATTACGATGAATTCGATTACCTCGCTTTCATGAACTCTGGTGCAGTGTCGACTTGCGACTAGATGGGTGAGTTTGGCGATCGGATCATATTCGAGCCTCCTCTTCTGGCTTTGAGTTGGTTGAGCTCTCAAGTGGGACAATGAACTCGTACCATGGCTTATTGGTTATGACCAATCTCTCGTACATGGTTGGAGCCATTTTAGAATGTGATTGAAGAATTTGAAGCTTTAGGGTTTTGCTATTTCGGGCAAAAGGGATTTTAATTCTGAGTATTTTGGGAACGAAAGGTTTGATAAAATTTTGGCTTGAATGGCTTGAAGAGGTATAGATAGCTTCGAGATCGTGGGGAATCGTGTAGTTTAGGTGAAAAGTAATGGTTGAGATTAATCTCTGATTAATCGGGTATATGAACCGACGATCTCTGAAAAGTAAGCCGCCAAAATATCCTCTGTGGTCAATAATGTGGCAGAGCATTAAATGATTGTCCTTCTTCGGAATTTAAAACGATCCCGCCCAAAATATTCCTCAGGTGTTTTGTATTTATTGCAAATGATTACTGAGTTATATTTAAGCAATAAATGGCTCACATGAGTCATTACTTCTTCAGACTAATTTCCTTCTATCAGTCTTACTGAGTACTGACCTTGATAAAATGTCGAAGATAATCTTGAAAATCTTGAAAAGGGTTCAAAGATGTTCTTGAGTAAGTGACCTATCAAGAATCTGAGTTTCTTGAGACTCAGTTCAGTATTTCATTTTATCCTGAGTTTCTCAGTAGAATTCTGAGAAAGCTTCATGTATCTGAAAATCTTCAATTTTCAGATTTACTCTATACACCTGGTTCTAACATCCCTAATTCAACTGAAAGTTCCTGAAATCTTGATTCAGCCAAAGGTTTAGTCAAGATATCAGCTCTTTGCCTATCAGTATGAATTTTCTCCATCCTTATGTCCTTTTTTCTATTATGATCTCTGATGAAGTGATGTCTGATATCCACATGCTTGCATCTGGTGTGCAATACCGGATTTTGTGAAATAGCAATGGCACTATTATTGTCACAAAATATTGGTACTTCATTGGCCACAACTTTATAATCCCTTAATTGTTGTCTGAGCCAAAGAATCTGAAAGCACAAAGACTTCCCTGCAAACCATGTATTCTCCTTCGAAGTATCTTGGTTGCTCTTGAGGTCTGCTTTTTTTTGAAACCAAGATATCGGTTTTTTTCCTAGAAATTGACAAGTTCCTGTTGTGGACTTTCTGTCAATTCTGCAACCTCCATAGTCAGCATCTGAGTAACCAGTTAATTCAAGGTTATCATCAGCTGGATACCATAATCCTCTATTCACTGTGCCCTTAAGATATCTCGAAGATCTTTTAGCGATCTCCATGTGACTAGTCTTAGGATTAGCTTGGTATCTTGCACATATCCCAACAAAGAAATGTTTTATCTGCCTACTTGCTGTGAGATAGAGCAATGATCCAATGATTCCTCTATAATCAGTATGATTTACTGATTTGCCTTCTGAATCAGGATCCATCTTGTAGTTAGTATTCATAGGAATCCTAACTGCATTGCAATTTTGTACACCATATTTGGCAATCAGATCTCTGGTGTACTTTGCTTGGTTGATGAATATTCCTTCCTTTGATTGTTTCACTTGAAGACCTAGAAAGAAATTCATCTCTCCCATCATTGACATCTCAAACTTGCCTTTCATCAGTGTTGAAAACTTTTCACACAGCTGATGGTTTGGAGATCCAAAAATGATGTCATCAACATATATATGAACCAGTAAGATATCTTTCCCATCCTCTATCCTGAACAGAGTTCTATCAACAGTTCCTTTGACAAAACCATGGTCAAGAAGAAACCAAAAAAGAGTATCATACCATGCTCGGTGCTTGCTTGAGACCATACAAGGCTTTTTCCGAGCACAGAAACTTGGTCATTCGGTTTGAACCCGGAGGTTGTTCCACATAAACCTCTTCTTTAAGTACACCGTTCGAAAATGCACTTTTCACATCCATTTGATAGATCGTGAACTTCATGTGGGCAGCATATGCAAGAAACAATCTGATGGCTTCTAGTCTTGCAACTGGTGCAAAAGTTTCATCATAATCCAAGCCTTCTTCTTGGGAATAACCTTGTGCAACTAGCCTTGCCTTGTTTCTTACAATGTTGTTGTTTTCATCTCTTTTATTCTTGAAAACCCACTTGGTTCCAATGACATTGTGCCTTCCAGGTCTATCTACCAACTCCCATACTTCATTCCTTGAGAATTGATTCAAATTTCATCTTGCATAGCAGTAATCCAATACGAATCTTGTAGAGCTTCACCAATCTCTGCAGGTTCTTTCTCTGATAGGAAGCAGCAGAATAGTGCACTTTCGCCATGGAACCTTCTTGTCTTAACACCTTCAGTTGGATCACCCACAATCCGACTTGTAGGATGGCTATCTAACCATTTCCTTCTTGATGTTCCCCTTCAATAGTATCCTCAACATTTGAAATGTTAGGTTCATTATGTCGATAAACTCGAGGAACAACAGAAAAGGAGAAAGTGAATCATCTTCCTCGTGGAAATTCTATTCGAACATTGTCGAGACATTTGTTCCCCTTTGGTTGATAGATTCGAATTTGCCTCACCGTGACCACATCTTCATTGGCATCACATACCGAGTCCGAACTTGTGTCTGCTCGATTGGTTACCTTTGAGATCTTGGTTTTCCCGAGTCTCACCATCCCGATTTCCATTCTCAACTTCTTTATCTGAGTCGAGTCACTCCCCAATCATAGATTGTGACCGACTTCGCTTTTCGTGTTCGATGAGATGATTTTTCTTTTGTTTCGGGCTTAATCTGGTGATCCTCTTAGTTAGTTCATCTGCATCATGTTCCCCGTTTCTTCCGAACACAAATAGTTTCATCAAAAACAACATGAGGTGTTTCCTCCACAATAAAGAGTCCTACAATTGTAAACTCGAAGGTTTTATGACTTGAAATATCCTAAGAATATTCCTTCATCGACTTTTACTATCAAAAGTTTTCAACCGATCTTTACCATTATTGTGTATGAAACACTTGCAACCAAACACACGAAAAAGAAAGAAACAAGAGGCTTCCTTTCATTCCAAAGCTCATAAGGTGTTTTGCCTTGACTCTTAGTCAAGATGGATCTATTCTCGTGAGTAGCATGCGGTGTTGATGACTTCAAAATTTCAAAATCTTTTAGGAATATCGACTTCACTATCATTGTCCTTGCAGCCTTCTTTTTCGAGTCCTGTTCCTTTTTCAAAGAACACCATTTTGTTGAGGGTCCTTGCAAATTGATGTTTCATGAGAAATTCCATTTCTTTGCACAATAATCGATATAATATGATTTATAAATTCAGTTCCTTTGTCAGATCTGATTTTGACCACACTCAGATTCTTCTCAATACTAAGCCTTTTCAGTAGCTCTGGCAGTTTTATCTGAGTCTCTTTCTTACTAAGTAAGAATATGACCCCAAGTATATCTCGAGTAGTCATCAACTACTACCAATGTGTATTTCCTGCCATTTGTGCTCACAGTGTTATAGGACCAAAAAGATCCATATGAAGTAATCAAGTATTCTTTCAAAGAGAAACCTCAACTTTACTTTTAAATGATGCTTTTATCTGTTTCCTTTTCCGCACGCATCACAAATATGTTCCTTCTTGAACACTTCGTTAGGTAACCCTCTCACAAGAGCTAATCTTGCAAGCTTGTTCAGGGTTTTGAAATTTAGGTGATTCATTCTTTTATGCCATAACCAACTGGTATCTGTGGAACTTTTAGCAACTAAACATGTATCTTTAGGAGTTGAACTCCAATCAGCAAGATACACATTCCCTTTTCTTGTACCAATCAAGAATACTTTTACGTGATGTATCATCTTTCACAAAACATAAGTTCTTAGAGAACTCAACATTAAAACCTTTATCACAGAATTGGCTAATTGAAAGCGGGTTATGCTTCAATCCGATATACATATGAAACACCATGGATATGAACCGAGTCGATTTCCAAAGTTCCATATCCTTCATCGTCTCCTTGAGTTATCTCCAAAAGTGATCTCGTGGGCCTCTATGTTCAACATAGTCAATGAGTAACTTCTTGCATCCTCCGTCATATGTCTTGAACATCCACCGTCAAGATACCATATATCGAGTTTTTTTTCATCTCGGCTCATCGCTGCCATGATCTTTAGTCGGTTTAGTGCCCTTTGTTTTCCTCCTCCTCAATGGCCATTAGGCGGATGTCATCACTATCACCGTCTCGAGAATATTTCATCCAAGAGCTAGATTCCTCCTCGAATGTTCTTTTTTTTCGCAACCATGGCCTTTGAGAACTTCTCGGTCTCTTTTAGCTTGTCTTTCTCTTCTCTCCTTAAGACTCAACTCGACAATCATACCTGGAAGTGACCTTTCTTCCGACAATTATAAAGATCCTGTTGGCATCATCATCCCGATCATTTTCTTCTTTGGACTTGGAGTCCTTCTTTTCGGATGAAGATCCTTCAAATTTTCAGTCCTTCTTCTTCTCGGTTGATATGTCCTCGTGTTTCTTCTGTACTGTTGTTCTGTAAAAAGCTTTTGTATTTTCCAAATCTACTATTAAGTCTGTCAAACCTCCTTGCCATCGGTCTTAGCTTTTCCTCAAGCTCATCCCGATGTTTGGCATGGGGTTCTCGAATTTTTTTAGTTTTATAGGTTTTATCTTTTTTGCTTTTAAAGCCACATTTTTACTTGATGAAGAATCATCTTTCTTTGTCGACCTTTTTGGATTTCTTATCAATTACAAATTCATAGGCTTTCGATTCGAAGAATACTTGTTGGTATGGCATTGAGCTAATGTTCTTGGTGTTTTCAATCACCACTTTGCATGAATATCCCATTTCTTAGAAAGACCTCTAAGAATTTTTAATGCCACTTCTCTTTGTGGATATTTCTTTCCAAGTGCATTTAGATCATTCATGATGCTAGTGAATCGACTTCCAATTTGTCTATTGATTCACCATCATCCATTTCAAAACCGTCAAACTTTCCAATTGCCAATTTGAAAGTTTGTTTTCTTTTATATGATATGTGCCTTGCACATAACAAATAGTGTATCCCATATCTCTCTTTAGCAAGATTACGGTGAGAGATCATTCCCATTACACCATCATCAATTGTACTATATAGTGTGTTTTTTGCCATGTAGTCTAGATTGACTAACTTCCTCTCCTCAGAGTTAGTTGGTCATCGACTTAGGAAATTCTTCTCTAGGGTCAATTCTCTCCTCTTCTCAGTAATTCAGGATTCACCACAAAGAAATTTGAATGGTCCTTGAGAGACCACTCTCCACATACGCTCATGTTTGGAATACGATGTGCCTCTGCATTCTCGGTCTCCATAGATCATAGTTCTCATCGAGAACATGGGAAGTTTTTAGAAGACATTTTTTCCGATCTTTTGAAAAGAAACGAATTTCAAAGAAATAAGATCGATTCGGATAGACCACAAGTATTTTTGAAAATAAAACTTTGGTCAACACAAACCAGGGTCAAGTTGAACCACCGCTCGATACCACTTGTTGGTCCCGTGAAACGAGTCTTACACGTGTATGGGGGGGAATACACGTGTTCAAAGATTTTAAAACTTTTTCTTCGAGGTCACTTTTGGGGTCGAAAAATCCTCAAGATTAGGTTCGAGAAGCACAGATTGCTCTGAGTCAAAGTCTCGAGACAAAGTGATCCCGAAATGCTTTTCGATACCTCGATAATCCCAACCGAGTCCCGAAAGTGTCGAGATCCCGAGTTGCTTGGATCGAGATAACTAACTTCATCAATCCTCGATGAGAGTTCATTTTGGTAACTATCTGTTCTAGCTACTCACCGGTATCTTGAAATGGTTGGCCCTTAGATTATACTCGCTTTTAAGCTTTGGTTGAAAACCTTCCCTTATGAAATAGTGATTAGGTCAGAATTACTTATGCAACTTTCAAAGGATTGATTCCAACCGAATATCAATGAAAAGTATGCTTTCAAAATCAAGTTGATGCAACAATTAAGCACGATAAGAAAGCGATAAAGAACACGATTAGCTATAGTGGTTCGTAGACTCAAGCTCCTACATCCACTCTCCCCCCGACTCTTGAGAGAAATTCACTATCAAACCGAAGCTTTACGACTACCTCGTAGTTTACTTACTCAACTCTCGCCCCGAGTTTTTCGACTACTCCACGTAGTTTACTTACTCAACCCGACCTTGAGTTTTCTCGACTACCTCCGTAGTTTACTTACTCAATCACACACAAGCTTTTGACTACCTCAGAGCTTACTAACTTCTTCTCTAGAGTTTTTCTCGACTACTCCGCGTAGTTTACTAACTCTTTACAACTCTACTTACCAACAAACACACTCCAACTACCTTCTCAAGGGTTTGGGGTTTCTTGGTTGATTTCAACTAGGATGAGATATCCTTTACAATAAAAGCACAATGCAAAGGGTTAGGATATCTCGACTAAGCTTTTGGATAAAACTTATCACGCTAGGCTTAGTAAATTGAGCTATCTTCAATATAAAAGCACTTGGGAAATTCAAGGTATTTCGAGTGCTTTAACTTTCGCAAGAATAAGTTTGAGCTCTTGTTGCGTATAAATTTCCCGTAACCTTACTATGTAGAGGGTCACCAGTATTTATAGGCATACACCAAGGTCACTCTTGAAAACTATCCGTTGGAGAGATAGCTTCGTGAGTTCCCTCTTATGGTGTGTGAGAAACGGCTATATTTAGAGTTTGAAACTCCCTAACACGTTTTAGGCCATAGCCTTTCATGTAGCCGGTCTTCACTTTTTGTAGTCTGGAACTTTCGTACATCTGACATCTTTTTTTTTTGCTTGTCACTGTCATTGTCAGTATGGTACAGTGTCATCTTCCTCTTTTTGACTTTTGTCTTCGCCATAAGGTAGACACCTTTAACGGCTCTTTTTGATCACAAACTCTGAGTTTGATATAACCTTAACAATACTTCTGACTTAGTTCCTTTTGTCTGCATTCGAATGTATTGGCAATATCTAACTTTTTAAGGCATCGCGTTTCTCTCAGTATTGCATCCTCCAGATAGATATATTCAGTGCCTCGGAACATTCAGGTTCATACTGAGCATTCAGTATATTACTGAGTCTTCAGTAATTACTGTGCTCTTAGTTTTCTTGATCTTCAGATACTCAGTCTTCAGTCTTGTGTCTTCAGAGTCTTCTGAGTCTTCAGAGTCTTCTGAGTCTTCAGATTTATACTGACTGTTTTTTACTGAGTCTTCATGCTGAGTCTTCAGTCTCTCAGTTTCATGCTGAGTCTTCAGAGACTATTCTGAAACTATATCTGCTGACTTATACATTTTGCAGATAACATCCTGAATACTCTAAAACTGAATCCTGACTCAACTATCAAGATCATTACTGAACATGTCATACTCAGGGGTTTTGGGATCTTAATCAAAATCATATAATCTTTTATTAAATTCATCTCCCAACAGTCCCTAAAACCAAGAAAGACAAGGGTCCAGCTATGTCAGTGCAATCAGCAGCTCAAGCCCAACCAAAGACAAGAATACTCAAGAGGAAACAGTTGGCCAGCAAACCAACTAAGACAGCTGAAGATGTAAGTGAGAAAAGGCAGAAGAAGCTCACTGCTATGCTGCCAAAGAAGATTGGAATGCCATCTGAAGGTCTTCGGGATGAAGACAGTGATGTTGAATTCCAGGGAATCCGCTGGTGAGATGATGGTTGAGCAAGCTGGTGAAGGGACGGTTGCTAGTTCTGAGCGAACGGTCAGTACGGAGCACGAACTGGTAACTGCAGAAGAACCTGGTCAGATGGAGGCCGGTGAGCAAGAAGAGGTACAACCTGAGGAAGCCCAAGATGAGTCTGAACCCTCTGACTCAGCTCATCTTAGTTCTTTATTCAAGGGGCATGAACCCACACATTATCCCAGATCACCTACTCCCCCTTCACCTCATCAGGATGAACCCTTACCATCACCTCCCAGACAACCATCTTCCCCGATTGAACCTACTCAACATAAACCTTCTATTTCTGAGCAAATTTCATTCGTTGAGATTCAACTCCCTGAGCCTACTGAACCGCAATTTGAACCCTCCTCTATTCCTCCTCCTGCCCTTTCTACTGCTGAGACTGAGTTATTAAGGGAAGTCACTCCAGATATTCAGACAGCTCAGCAGAAGGCAATGTTTGTGTCCACCACCCACAACCCATTCAACACAAAAATTGTGTTTGAATATCCTGAACCAGAGAAGCCAATTGTCAAATTTCTGAGGAGAAGGGTTGATAATTTTATGTCTCAGCACTAATCGTTTCTGGTGGATCATCCTGGAGTGCAGCAAATTGTCTCAGATGCCCTATTCTGGAGAGATGTTCGTCTGCAGTACATTGAGGACTTCTTGCTGCTCCTGGATGCATATGGGCGAGAAGAGTTTGTTGATCTGGAACTGAAAATGAAGAATCTAACAGGTGTAGGAAGTGCTACTGAGTTAGCATCTGACGCTGATGTTGCCAGGTTGGTCAACAAACTGATGGGTTATCCAGAGTTTGACTTCGAGGAAGACGTTGGTCCATCTGAGTGGGACATTCCTCATGCTGCCGATGAACCAGTCGAGGGTGTACCAGATGAGACTCTGACTGGTGAGGCGCAAACTCCCATTTTTATAATTCCCGCCTGAAACCCTAGATCAAGTATCCACGGCTCTTCTGGATAGGGTGAAGGCATCAGTTGAAACTCACTTCAACATTCTTGCTGAAAAATTGCTAATTCAAATGGATGAAAGGACCAAGCAACTAGTTGAAGCTGAGAGGAATCAGACTGCGAAGAACCTGTCCGAAATGCACTCTACCATTGCATTATCTGAGATGAACAGAGTAGAGTTGATGCTGCAAAAGCTTGGCCTGGAAGTCTCAATGCTTTCAATGGTCAGAGTCCTACTAAAGGAAGCATACAAATCTCTAATGCGGGCGGATTCCAGTTTTGAAGCATCTATCAGGAAATTTGAGGTCTCTATCACAGTCGCCAAGAAAGCCTTGGAAGAAGCAGTCTCAAAAAGGCTTGGACCTACACCTTCATCTTCTTCGACTGTGAGTATTCAATCTATGGAGGCAGAGGACCTAAAGAAAGAAATGCAATCTCTCTTCCAGACCTTGGAGAAGATGTACGACTTCTTTTTGATGCAGCCAAAAAGTGGGAAGGAAAGGACGGAGCTGGAACATCAGAAAAACTCCAAGAAGGTCAGGGTCAGCTAACCATTTTAACTGCTACTGCTGCACCAACTCAGGCTACGGAACTAGCAGATACTGAGCTAGCTGAGATGTTTTCAACAATTGAGGAGCACACTAAGCAGCTTGACCTTCAAGACAAAGCCATTTCTGAACAGAAAGATGCCATGGTAGATCTGACTTCAAGAGTCGACAGAATTGAAGATTTCTCTTCAAATGTTCAGCAACGGCTACAAACAGAAGAAGAAGCAAAAAATCTGGAGTTGGCCAGGAAGTTAGAAGGGGAGTTTGCTTCTGAATCAGCAGAAGCAGTTGAAGAAAGAAAGAAGATGCAAAAGGTGAAGAAGAAGACAGTAGTGACCAGATCTGAACAGCTACTCTCCTCTGAGCAGATCAAAGAACAGCAAGATCAGATCAGGATAAGAAGGGTCATGGAAGAAGCTGTCAGAAAGAAGAAATTGCGTGAAGCTGGAGGTCTGGACAGAGCCTTCAAAAGAAAACAGAAGAGAAGGTTGTTGCATCCAGTGCTGAAGTTGATGAGAATTGGATTGAGAGAGCCCTTCCTGCCAGCATGGACGACATACTTATCTGTAGGGAAGATCTCCACGAACCTTGGAGAATCATAAAGACTGACTGGTTGTGTGATGTCTTTATGATACAACGAGTTCCAGAAGAGAAAGATGAAATGCTTTTTGATGAAATCTTTCTGGACTGGTTGGAAACGAAGTACCCAGTTTTCTATCAAGAGGTTATGAGAGAAGGACAGATTATGACAATGAGACCTTCTGCTCCTAGATATGAATTTCTCATACCTCCTCTGAAGAGAAACAAATACGATCCAGTGGCGTTCAGACAAGTTTATATCGAAGCACTGGAAAGAGGGAACATTATTGAGGAAGACCGCCAGAAGGAAGTACTTAAAAGGATGTACGACATATTTCAAATCCCTGAAGGCTTGAGGGACAAGAAGTAAACAGAAGAACGGTTCTTAAGTCAGGAGGTTGTTGGGGAATAAGTTGCACAGATCTATTCGGGGTGAATATTTAAATACAAATTTAATTCTTATAATTATTACTAGCATGAATTAATTCTATATTAATTCAAATAATAATTCAACAACATATCATGCATATAATTAATTCACGTAAATCCTACGCATGCGGAATTCTACGAGTTTACGTGAACGTACCTCTTGGGATGGCAGTGATCTGGCTGATTAGACTAACCAAAAGAACTTCTCAAGTATTCCCTTAACCCTTGTTCGACTATCCGGTGGAAGGACACTTGTGAACAATTAACAAAAGAAAAATAAATTATGTTGCACCACCTTTGTGGATTTACTAATTTTTCCAGCACATGGAATTGTACTTGGGAATGAAAGAGTCATCCCCTATTTATAGCTAGGTGATGGGCGAAAATTTTGGTAGAAAAACAATGTGGGAAAAACTTTTCTTGATCTCCAAGAAATCTTGAATATATCTCTTATATTCTTTTTCCCATAATTATAATATTCCACAAAAATCCCACCTCACCAATATTATGGATAATTTCGAAATATGGGGTACCAAGAATCCAAGATTTGGATCTTCTTGAATTTATGAAATATTCTTGTATTTCAAGAAATACATATCTTCCATAATATCTTTTCAAGAAAATCTTTCTTGCCCACTATATTTCAAAATTTTCGAAATTCCTCTTATGAATAACCAAGTGGGAGATTTCTTGAATTTAATGAGATAATCTTGTATTCCAAGAATACATATCTTCATTCCATAACAAAATTCAAAGAAAATATTTCTCCCCTCTTATCCATAATTTTCGAAAATAATAGGAAAAATTAAGCAACAATATTTATTTTATTTTAATCACCTTTTTCAGTTATTGGACTATATGTTGGGCTACTTAGGGGGCCTTTAGGAGAATTAAGATTGGACCTCCTAATGGACTTTGAATATCTAATATTGAGCCACAATATTATTCAAGCTCATAAATATTAATTAATCCCACTACATAATTAATATTGCACTATCCATCTTAACCCATATTACACCAATATGGCTCCCTTGTTATTATTTCCGTGTTTAAGATTATCTAGCCCATTAATTAATTCAAGCCACTGAAATAGCTTTCCATTAATTAATATCTTTTATCCTTGGTCAAGGAACGGTTCAACATTATTATCCATACCGGAAACTAATTCCACTTGCAAGATTTGGTATGATAAAGCTTATGAACCTCCCAAGGGGGCAAATCAAACAAGCGTACTTGCACACAATTCTTCGTATTAAATCTTAGTGTCGCGAGTCGTTTTATTTGGAGAATATTATGTGGCTAATTCGGTTACGACTCACAAATAAAACATGCACGTGTAAAATAAACCATAAATAAGAAGAATTTGTTGACCCATTAAATCCCAAGAAATGACTACTCGTGACATACCAAACATGTAGTCAAACCTACCTTGACCCCTGTTTTAATTTCTTATATATATATACTTATAATTAAGACACAAATAAAATTGTTTATTAACGCCTAATATTTTGGAAGAATGAGTATTATTTGTGTTATAGATTATACCCTATATCATGTATAAAAACTATCTCATACGAATATAATGTCTCGCTCTTTAAACAAAGTATTATGTGCATCATGTTCAAAAAATCAACACTCTATAAATAAAATGTTGATTTTTAGGTGAAAAGGGGTAACAAAATAGAGAAAGAATATGTATAATTCACATTTTCAATATACATATAAATGTATTCGACTGAATATAAAGATGTTTAGTTCAAATAATTTTTCAAAATATATAAAAATTCTAAAGTGCATTTAGCTACACTATATTATAAATTGGGCCCCCTCAGAAAAATTTAAGGTCCGGGATGTAGTATTCATGAGTTTTACACGTCTAATATTTGATACATCTCATGAAGATGAATCATTATGGATGAAGATGATTTGGAAAATTGATATATGAGTGCTAGGGTATTTGTGTACATGGATGATCTCTCGAATTTTTCTGTACCTCACCTCTCTGGGAATTTTCTGAACGTATTTTCTCTCTGGGAATATTTTTGTCCCCCTTCTCTTGTTTGTTTTTTCTTCCATTTATAGTACTCCGACAAGCATGAGCTGGTTTGGCAAGCATGAGCTGGAGGCTTCGGGCCATGCAAGAACTCTTGTGATGCCGCCACCTTTCCAACTTCGTCTTCTAGATTGATCTTAGCTCTTGCTTGTCTAAAAGGCACTCTTTTGGTCGTCCAAATCAATCTTTTGCTCGGCTGTATGCTTTGTTCGCCCCTTTAACCATGTCAGTTTTATGCTGGAATACTGTCCTCCTCGAGCATACTGAGCCCTCAGGATGTCTGGGTCTTCGGGATGTTTGGGTCTTCAAGATATCTGAGTATCGAACATACTGACCCCTCAGGATGTCTGAGTATCGAGCATACTGACCCCTCAGGTTTGTCTGAGTCTTCAGGATATCTGAACCTTCAGGATGTCTGAGCATCGAGCATACTGACCCCTCAGGATGTCTGAGTACCGAGCATACTGACCCCTCAGGTTTGTCTGAGTCTTCAGGATATCTGAACCCTCAGGATGTCTGAGCATCGAGCATACTGACCCCTCAGGTTTGTCTGAGTCTTCAGGATATCTGAGTAGAGAGTATACTGACCCCTCAGGATAGTCTGAGCATTTAGGCTGTCTGAGTCCTCAGACTTGTTCGTGGCCTCAGACTTGTCTGAGCCCTCAGGTTTGTCTGAGTCCTCAGATCACTTGACTTAGCTCATTTGATTCCTTCTTTCCTGATCTGAGTGGTGAACATGCTTATTTGCTCGGTAGGCTTGGTTGAGCAACTTTGGTTGGTAAATGGAATGCTGGCGAACAAAACTTTCTTCATAGGCAAATATGTTCGCTTGGTTGACAAGTGGCGAGTTGGTCGAACAAACTTGTTTGGTCGGCGAGCGGCGAGCACACTTGTCCATCGTGGATGATTATTTTAATAGTCGAATATTACACGTGTCTCTCTTACGTGTCCGATCAATGCTGAATAATTATATCGAACACAACACTTAGCAATCACATATGACCAATAATATTGCCAAAGATAAAAAGTATTGAATCTCGTTGATTCTCTACCCATGATAAGTCAAAGCAATAGTTACCAATCACACGTGATCATATTTAAGGAATTAAGATTAAGAAATAATGAACCACTGAGGTCTAATTCTTCCTTATTCAGTTCTGAAGAATTTGTCCTCCTCAGAGGTCCTATTCAAAGGCATCACCATGCACTAGTGTAATCTCTTGGTCAAGACAAGCCAATATGAGCCTTACACTTCAACCTTTCACGATGGGTTGTTCATTTCCATCTAGGTCGTGAATGGCGTACTTTTAGTTACAAGGGACTGTTAATTTAATCTTATGTGATCTGGTATCACTAAATTAACTACAATGTAACATGTACGACTTATTAAACAGTTATGCAGTAAATATATGTAACATTCGATAATATTTAAAGCATCAGTGATAAATAATTTATTTCAGTAAATAAGTCCGAAATTCAGTTTTGATTATACAAAGTAAAAAGCATACTTTCTAGTATAATCCCAACAGAGGTTTGGTAATACCTTTTGCAATTCATTTTTGTACTTGTAAGATAATTATCTCAATGAAATGAATTACCTGTTTTCTGACCCTAAGACATCATCTCAATGTCTTCTAATTTCTTGTGTCCCTGTCTTTACCTTCCTTTTATTTATCCGTTTTTCTGATTTATCTGTTTTGGTTCCATCAAAAAGGGGGAAATTGTTGGGAAATTTGTAGTTTTGATGGAAGTTTCAAAATCAGATAGTGTAATAGGACCAGTCAAACATGTTAGCTGACTGATGATCTAGATATCAGATTAGGATAACCAGCAGAGATGTATAGACAACTTATGTAACAAGATAGGTCACATATTGAGGGAGAACTCAATATGCAGAAGATCAGATGATCAGATGATCAGAAGATCATAAGATCGGATGATCGATCGGAAGATCTACATCAGAATAGGAAGAAGACGAGTCTGCAAGTTGTGCTAAGACAACCTGCATCAGAGGACTCAATTAGGTAGACTGGTCACTTTTGAATGATCAGGTCAGCTCAAATCAGGTGACCACCAGAAGATCATCAAGACATATGTATTCATCAGACACGAAGAATGTCAACCTAAGTTGGTAAATCAAACACTGAATAAGTATACTTGATAACCTATGAGAGAAAGACACGTATGTACGGAGCTGACATTGCAGGACAAGGCTCTTCAGAGTTAAACGGCTAGAAAGGACAAGCTTGCATGCTTTTGGCCATGCCGCCTCTGCGCATATCAAATCAAGCCTGCAAACCTACCTTAAATAGACCGAAATTCGAATTGCTCTCCAACGGCTAGTTCGATTTCGTGCCTATAAACAAGGGATCAAACCTTCATACTAAGGTTATGGAAATTATCATCAAGCTCAAGCTCAAGCAATTTCCGAGCAAAGAACACCAAATCGGAGATTTATTCTTAAGTGTTCATCCCTTAGTTCTTAGCAGAATACTTATCCTCTAGCTCTTGGCTACTTAGAAGATAGGAGAGTATTCTAGTTGGAACAAAACAATTCTTACCCAACTCTGTTAGGTTAAGTTTGTTATAGCAAGATTTCTATCTAGGGTTTCTAGATTAGATTTCTGGGATTGGTTGAGTGTGAACTCGTTAAATATCTGTTGGTTGTATTGTGTTGGACTAACACATTAAACTAAGTCCAGTTGGTTAAGTTGGTGCCCCTACTGATAGGGAAGAGTGGACGTAGGACAAGTTGCCCGAACCACTATAAATCTGTGTGCCTTTAATCTGCTTTACACATACTTGAACACTACTCTTGTTATCTGCATGCATATTCTGTACCAGGATTAGACTAGCATCAAGCTACTCATCTGATCAGATTAACACTTTAGTTATCTGATTCAAAACCAGATTGGTCAGAATATTTAGTTGAGTAAAACTGGTTTTCACACGGGTTAACTAATCTTCCGCACCATCAGTTAAATTGATAGACGCCAAACTGATCTGCCTGTCAGATCAGTAAGTCGGATATCAGTCCAAACTGATCCACTTCGCACTCTGATCAGATAAATGCAAATCACATCTGATCCACGAAAAGTTTTTGAAGTATATTCACCCCTCCCCTCTAGACTTCAACCCTCACTGAAACCCGTTCGGGACCTACAAAATTGAAATCAGATTTATCTTTGTGGGACGGAGAGAGTATTTAATATTAAAATACACACACTTTCTTTTTCTTTCTCCACTTTTTTACTTTTCTTATGCATCACATCAACCAACAATACATTTAATATTATATTCCTTAAAATCTGTGTGAATCCCAAATGTAAAGCTTACATTGGTATGGAAGTAGTATGTGTATAAGAGCATTCGCAATGGTCCATTCAAAGGGTGTTTAAACATTGGTGTTGGAGTTATACGTGAAAGTATGCTTTTACGTAATAACGAACTAATGCAACTCTTATTTACTGAATATAAATATTTCATCACTGTTGCTTTAAATATAAATGAATGTTAATTATTTATTGCAAACCGTTTATATATTAGTACAGTATTACATTGTAGTTAATGTGGTGATACCCGATCACAGAAGATCACATTAGCAGTGCCTTGTAAATAAAAGTACAACTTCACAATCTAAATGGAATTGAACACTGCATTGGTAGAGGTTGAAATGCAAAGCTCAGATTGACTTATCTTGACCAAGAGATAGCACTAGCACATTATGATGTGCTGAAGAGGACCTATAGAGAGGATAATTTCTTCCGTACTGACTTAAGAGATGAAGAATTAGACCTCAGTTGTTATTGATTTCTTAATATCTATCACTTAAATAGGATTGCATGTAATTAATATTTATTGCTTTTGATCTGTGTTGGGTTTAGAGTCAGACAGTGATTCTATACTTTGCATTTTGGGCAATATTATTAATTATATGGTAATTGCTAAGATTTAATACAGAGCAACGTGTGCAAGCGAGTCTTGTGTGATTTGTTCCCTTGGTGGTCTCAGAAGTTTTTTCATACTAAATCTTGCAAGTGGAAATTTATTTCGGTATGGATAATAATGTTGGGTTATCTTTACTCCAAGGACAAAGATATTAATTAATATAAAGCTTTTCAGTGGCTTAATTAATTAATGGACTACATAATCTTAAACACGGGAAATAATAATCGGGAGTCATATTAATGTAACATCGTAATATGGATTAAGATGGATAGTTCAATATTAATTTTATAGTGGAGTAAATTGATATTAATGGGCTTGAATAATATTTTGACTTAATATTAAAGTTTCATAGCACATTGGAGGTCCAATCTTAATTCTCCTCGAGTAGGTCTACTGTACAAATTTGTATAGATACAAATCAATCAATTTAGGAAAATAATTAATTCGCGGGTCTAAGATGACCCGGTTAAGCGGGTCAAGGATGGGTTGGGTAAAGTGAAATTGGATCTCAATTGGGATTTGTATGTATACAAATTTGTATCATAAACTTTGTCTTCTCCTAAAGGCCCCTCAAATAGTTCAATATAAATCCAATTAATGAAAATGGGTAGAAAATATTATTGTCCTATTTTTCCTCATATTTTCAAAAATTATGGGACGAGAAAGGGGAAAGATTTTCTTGAAAAGATTTTTATGGAAATAGATAAGTATTCTTGCAATACAAGATTATCCCATAAATTTAAGAAATAAAATCTTGCCTTCTTGTGCATTGATTTTTTCGAAAATCATAGTAATAAGGGAAGAAAAGATTTTTTTATGATTTATATGGAACGGGAATGATATAGAGTCCAAGTGGGGCACTATATTCGTGTACACCGCCTACGTGGTCTCTTACGTGGCATTGCCACATAAGAATTTATTTTTTTTTCCTTTTATCATCAAATATATTTTTTATATATATTTAGATTTGAATATATCTTTTCGATTTTATACCATAAACTCAATACTTTTTTCTATATTAAATCCTAAAATCATTCCATTTATCTTCTTCTCTTTCGTCTAAAACTCATTAAAAACGCAGATGAAGATGAATCGATCTTGCAAACACTCAGATCTTATTAGTACAAACTATTGATTATCAAATGTGAAATTTACAAGTCCAAACACATATTGAATTTAAAGGGAAGTAACAATTCCCTCCTGGAAAAGGAGGGGCAATTGTATTTATCAATCGGAGTTCCATATCATCAACTTTAGTTAAAAAGCAATGAATACGCACCTCTACGGTTGAGTTTTAGTATGTAACTAAGGGCCCGCTTGGTTGGGGTAATGGAAGTGGGTAATGAGAATTACTTCTATTGATGTTGCTTGGTAGTTTTGATACACAAGTAATGGGAATAGAAGTAAGCAATTGATTGCCCTCATTCACTCAACTCACCTCACATAATACCTATTGTTGATATTCTAACCAAGCAACAATAATGCAATCAATAACTCTTAGTGATTGACCCCTCAATGATACCCATTATCATTATCATTCCCGGGTGATACCACGCGGGCCCTAAAAAACCAACCAGCACAATTTAACCATTAATTCGAGAAGGCATTAAAGGACAGTGTGATTCTTGTTAAACAATGTTATAACTACGGATTGATGATACAAGTGAGCTTCCACCATTTACAAAAATGTTGAACGACAATGAGCCTTAAACGAAAGAGAAAATAAATGGAATGATTTTAGGATTTAATATAGAAAAAAAATATTGAGTTTATGGTATAAAATCGAAAAGATATATTCAAATTTAAAAATATATAAAAAATATATTTGATGATAAAAGGAAAAAAAAAAATTCTTATGTGGCAATGCCACGTAAGAGACCACGTAGGCGATGGGCACGAATATAGTGCTCACAGGTGGGCTCTATATCATTCCCGTTATACGGAAAATAGAATATATGAGTAGGGGTGGAAAATTTACCGAAAATACCGGTATACCGGCTTACTGTACAGGAAATATACTGAATTTACCGGAATTCTCGGTATACTGGAATTTTCAGTACGGTATGGTACCGTACCGGAATTTTCGGTACGATAACGGTATAAATTTTCAAAAGTCCTGGTATACCGTATATATCTTAAAATATTTTTTTGATATACAGGTATACCGATACATTGGATATATACCGTACCATATTTTGAAAAATATATAATATATATTATTTTTTTAATTTAATTAATACATTGGATATATACCGTACATTGGAAATTTATCCTTTTATTTTGAATTGTCTCTGTGGGTTTCCTGATTCAAGCTGGAAATTGGAATTCGTAGAATTTTTTTGAGTGTTCCCATAGTAAAAAAATCAGTCTTTAAGGGAGATATATGTTGTTAAGAGATTATTATTCATAAAATATAGGTTTTTTAAATAAATAATTAAGGTGTGAACGGTATACCGTTAATTCGGTATGAAATTGTATACCGTTAATTCGGTATGTACCGAAAGTTTTGGTACGGTACGGTATACCAAAATTTTGGTACGGTATACGGTACGTGATTTTAGCATATCGAAATTACGGTATACCGAACTTTGGTATACCGTACTTTTCGGTATGGTACGGTATAAATTTTCACATACCGTAAATTATGGTACGGTATACGGTATGACCGATACAGTACGGTACGGTATGGTATGTCACCCCTATATATGAGATATATTTAAGATTATATCTTGAGAGGATATAAAGAAATTTCCCATACTTATCTTTTAGGCACAAAAAATCGGCCAACCCCTCATTATAAATAGGGATGAGTTTTTCATCCCCAACATAATTCCATGTGTTGGTAAAATTAGAAATCCACAAAGGTGGTGCAATAATTTTTATTTTCTCCTTTATCAAAATCATTCGTGAGAATCCTTCCACCGAATTACGTTCGTGGACGTAGGACATATTTGAGAAGGCTTTTTGGATTGATCCATCATCTCAACGGTTGTCACTTCAAGAGGTATGTTATTTCGTAACTCCTAGATTTCGCATGCTTAGGATTTACGTGAATTACGTGTACGCATGTTGTTGTTGTTGTTTATTTAATTATTATGTTGAATTAATTTAGAATTGATTCATGCTAGTAATTAATTGATTAATTTAAATATACCTCGAATAGATCCGGCCACCCCGAATTTTCCAACAATTGGATGGATGAAAGTTGATATTTAAAATTATTGTGGATGATCTTTAAATTGTAAAGAGTGTGTCATCCATCCAAATATATGAATGGAAAGAGAAAATATTTTTTGTAAAAAAATGAGTAGAAATGAGAAGATAGTGGGATCTATAATGTATGGATAGATGAATGATTGATAATAATTGTAAAATATATTTAAACAATTGAATATTTAAAAATTATTGATGTGAAAATAACAGACAGAGTTGATAGATGTTATAACGGATATGATTAAGGATTTCTATTCTCAAATTCTTTCAAAGGTTAATGGAACGGATATGATGTTAAGGATTTAACCTAGATTGAAAATCCATTATAATAAAAATGAAACTATTTAAAAAAACTCAAAAAATTATCATAGATATATTTTTAATAATTTCGAATTTATCAAATCAAACAAACGCCTCAAATAATTAACTATAGCAAACTCTCCTATAAAATTATATGTTGTTAAGGATTTAAGCTAGATTGAAGATCCACTATAATTAAAATGAAATTATTTTAAAAAACACAAAAAATTATCATAGATATATTTTCATAATTTCGAGTGCATTAAATCTAACAAACACCATAAATAATTTACTATAGCAAACTCTCCTATAAAATTTATTTATAATATGAAATTAATTTTGTTTAAATGTATCATTTATTTTACTGAACAATATTATTTGTTTTAGTGAACAATATCTCATGTTTTTACTAAATAATATTACTTTATTAGTATCATTAGTTTTCTCTAAAAAATATCGAGTTTAAGTCACAAATTGTTTCATAACTTTGATCTCAAATAGGGTCAAACTATTTTCTTTTAATTGTCGATTTAGTCTCAATAGCTTGACAATGTCCAATTTAAGTATCAAGTCCGACGAAAAATTCAAAACTACATTGTTTCATTTCTCCAATTTAAACAGTATCGTGAATTTTTATTTTTTTTTATGTTTTTTTACACATGGAATTACAGGTAAAAAAAATTGATTTGATTCTATGACTTGCAATTTCAAGTTTAAAAATAAAATAAAATTACATGTGACAGTTCAGTCACACTCGTGGCCATAGAGCCTCAAATTCATCGGCGAAAAGATGTAATTTTGAATTTTTCGGCGGACTTGAGATTTAAATTGGACATTGTCAAAGATATTGAGTCTAAATCGTCAACTAAAAAGTTATGAGATTGAATTTATTTATGGCCAAAATTATGAGATTATTTGTGATTCCAATTCAAACAATATTACTTATTTCTATTATTGAATGGTATCACCAGTTTCATCCTATCAACAAATTTTACAAAGTTTTGGATAGAAGATGCTCATCCACATAAATAAAAAAAACAAGAAACAAGATAAGGTAAATTTATAAAACTGCAAATTAAATGGAGTGGGCATTAAACTCTTTTTGCTGTTGAGGGCTTGATGCAGGAAGTTATTGTTGTATGCATCTGTTGTTACTTGATCCACCTATCTAGAAATCATAGATTGATGATGTTCATATATTTGTGGTAATTTTCCTTAAATAAACATCACATGCAAACAACTCCATACCAAATGATCAAGCATAAAGGAATCTAGGTAGCTAATAGGCGGATGATTGCTAGGAGTTGATTCAAATATTTTCAATAATATAATTTACTATAAATAGTACTTTCAGAAAGCGCTTAGTTGAAAATTCTTTAATAAGATAGTACTTTCAAAGAGCTCTTAGTTGAAAATTCTTTAATGAGAATGAAAATGAATTTATGGAAACAGTGGTTAATAAGAACAAAAAAATGAATAATATGACACTATTTCCCCTTCTAAATAAAATAATCATTATTTATTATTCATTTTATTTCGGCAAAAACTTGTACAAACTCTAGTTCATGTGAACTATTTTTCTTTAAGTATCATTATTGTGCATACACATTATCACTATTATAAATAATAGTGATATTTAGAATAAAAAAAAAAAGACAGGTGAACCCGATTTGTAGGAGACCTACTTTTTTTAATTAATTACCTCAATTTCTACAATCATTTCTCCTCAACCATTTCTTTGTTATTTTGGATCAACCACCATTTTTTTTATTATAATTAGAGCACAGCTAGTATGTAATGTAATCATTGCGGAGCTAACCCTTCCTCTAACATATAAGAAGACACAAAGGAAAAAAGAGATCTCTAGTGTTAATTCTCATTTCCATTAATTGAAGAATTTGAATTAAGCGCCACTTCAATATCTCTACTAAATTATGCTATGGTATGTACCTATTTTGTATTTGATTTAAAACCACAAGAGATGAAGGAAATTAGGGTATGTTCGTTTTGCGAATATTCCGACAGACTTTGGATTTTATAATCTCAAACTGGCCTCCATTTATTTTGAAATTTAAAGTAAGAATTTTGAAATTCTATTATTCCTACTCTACCTCATAGCCTACTACTATTCTACTTTTTATTCTCTCAATAAACTCACATCATCTACTTTTTAATTCTCACAATACATTCAAAATAATATAATAATATCACAGCAATTATCTTTTTTCACTATCCTACCCTATAAAATCCATAATAAATATGCATCTTAACTATTCAACAAATTTTTGGAATTCTAGTACTTCAAAGTCCAGATTTTCCACGTCCACTATAAGCCAAAACGAACATACCCTTAGAGTGTAGTCCGTGTGGGTAGGAATGGAGCTAGTTACCTTTGCAAGGAGTGTGGATAGGAATTGACGTCCTAGTTCGTTAGTGTTAGTGTCCTAGAGACAATCTTTTGTAAGGACATAATACTCGATAATATTCAGTTTTATTATCCATTTAATATTAATGTATGGCAATACACTTGTTTGAATATTATGTTTGATTGTTCGCAGTTATTCTTATATGTGTTCCCATTACGCTTGACAGCGGGGAGGGGAATCCCCGTTCCCCGAGGGGATCCGCCCCGATCGGGGCGGGGAATCCCCACGAAAATTCCTCGTGGGAAAGGGATGGAGAATTTTTTTCCCCCGAAGGTCGGGGTGGGGTGGGGCCGAGGATAGTATTCCCCGCCCCGTTCCCCGCGGGGCCCCATTTTTTTATAATATAAATTAATATATATATATATATATATATATATATATATATATATATATACAGTTTTGATATGGAGACCACGAGTGGTCACCTTATGGAGCCCAAATGCTTAGTTGGCAATCCACATCACAAATTTTAAATTATTGGTTTATTTATTAATTATGTTATGTTAATATAACAAATTAAGATCCCCAAATCTCTCAAATAATTCTAACATATCTATATTTATCGATTTCTTTAACTAATTTTTTTCTCTTTCCCAATAACAAATTTTCACACGGTTGATTCTATTTCCCAATAATAATTAATTTTCTGTTGTTAATTTTTCTAACCCCTTTTCTGCAATTTATAAAGAATTTAATTATTTTTTAGCATTACTTTTATCTAGTTATATATCATGATTTTTCAACATGTTTCAAGTTTTGAACAAAAGTTCGTCCTCTTTTTTTTTTCCTAACTTATATGTAAATCTTCTTAAAAATTTCAAATCTAGACACTAGAATAATTAAGGGTGCAATTTCTTCTCTTATAATTTGGTGTTGATTTGTGCACAAACACACAAAAAATAGTTGTTCTACTTAGAAAAATGATTGACACTTGTGTGCATCAATTGCACAAGATGCAATTGGTGTAATTGGATTTAATTTTAATTTGGATGAACCATCTACACCCTAAACACTAAATAATGAACACTAAATAATGAACCCTAAATCATGACCTATTCGGGCAGGATGAACCATGAACCACTCGGGCCGGGCCAAAAAAAACGAACTAGTAAAAAAAAACTTAATTAAAATCCAATTGCACCAAATATAAATTGGTGCAAATGGTGCATTTGAGAATTTAATGTATATATTTTGCATGTAATTAAGAATGATGGCAGCTGGATGGCTATATCTACTTGTTTCTTTACTTTACTTGTTCTAATCAACATGAAGTACATGCTACCATTAATGTCTACATTATTATTCTCAATAGCATCTACATTATATATTATTAAATTGTGAAATTGTTGGGAGATAAATTTAATAAAAGATATATGATTTTGATTAAGATCCCAAAACCCCTTGAGTATGACATGTTCAGAATGATCTTGATAGTTGAGTCAGGATTCAGTTTTAGAGTATTCAGGATGTTATCTGCAAAATGTATAGTCAGCAGATATAGATCAGGATAGATTCTGAAGACTCTGAAGAACTCAGTATGTTTCTGAAGAAACTGATGTTTCAGTATGAAAATGAAGTTTCAAAGACTCAAGAAGAAATCGAGAATCAAGACTCAAAGTGAGAAATCGAGATATCAAGACTCGAAGATGATATTGAGGAATCAAGACTCAAAGATGAAGATTCAAGATATCACCAAGATATCTATAAAGACTCAAGACTCAAGACTCAAGACTTCAAGACTCAAGACTCGAAGACTCGAAGACTCGAGAAGACTCAAGACAAGACTCAAGACGCAAGATCAAGATCAAGATCAAGATCAAGAATATCAAGGCACAAGAATTATCAAGACTCAAAGAATGTAATCAATGCTCAAGATAAACCTCGAATGTTCCGAGGCAATCAATATATCTATCCGGCGGATGCAATATCGGTAAGATTGTGATTCCTTATAAAATAGATATTTGCCAAGACATTCAAAAATGCATAAAAAGGAACTAAGTCGGTTGTTGTTAAGGTTATATCAACTCGAGTTTGTAACCAAAAAGAGCCGCTGAAGGTGTCTACCTTTAAATCGAGACAAAAGTCAAAAAAGAGAAAGACGACATCAGATTACATCGACAATCGACAAAGGATGTGTCGCAGAAAAAAGATGTCGATGTACAAAAGTTCCGCATCGCAAAAAAGTGAAGACCGGCTACATGAAAGGCTATTGCCTAAAACGTGTTAGGGAGTTTCAAACCCTAAATATAGTCGTTCCTCACACACCATAAGAGGAAACACACGAAGCTATCTCTCCAACGGATAGTTTTCAAGAGTGACCTTGGTGTATGCCTATAAATACTGGTGACCCTCTACATTGTAAGGTTACGGGAATTTATACGCAACTCAAGAGCTCAAACTTATTATCGCAAGTTGAAGCACTCGAAAAACTTAGAATTTCCCAAGTGCTTTTATATTGAAGAGAGCTCACCATACTAATCCTAGCTTGATAAGAATTATCCAAAGCTTAGTCGAGATATCCTAACCCTTTGCATTGTACTTCATTGTAAAGGATATCTCATCCTAGTTGGAAACCAACCGAGAAACCCCAAACCCTTGAGAAGGTAGTTGGAGTGTGTTTGTTGGTGAGAAGAGTTGTAAAGAGTTAGTAAACTACGTGGAGTAGTCAGAAAACTCTAGAGGAGAAGTTAGTAAGCTACAGGGGTAGTCTAAAAGCTTGTTTGTGTTTGAGTAAGTAAACTACGGAGGTAGTCAGAAAGCTCAAGGTCGGGTTGAGTAAGTAAACTATGTGGAGTAGTCAGAAAGCTCAGGGCCGAGTTGAGTAAGTAAACTACGCGAGGTAGTCAGAAAGCTCAGAAGTGATTAGTGAATTTCTCTGAGGATCAGAGAGAGTGGACGTAGGAGCTTGAGTCTCTGAACCACTATAATTGTTGTGTTGTTTATTGCTTTCCTTATCTGTGCTTAACTATTGCATTGACTTGATTTTGAAAGCATATTTTTCACTGATATTCAGTTGGAATCAATCCACTGAAGTTGCATGTAATTGAATCACAACTTAATCATTATTTCATAAAGGGAAGGTTTTCAGCAAAGCTTAAAACGAGTATAAACTAAAGGGCCAACCATTCCGCACATCTGAGTAGCTAGAACAGATAGTTACCAAACTGAACTCTCTTCTGAGGATTCAGTAAGTTAGTTATCTGATCCAAGCAACTCAGGATCTCTGACACTCGAGACTCGGTTGGGATTATCTCGAGGTATCTAAAAGCAACTTCAGGATCACCGTCTCAAGAGACTTTGACTCGAGCGATCTGTGCTTCTCGGACCTAATCTTGAGATTATCGACCCAAGCCGACCTCGAAGAAAAAAAAGTTTTAAAAACACCAACACGTGTATTCCCCCCACACGTGTAAGACTTCGTTTGCACCGACCAACAAGTGGTATCGAGCAAAGGTTCAACTTGACCACCTGCTTTGTTGACCAAAGTTTTATTTTCTAAAAATACTTGTGGTCTATCTGAACTGATCTTATTTGCTGAATTTTTTTTTTTTTCAAAAGATCAGATAAAAATGTCTTCTAAAAAACTTCTCATGTTCTCAGTGGAGAACTATGATCTATGGAGACTGAGAATGCAGCTCATCTCAGATTCCAAACATGAGCGTATGTGGAGAGTGGTCTCTCAAGGACCATTCCAATTTACTGTGGTGAATTCCAGAGGAACAGAAGATGAGAGAATTGATCCTAGAGCAGAATTTCCTAAGTCTGATGACCAACTGACTCCTGAGGAGAGAAAGTTAGTCAATCTAGACTACATTGCAAAAGACACACTATACAGTACAATTGATGATGGTGTGATGGGAATGATCTCTCACCGTAATATCGCTAAAGAGATTTGGGATACACTAGTGTGAATGCGCCCAAGGCACGATCATATAAAAAGAAAACAAACTTTCAAAGGCAATTGAAAAGTTTGATAGTTTTGAAATGGATGATGGTGAATCAATAGACAAATTGGAAGTCGATTCACTAAAGATCATGAATGATCTAAATGCACTTGGAAAGAAATATCCACAAAGAGAAGTTGCATTGAAAATTCTTAGAGGTCTTTCTAAGAAATGGGATATTCATGCAAAGGGTGATTGAAAACACCAAGAACATTAATTCAATGCCATACCAACAAGTCTTCTCCGAAATTTGAAGGCCCGTGAATTTGTAATTGATAAGAAATCCAAAAAGGTCGACAAAGAAAGATGATTCATCATCTAGTAAAAATGTGGCTTTAAAAGCCAAAGATAAAACCTCAGAAACTAGAGAGTTCGAGAACCCCCATGCCAAAAAATCGGAAGAGCTTGAGGAAAAGCTAAGACCGATGGCAAGGAGGTTTGACAGACTTAATAGTAGATTTGGAAAATACAAAAGTTATTACAGAACCACATGTACCGTAAGAAACCCGAGGATGATCAACCGAGAAGAAAGAAAGACTGAAAAGTTCGAGGATCTTCATCCAAAAGGAAGGACTCCAAGTCCAAAGAAGAAAGTGATCGGGATGATGATACCAACAGATGCTATAACCGCCAAAAAGAAAGGTCACTTCCAAAGATGATTGTCCGGATTTGAGTTCTAAGGAGAGAAGAGAAAGGCAAGCTAAAAAAGAGATAAGAAGTTCTCTAGCAAAAAGGCCATGGTTGCGTAGAAGAACACTCGAGGAGGGATCTAGCTCTTCGGATGAAATATTCTCGACAAAGGAAAGTGATGACATCTCGTCGATGGCCATTGAGGAGGTAAACTCTTCTTTCTCTGTTGTTGCTCCTACACTAGCACAAGAGTTTTCTAGTTCCAATCGAAAAAAAATATTTTGACTGATGGATTCTTTTGAGAATCGATGAAGGACTATGCTCTTTTTTCAAGAACTCAAATAGAACTCAAGAGCGTAATAAGGAACCGAAAGTCGAAAAATTTAAAATGGAAAGACTCTAGCAATACCGAAATCATTTCTCAATTAATGGGAGCTACCGATGAACTGGATGTTCTCGAAAGTACAACTCTCAGAGAAAGAGAAGTTGATAATGACCCTAATCGAAAAGCTAGAGAAATCCACCAAGAGATTCAATTAATCAGACTAAGTTCAATGACCTCTCTCGAGAAGCATGAAAACTCTACAGAATCGTGAGGATAGTGCATGTAAGAGTTAACTCTATTGAATAATGCATCTAATGTAATAGATGAAATTCAGAGTTACCAGAGATCTGGCCACTATAAAATCTGATTGGGATACATTCCAGGGGGAACCTCACAAGGTCATCCCGAATGTCGCATCAAGTAGCAAGAAGACAATCTTTGTAAAACCAAATGGCACCTACACTTCAAGTCAAGAAATGCCCAAGGTTGTAGACAAGGAAAAGGACATATGGTCTCAAAGAAACCAATAATCGTAGGAAAGCCCAAACCTCGGTGAAGGCTAGAAAACCCGAAAGCACTCGATTGAAGAAGTTTCAGCAAGTACTTCAAAGCCTCGGCTAAGAATGCAAACCCGAAAGGCTCCACATCGAACCATCGGAGGAATCCTCGATGAGAAACACTCAAAGAGAGACATTCTCAATCGAAGAAACCAAGTCCTCAAAGATAATCGAAGACCCAGATTTCAAAGATGCATAACCCGAACCCCACTTGCCTAAGGGTAAAGGTTATCCGAACCCGAGTCAACAAAGATTTAGACCAACCGCATGAAGCCAAAGCAAATGAAATGTAAGGCCCGAACCAAAGAAAAATTCAAAAGCCCATGTTCATGCTAAAGCGAGCACACATACACGTAAAAATTGCTAAGGCACCCGTAGTAGTAAATGTGTATGTTGATGTTTATGGAAGACAAATTAGCCACTCTAAAGTGATTAGAGTTGTCGAGCAAATTTGGATTCCGAAGGTACATCTAACCTTGTAGGACCCTACACAAATTGGGTACCTAAGAATTGATCTGCTTTTTCAGAGGAAAACAAGGGCACTAAGTCGATTAAAGATCACATAAAGACTCGATGAGCATAGATGAAAAAGGCCCCCGATGTATGGTATCTTGACAAAGGATGTTCAAGACATATGACAGATTCAAGAAGATACTCAAAGACTATGTTGAACAAAGAGGCCCACAGATCACTTTTTTTGAGATAACTCGAAGGGATGGTGAAGGATATGGAACTTTGGAAATCGACTCGATTCATATCCATGGTGTTTCATATGTATCCGGATTGAAGCATAACCCGCTTTCAATTAGCCAATTACGTGATAAGGGTTTTAATGTTGAGTTCTCTAAGAACTTATGTTTTGTGAAAGATGATACATCACGAAAGTATTCTTGACCGGGTACAAGAAAGGGAATGTGTATCTTGTTGATTGGAGTTCAACTCCTAAAGATACATGTTTAGTTGCTAAAAGTTCCACAGATACTAGTTGGTTATGGCATAAAAGAATGAATCACCTAAATTTCAAAACCCCGAACAAGATTGCAAGATTAGCTCTTGTAAGAGGGTTGCCTAATGAAGTGTTCAAGAAGGAACATATTTGTGATGTGTGCGAGAAAAGGAAAACAAATAAGAGCATCATTTAAAAGCAAAGTAGATGTTTCTCTTGATGAATACTTCGCCATCGTGATATGGATCTTTTGGTCCTATAACACCAAAGGAGCACTAATGGAAGGAAATACACATTGGTAGTAGTTGATGACTACTCAAGATATACTTGGGTCATATTCTTACTTTCGAAGAAAGAGACTCGAATAAAGTCTGCAGAGTTTCTTGAAAAGGCTCACTATTGAGAAAAAATCGAGTGTGGTCAAAATCGGATCCGACGAGGAAACCGAATTTATTAATCATATCATATCGATCGATTATTGTGCGAAGAAATGGAATTTCACATGAAACATCACCGCAAGGACCCCTCAACAAAATGGTGTTCTTTGAAAGAAGGAACATGACTCGAAAAGCCGCAAGGACAATGATTCTTTGTTTATATTCCTAAAAGGTTTTGGGTTGAAGTTTGCCAACATCGCATGCTACTCTCGAACATATCCATGCTTGACCAAGAGTCAAGGCAAAACACCCTATGAGCTTTGGAATGAAATGAAGCCTCTTGTTTCTTTCTTTCTTTTTCGTGTGTTTGGTTACAAGTGTTTCATACACAATAATGGTAAAGATCATTGAAAACATTTGATAGTAAAGTCGATGAAGGAATATTCTTAGGATATTCGAAGTCGATAAAAGCTTTCGAGTTTACAACCAGAAGACTTTATTGTGGAGGAAACACCTCATGTTGTTTTTGATGAATCTACTTGTGTTCGGAAGAAACATGAACATGATGCAGATGAACCGACTAAGAGATCACCAGATTAAGCCCAAAATGAAAGATAAATCATCCATTGAACACGAAAAAGAAGTCACCACATCCTATGATTGGGTGACTCGGACTCAGATAAAAGAAGTTCGCGATGGAACTCGTGATGGTGAGACTCAGAAAACCAACACTCCAAAGGTGACCAATCCAATGCAGACACCGCCTGCACTCGTATGTGTGATGCTAATGAAGATGTGGTCACAAATGAGGCAAATTCTCGAATCTATCAACCAAAGGGGAACAAATGTCTCGACAATGTTCTCAATAGAATTTCCCCGAGGAAGATGATTCTCTTTCTCATTTTCTATTGTTCCCTCGAAGTTTATTTAATTAACCTAACCTAACATTTCAAATGTTGAGGATACTTTGTTGTAGGGAACATCAAGAAGGAAATGGTTAGATAGTCATCCTACAAGCCGATTGTGGGTGATCTAACCGATGGTGTTAAAACAAGAAGGTTCCATGGTGAGAGTGCACTATTCTCGCCGCTTCCTATCGGAGAAAAGAACCTCGCCGAGATTGGTGAAAGCTCTACAAGATTCTCATTGGATTATCACTATGCAAGATGAAATAATCAATTCTCAAGGAATGAAGTATGGAAGCTAGTAGATAGACCCGAAAAGGCACAATGTCATTGGAACCAAGTGGGCTTTCAAGAATAAAAGAGATGAAAACAACAACATTGTAAGAAACAAGGCAAGGCTAGTTGCACAAGGTTATTCCCAAGAAGAAGGCTTGGATTATGATGAAACCTTTGCACCTGTTGCAAAGACTAGAAGCCATCGATTGTTTCTTGCATATGTTGCCCACATGAAGTTCACACCTATCAAATGGATGTGAAAAGTGCATTTCTGAATCGGTGTGCTTAAAGAAGAGGTTTATGTGGAACAACCTCTCCTGGTTTCAAAGAGAATGACCAAGTTTACGGTGCTCGTAAAAGCTTTGTATGGTCTCAAACAAGCACCCGAGCATGGTATGATACTCTTTCTCGGTTTCTTCTTGACCATGGTTTTGTCAAAAATCGTTGATAGAACTCGTTCGGATAGAAGATGGGGAAGATATCTTACTAGTTCGAGATATATGTCGATGACATCATTTTTGATTCTCAAACCATCAGCTGTGTGAAAAGTTTTCAACACTGATGAAAGGCAAGTTTGAGATGTCAATGATGGGAGAGATGAATTTCTTTCTAGGTCTTCAAGTGAAACAATCAAAGGAAGGAATATTCATCAACCAGGCAAAGTACACCAGAGATCTGATTGCCAAATATGGTGTACAGAATTGCAATGCAGTTAGGATTCCTATGAATACTAACTACAAGATGGATCCTGATTCTGAAGGCAAATCAGTAAGCCATACTGATTATAGAGGAATCATTGGATCATTGCTCTATCTCACAGCAAGTAGGCCTGATATAACATTTGCTGTTGGGATATGTGCAAGATACCAAGCTAATCCTAAGGCTAGTCACATGGAGGCTGCCAAAAAGATACTGAAGTATCTTAAGGGCACAGTGAATAGAGGATTATGGTATCCAGCTGATGATAACCTTGAATTAACCGTTACTCGATCTTCGATTATGGAGGTTGCAGATTGATTGACGAAGTCCACTACAGAACTTGTCAATTTCTAGGAAGTAAGTCGATATCTTGGTTTTCGAAGAAATGACCTCAAGAGTAACCAAGATTATCTTCTTTTGAATACATGGTCGCAGGAAGTCAAGGTTGTTGTGCTTTCAGATTCTTTGGCTCAGACAACAATTAAGGGATTATAAAGTTGTAGCCAATGAAGTACCAATATTTTGTGACAATAATAGTGTCATTGCTATTTCACAAAATCCCAGATTGCACACCGTATGCAAGCATGTGGATATCGACATCACTTCATCGAGATCATGTCGAGAAGAAGGACATAAGGATGGAGAAAATTCATACCGATAAGCAGAGAGAGCTGATATCTTGACTAAACCTTTGGTCAATCAAGATTTCGAACTTTCGATTGAATTAGGGATGTTAGATCCGTGTGTTTAGAGTAAAAATCAAAAAAATTGAAGGTTTTCGGATGCATGAAGTTTTCTTAAGAACTCTACCGGTAAGCTTAGATAAAATGGAAATATTGAATCGAGTCTCGTGAAACTCGATTCTTCAAGGTCGTCAAGATCAAGAAGATATCTTGAACCATTCAAGATTTCAATATCATAATTGACATTTTATCAAGGTCAGTACTCAGTAAGACTGATAGAGGGAAATTAGTCTGAAGAAGTAATGACTCATGCGACTCATTTATTGCTTAAGTGAAACTCAAAGAATCATTCGCAATAAATACAAAACACCGAGGAATTTTTTTTGGCGGGATCGTTTTAAATTCCGAAGAAGGTTAACAGTCATTTAATGCTCTGTTACATTAATGACCAATGAGGATGTTTTGGCGGCTTACTTTTCGGAGATCGTTGGTTCGTATACCCAATTAATCGGAGATTAATCTCAATCGTTGCTTTTCACCTAACCAACGTGATTCCCCACGATCTCGAAGCTATTTATAACCCAATAAGCCATTCAAGCCAAAATTTTATCAAACCCTTCGTTCCCAAATCCTCTGCAAATAAATCCCCCTTGCCCAGAAAATCCTAAACCCTAAAATCTTCATTTCTTCAATCAATCTCTAAAATGGCCCCAACCTTGTTCGAGAGATTAACCGAAACCAACAAGCCTTGGTACGAGTTCGTTGTCTCTCTCGATAGCACAACCAACTCAAAGCCAGAAGAGGAAGCTCTGCATATGATTCGACTGGCTAAACTCACCCATCTAGTCGCAAGCCGACCAGACCAAGAGTTCACAAAAGAGGTAATCGAATTCATCTGTAACTTGAGGATAGATGAAGAGGATGGTATGCAATCTTCGATTACCGTCTCACACTTAGAGCATTTGTCCAAATACATCGATTTTGAGAGGGAATTATATATTATTCCGAATATTTTAAATGATGTTTTTGAGCTCTGTGATAGAGGAGAGGATCCTGCGATGTATATGTTGGGTAGAGAGCAGGAGTATTTAGATAGGATTGCTGAGAATCCTGTGAAATTTGAGGCAACACTGCATAAAAGGCACTTGAAGCCACAATATCGAGTTTTGATGGATATTGTGAGCAAGAGCATCATGAGCCTTCTTGGGGAGTTTTGAGCGGATCAAGACTCGGCTCATTGATGGCGGCGATCGAGGCCTCACCCACCATATGGAAAAGGAGACTTCTGGTGCTGATCAACCTGAAATTGGTCAACCTCAGACTGAAGCTAGCACTCTTCAGGTACCTTTTGGCACTATTAACAATTATGCCAAAGTTACTGAAAGTTCTATCTTTAATTCTCAATTGTCTCGATAAAATGATCGAGGCTCGCTTGGAGACCGGAGCTCGAGATGAAAGTCAAGCTCAGATGATCAATCAAAGACTGAAGTCTGCGTAGGTTCCCGAAATTGATCTCACTCCTTGATGGAGAAACTTGAGAAGGTTGAGCCAATGATGATCAAGATTGCTCGATGGAAGAAAACATTGGCCAACCAAGCTCAAGATGGAAAGTCTTAGTCGACTCTTCGAGAGCTAGTGCTAATCCAAAACACTCGACCTCACAGATGACCTCCATGGAAGATAAGTTTGAATGAAAAGTTTGGAGAGTCAAGGCCGAGCTCGATCTTTCAAATGAAACAGAAGCATCGGTGAGTCAACAAAGATTTCTAGAGGTGAAATTGGCAGAGAGGAATGAAGTGATGATCAAATCTGTTGCTGAGGAAATGAGCTCATTGCTCATGACCAAGATGACAGAGATGTTTAAGAAGCACTCTCCGCCGGGTTGCCCATATGTCCGAAGAATTTTCCGTGGCTAAGAACCACATCGTGAGGTCGAAGATGAGCAAGATCACCTAGCGTAAGAGGTTCATTTGTGTGAACAAAGAGCAATATCACATGGACACAAAGACTTCTCCGGACTTCTTCCAAATTACGGTGCCAAGAAGGGGAAAAGACCAAATGAGGACCTCGTAAGTTATTGGCACGTGCTTTGGAGAAAAAGGCTCCGTAAAGATGTTTGAAATGTATAACCTAGCTAAAGCCTTAAAAAGAAGTCGGCTAATGACAAGATGAAGTTCGCCAGTGGAGAAGTTTATCTACACTCGAAGTTTCGAGCAAACCATGCTTGATGTTGCAAGAGAGAAACCGAAAAGCTAGAGCTAAGGTTGGAACAAGCCGATCATTTCTTTGAATTGCTTATGAAGAGGAAAGCCTTGGGCGTTGTTCAACCTGAAAGCAAGCGTGCAAAGGCTACTAAGCCAATCCAGAGAAAGCTGATTCTGGATGATGAAGAAACGGAAGAATCTGAGTCTCAACCTTAGAAGAAAGTCTTCAATACGAGGAATGCTCTAAAGACACTCCAGGTAGAACAGACTAAGAAAGTCAGCCGCCTACCCTCAAAAAGCGTTCGTGATAAGAAAGAAGATGAAGAGGAGCTGAAGGCGAAGGAGTGGATTCAAGAAGTTTGCGAGCAAAAGGAGAGAGACATCAAAAGCACTGAAGTGGCCCCACGTTGATAAATGGATGCCTATCAAACTCAACGATATGTGGGAAGAGGTCAAGAGAACCTTCTGGTTCTATTATGATGTGCTCAGGGAGTGGAGAGGGGAAAGCTCAGATCAGAATGAAGCATTCATTGAATATCTCCTAACCTTCTATCCAAAATATCTCCAAAGCTGGATTAACCTTGCGGATGAAGGAGAGGTGCAGATAGTAGCCCCCGGTCCATATTCCTATCCTCCTCCAAGACTTGGTAATGGCTTGGTGAATGAGAAGGTCATTACTCAAGAAATTGCTCAAGATCTTTGGGTCATTGGGTTTAACAGAAAAAATCCGATATCATCAAGGAGAGAAATGAGCTGAAGAAGAGATTTTTCGGAATGTTTGACCTGGAGGTGCCCGCTGATGAAGTTGAAGAAGTAGCAAACTGAAGAGCAGAAGACTGAAGAGCCAAATCAAGACTGAAGACTGAAGACTCGGAAGATTCTGTAATCTTTAAATTTTTGTCTTTTTGATTTTGTTGATAAACTCATTGTAATCTGTAACTCAAACCAATCATCAATGAAGATTTATCATTTATGCTCAAAAGATAATATCTCATTATCTTATTTACATGTCTTTTATATTTGATATGCCCGAATGAATGTCTCTCGAATCAACTTTTTAAGTATTTGGTGATGAACTATTTAAGAAGATTCATTACTGAAGAAATTGTTGAAAGAATAATTGTTGGGAGACTCTCTGTAATTGTTGGGAGATTCTCTGATTCATAGTATTGGGAGACTCATTATTTAAGAGGGAAAATTATAACCAATCTTGTAATAGGATAAACTGAAACCTGAGCTTAGGTTATATGTTTGTAACAAGATAGGTTTTGGCATCATCAAAAAGGGGGAAATTGTTGGGAGATGAATTTAATAAAAGATATATGATTTTGATTAAGATCCCAAAACCCCCGAAAATATGACATGTTCGAATGATCTTGATAGTTGAGTCGATTTCAGCTTTTTAGTATTCGGGATGTTATCTCGCAAAATGTATAGTCAAGCAGATATAGATCGAGATAGATTCTCAAGACTCAAGAACTCAAGATATGTTTCAAGAAACCGGTTTCAAGATGAAATCAAGTTTCAAGACTCAAGAAGAAATCGAGAATCAAGACTCGAGAGAAACCGAGATATCAAGACTCAAGATGATATCGAGGAATCAAGACTCAAAGATGAAGATTCAAATATATCACCAAGATATCTATAAAGACTCGTAAGACTCAAGACTCAAGACGCCAAGACTCGAGAAGACCAAGACTCGTAGACCTCAAGACTCAGACTAAGACGCAAGATCAAGATCAAGATCAAGAATATCAAGGCACAAAGAATTATCAAGACTCAAGAATGTCTTGAATGCTCAAGATAAAACTCAATGTTCCGAGGCAATCAATATATCTATCTAAAGGATGCAATCTTCGAGAAGATCGCGATTCCTTAGAAAATAGATATTTGCCAAGACATTCAAATGCAGACAAAAGGAACTAAGTCAGAAGTGTTGTTAAGGTTATATCAACTCAGAGTTTGTAACCAAAAGAGCCGTTGAAGGTGTCTACCTTTAACTGGAGACAAAAGTCAAAAAGAGGAAGACAACATCAGATTATATATCGACAATCGACAAATGATGTGTCGCAGAAAAAAAGATGTCGATGTACAAAAGTTCCGCATCGCGCAAAAAGTGAAGACCGGCTACATGAAAGGCTATTGCCTAAAACGTGTTAGGGAGTTTCAAACCCTAAATATAGTCGTTCCTCACACACCATAAGAGGAAACTCACGAAGTTATCTCTCCAACGGATAGTTTTCAAGAGTGGCCTTGGTGTATGCCTATAAATACTGGTGACCCTTTACATTGTAAGGTTACGGGAAATTTATACGCAACTCAAGAGCTCAAACTTATTATCGCAAGTTGAAGCACTCGAAAAACTTAGAATTTCCCAAGTGCTTTTATATTGAAGAGAGCTCACCATACTAAGCCTAGCTTGATAAGAATTATCCAAAGCTTAGTCGAGATATCCTAACCCTTTGCATTGTACTTCATTGTAAAGGATATCTCATCCTATTTGGAAACCAACCGAGAAACCCCAAACCCTTGAGAAGGTAGTTGGAGTGTGTTTGTTGGTGAGAAGAGTTGTAAAGAGTTAGTAAACTACGCGGAGTAGTCAGAAAACTCTAGAGGAGAAGTTAGTAAGCTCATGGGGTAGTCCAAAAGCTTGTTTGTCTTTGAGTAAGTAAACTACGGAGGTAGTCGAAAAGCTCAAGGTCGGGTTGAGTAAGTAAACTACGTGGAGTAGTCGTAAAGCTCGGTACGAAGTTGAGTAAGTAAACTACGCGAGGTAGTCGAAAAGCTCGAAGTGATTAGTGAATTTCTCGAGGATCGAGAGAGAGTGGACGTAGGAGCTTGAGTCTCTGAACCACTATAATTGTTGTGTTGTTTATTGCTTTCCTTATCTGTGCTTAACTATTGCATTGACTTGATTTTGAAAGCATATTTTTCACTGATATTCAGTTGGAATCAATCCACTGAAGTTGCATGTAATTGAATCACAGCTTAATCACTATTTCATAAAGGGAAGGTTTTCAGCAAAGCTTAAAACGAGTATAAACTAAAGGGCCAACCATTCCGCACATCTGAGTAGCTAGAACAGATAGTTACCAAACTGAACTCTCTTATGAGGATTCAGTAAGTTAGTTATCTGATCCAAGCAACTCAGGATCTCTGACACTCAAGACTCAGTTGGGATTATCTCGAGGTATCTCGAAGCATCTCGGGATCACTGCCTCTCGATGGACTTTGACTCGAGAGCGATCTGTCTTCTCGGGACCTAATCTTCAGGATTATCTGACCCAAGCTGACCTCAGTAAGAAAAAGTTTTAAAAACACTGAACACGTGTATTCCCCCCCCATACACGTGTAAGACTCGTTTGCACCGGGACCAATAGAAATATTAGACGACATCGTTTCAGATCCATGTTTTAATTTACACTATGCCATTAATATTTTTTTAAAGAAAAATAGATATGACTTTTGAAATTGGAAAAAAGAAAAGTAAAACAATTGAGATGCATAACAGTATTTAAGTGATTATTTTATGGCAAGATCTTGTTTATATGCCCCAAGTGCACGATGCACTGAAGACCCACTTTTATTTCTTTATGTATATTGAATATTAAACAAATTGTTTGTCCAAAAAAATATATTTAACAATTGCAATTAAAATAATAAAAAAAATTATTAATTATATTCTCCACAAATAAAATTAGAAATAGATAAAAGTAATGTCTAAAGTGGAATTGAAAATTTAATTTTTATTTCAAAAAAAAGTAATCGATACTACTTGAATTAATAATTCTAGTTTCTATATTGGTGAAATTTTATTTTACGTATAAATTGGAAAAATAAAATAAAAAATGAGGACTCAAATTTTGTTCATAGCTTGAAACGTGTCGAAAAACCATGATATATAGCTAGATGAAAGCAAAACTAAAAAAATAAATAAATTCTTTATTTGGAGAAGATGGAATTGGGAAATAGAATCAACCGTGTGAAAATTTGTTATTGGGAGAGAAAGATTTGGTTAAAGGAATTGATAAATATAGATATGTTAGAATTATTTGAGAGATTTGGGGGATCTTAATTTGTTATATTAATATAATATAATTAATAAATACACCAATAATTTAAAATTGGTGATGTGGATTGCCAACTAAGCATTTGGGCTCTTCATATCAAAATTGTATATATATAAACAAATAATATTTTCTAAATCCTAATTTATATACCATTCTCACCACATTTTTGTTTTTGGGTGATCCTATTGCTCTGTGTTTTTCATTTTTTTTCACTTTCTTTTTGGAGATTTCTTGTAATCTTGTCCCTGCCGTAGCCTGCTTCGAATATATTTTTTTTAATTTTTTGGCATCACTTTTTTCCTTCACTCTACAAATATTTAAGTTTGGAGTTTGGACTTGCTGACAGCATCGCACTATAGTCTTGATTGCAATTTATATATAATGGGCATTTTCATTTATGGATGAACATAGAGATTATCGAATCTGTTATCAAACATGATACTGATCTTAGATTTTTTTTGTAAGTTAATATTAAAATTGTGAAATTTGGTTATAAAAAAAAAAAAAAAAAAGAGGTGGTGCGGGGATTTCCCAAATCCCCGCGGGGATGAAATTCCCCGGCGGGGTGGGGAATGGGGCCGATTTTTTCCCCGAATGGTTCGCGGAGATTCACCACCCCCGGCCCGAATTTTGCGGGGACGGGGACGGGGAATTGTCCCCCGCCCCGCCCCATTGTCAAGCCTAGTTCCCATGAACCAATGTTGTCATTGAGGATGTGAGACCTCAGATGACTTAAGCATG